>CM064880.1:64210057-64534623 GCA_003313485.2 Penstemon barbatus | reverse complement strand
TATTTTGTTTGATTTGGTTGTTAAGACTTAAGTGGAGTTGATGTATGGTCAATGATAATAATTTTATAAGGAAATTTGAATTTTTTATTGGAGAAAAAAGGAGGACCACAAGGACTAGGAGTTTAACTCCTAGACCCGGTCCTTGGAAGAATCTCCCAGAAAATTGCACTTCTAGTAGATTGGTAACAAAAGCATAATTTTTCACATATAATGTCATTTTATTCAAATCCCTATTCTCCCAGTTTTGCTCTTAAAAGTTGTTTGTTTGGTGTTTGGGAAAGTAGTTTGGGAGAGTAGTAGAGATTTGTGATATAATCTTGATTTGCATAATGTTGTTTATTTGAGTTTTGAGAGAGTGGTTTGAGAAATAAAGTATGTGTAGGTTTTTTTTGAAAGAGTTAGGTTGTAGGTGCAAGATGTGTAAGACTTTATGTCAAATCATGTTTGTTATGAGATAAATTGTGTAAGAATTATGTTACTTTATGTCAAATTAGAGTAGAGTTTGTATAGGTTTTGTTTAGAGATAAGAAATTGTTGTTTGTTTGAGTTTTGAGAGAGTAGTTTGAGAAAATTGAGAAATGAAAAATTTATTTCAGAAAATAGAAAACATGTTTGTTTGGCATTTCCCAAACACGAAAAATTTTTGGGAAACGCCAAACAAACAGGCCCTATAATATGTCTATGTAGTATGTAGGAGTCGTCGAAATCATCCGTGTCATAGTTTATTGTTTATTTCAATTCACAAGTTTTGACTAGGGGTGTAAACGAGCCAAATAGTATCAAACATGCTATTGTTCAACCTTGTAATTTTGTATTTGAGCTTAGTTTGATTTTTTTAACGAACATAGCTCAAAGGAGTTCGAGCCGAGTATCGAGTAGTTTGGTATTTTACATGTATTTTTTTTCTTCATATTTAGCTTATCGAGTCGAGCTCGAGCCGAACTTCAAAATTTATAAAACGGAAAATCATGTTCAAGGCTTCAAGCTTGTTTGATTTGTTTGACGAACCGAACTCAAACGAACTTTTATTGAACGAACTTGAACCGAGTATCGAATATCTTGATTTGATTTTAAGTCCTAGTCTTGATCCCATAAAATATGACAACAAGCTAGACCAGAATCAGTCTAGACAATCTAGAAACCATGAACCCTAATTAAAAATATCCATATCATTAATATATTTTAATATGTATAGTATAAAAATAAAAATTAAATTTCTTATTATTGTATAGAAATTGTCCAGGAAATTGAAAAAATGTGAAAACAAAAACATTTTACTGAAGAACCTGGTTCCGTATAAAAAAGTTGAATGATCCAACAATTTTGTAGTGATCTATAATATATAATAATCATTAAAAAATATTTGGTTAATGCCGAAAATGTTGTATGATTATTTTTTAACTTATCATACCCTTGAAGAATATTTTAAAATTATGCATAACACACCATTTTTCTAATAATATTAATGTATATCATATTCATTGTTTAAATAAATTATTAAGACTATATAATTTTTTTTTTAAAATTTAACTCCATAAAAGAGCATAAAATAAAGAATTTTAGGACATTTCAAGAATAGAACACAAGACCTCAACCACCCGAGAAAAAATTCGTACCTGGACTATTCAAATTTGAAATTTTTTATTACGGTCATATGAGAGGGGTTTGAATTTGAACTATCTTATTTCAAATATATGAACCATTAATGATATTAGTATTCTAAGTTGTAAGTAAATTATCAACTATACTAATGAAAAATAACAATAATTACTTAATTAAACTATGCATAATATATGAAATAAAATTATGATTTTGTCATCTGCAGGATTAATGATTTGGTACATCAGCAATATAATTATAGAAACAACATCTTAAGATTTTATTGAATATAATATTATTTTTTATTTACGGTCACACTTATCATAAAGTTGAATAATTGGCTGACTCATTCCAATTTCGTTTGAAGTTAGTCTGGAGTGAATGGAACTTTTACTGTATTCTTAAACTAAATTACATTTGATAATAAAAGTTGTTTCTGACAATGCATATGTAGGAACATTGACGGATTCAGGATTTTTGGTCGGGAGCTAAACTTATACAAAAAAAATAATCTATCAAACAGTTAAACTTAGAATTTATATTATTCACGAAAAAATATATGACGCTATACAAAAAATGGGAGGTGAAGTTTGACAATAATAAACCCCACGAGATATTTTAATTACATATGATACCCAATTATAGTCCCAAAAGAACCCAAAATATCTACATATTTACTTTGATAATTGACCACAACGGTTTTTCATTTTTTGAAATCGGTCCATGATAGCATCGTTTGAAATACTACTAATTAATATGTCTCTCTCTATAAAGAAAACTAAACTATCATTTAGCCATTGGTCACCCATTCGGTTACGAAGTCGATTCTTTACTATCTTGATAGCCGAAAAAGATCTCTCCACTGATGCAATTACAACGGGTAGAATAAGCGTCAGTGTTACAAGTTTGTAAACCATCGAGAATGCGACATGTCTCTTAGTTCCAATCATTTTCTTAACAAGATCCTCAATCCCTTTCAATCTAGAGAAATCATCACTTGATCGAACATCCCTCGTATAATTTTCAAGTTGATTGGGAAGGGCCGAGAGCTCAAGAAAAGAGAAGTCATTTGGATAAAGTTCGGCAAGACGAACTCCTTTGTCAAAAGTTTTAAAGTGATTTGATGAGTTTAAGCATACAACACAAATAAGCAACTCCTTGTTTACTTCATTGAAATGGTTGTTCAACTATTGCAATTGTCTATCTATCACCGAATTGAATTTTTCAACTTTGTAATGATGCTCGATAGTCACTTGTTCAATCCTACGCTTTAGTTTCTCATATGTGGAACATAAATATTACTCATTGGAGGAATTTCAATTTCTTGCTTAAAACAAAAAGAAGTAACTTTTATTTGGGCTGGAAATTTCGTATTGGGCTAATTTATTGAACTTTTTTTTTTTCAAAAAAATAAAAAATATGAAATTACTTTATTAAAAAAAAATTCAGGTCCGTCCGCCTTTGTGTAGGAAGCCTAATTAATTTTTTCTACCTATGGAGATAGACACACGTAACTAATGCTTAGAATTTCTTTTTTTTTTTAATAGGGAAGTAAACTTTCATTCAACTAGAAAAATCTGAAATTACAATGTTTAAGATGAAATTAGGTAAAACATTACACATAAGACTCGATCCTTAAAAGAAAGTTGAGTCACTTCATGAGCCGCTTGGTTCCCATCTCTACGAATATATATGCTTTGCTTGAAAACGTCCAAAACCAGTAATGAGGGATTGTAGGTCCGAAATAATGTTCGCATAGTCCGCAAGTGAATTTGTGTCTCCATTAATAGCTGCAATGATAACACTGAAATCACCCTCCAAGATGATGTTATTCCAAAATTGGGCAGGAACAAGTTCGGTTGCAAACAAAGCTGCTTTTGCTTTCCGCTGAAGGAGGGTCAAGAGGTTGACAAACAGAAATCGAAGTCCATCCCACACACTCACCGGAAGAATTTCTGGCTTAGACGTTAACATTTATGAAAAGTATATATTGAATTTTTTTTGGATTAAATGGGTTCCTGTTTTGGCCAGCCCAAGTGTCCCAATCTCTTACACTTTGGCCATTCAGAAGCTTCATTAGACTTGAACTCCTAACCATGAATTCGATCAAGATCAGATATGCCTAAATATACTTGTGATTGGATCAGGTTGCATCAAACCGAATAGCAATTAATTAAAGTTGTTAAGAGGGGACATGGAAGTTCGGATCAGGAGGTCATGGGTTCAACTCCCACGAATGTGAATATTTTCTCTAGTTTCATACTAGTATTTCTTTAGTTTAATACTAGTAATTAGTTCACTTTGTTATCATTGGAATAGTTTAAATCAATAATTCATTGAATTTTGACAGTTTGAACGGAAGAAATAATAATTTCTATTCTCAATTAGTCGAAACCTCAATTTATCATCACCAAACAATTTGTCAAGTTTACCATGTTTAATTCATTATCTAGGCCAAAAAGTTTACAAGCATGACTTAATTGGACAAATAATACTAATTTATTAGGTGCACTAAGCGTGAAAGCTAAAAAATAGTTTTAATAATTTCTACGTGGAAATTCAAGAACTCGTTAAAACAAAGCTATCAATATTCACATTTGTCTGAAAATAGAAATGAAAGACAGCATATGCAGTCAATGACAATTAATTATATGGAGTAATTCTCCCTAAATAAATTGGGACAGCCAATTGTTTTCCAAATTAGGAAAATTTGGACTAACAAGAGATCGCGCTAATTCCATCTTAATTTGGTTAACTGGAATTAGCAATTTTCTTCACATTTTCTTTCTTCATTTTACCTTAGCCTATAGCCGGCCTAGCTTTTCTGATCAATTATTAGCAAAATTCTTGCAATGCAATTAGATTCTAAGCAAAACAATTTTTGTGTAGAGTGTAGACAGTTACCTAAATGACCATCATTTTGGTGCGGAAGGATGTATCATAAGTTAGTTACAAAGTAACCACAATTAATGTGTTTATTTTAGGGCATCTCCAATGCTTAATGGGGAGAAAGAGTGGGTGAGAGAGGAGAAAAATGGAGCGATCTCCATTTATGAGGAGGGGAAGGGGAGAGAGGTTGGTGGGGGGATGAGTGTCTGCCTGTCTAGGTGGACCTTGACACCCTCCTCAGCCGGTGGGCAATAGCGCAGTTGGCGATGACAGCTCTTTTTTTTTTTAAAAAAAAATTGTTGATTTTCTTTTGTTATTTTATAAATTTATTTTATATTAAACATTATTTTTTTTAAAATTCTTAAAATTAGTTTAATTTATTACTTTTATAATTATAATTTATATTTAATGAACTTGACATTAATGTTTGAAATTTAATAACATTGTAAGAAAATTTAATTTGGCTATTATTTTTAATTTTACAAATTTAACTTTAATTTATGTTAATTTAGAATATTGTAATTAAAAATGATTTTTGAAAATTAAATACGATTTATAATTATTATTATTATCAAGAAATATAAAAATTAAAATTAATTAAAATGGGAAGATTGAATTACTGAAGATGAATATAAAAAAAAGGACTAGAGATGAGAATGAGAATATGATGGGAGTCTAAGAATTAATGAATCGTATTTTTCTTGTAAATTGCCCTTTATAAAAATTTCTATTGTGTTGTCAAAGACTCGAAGTATGCTCATTGTTTTGATCGTATTCATTTATAGAAGAAAAGGATTAACATATATGAGTATTATTTTAATACTGATAATATATATATATATAATTCATTGTATTTACCACAAAATATTCGTAATTTTATACTGTATATATGCTGGAAGTTCTTTGACATAATTACATGTGAGTACTTAGGAGGTTGATGAATATTTTATTGGATTTTATCATGGAGTTAATGGTAATTTATTCTTTGTGATATTCATTTCAATTTATCTTCCTCTGATTTAAAAAGGTGTTGGGCCTGTTTGTTTGGTGTTTGGGAAAGTAGTTTGGGAGAGTACAGAGTAGTGAAGGTTTGTGAAATAATCTCGATTTGCGTAATATTGTTTGTTTGTGTTTTGAGATAGTGGTTTGAAAAATAAAGTAGTTGTAGGATTTTTTTTGGAAGAATTATATTGTAAGTGGAAGATGTGTAAGACTTTATGTCAAATCATGTTTGTTGTGAGATAAATTGTATAAGATATATGTTACTTTATGTCAAATCAGAGTAGAGTTTGTATAGATTTTGTTTAGAGATAAAAAAATTGTTGTTTGTTTGGATTTTGAGAGAGTAATTTGAGAAAATTAAGAGATGAAAATTTTATTTCAGAAATTTGAAAACATATTTGTTTGGCATTTCCCAAACACGAAATTTTTTTGGGAAACACCAAACAAACAGGCCCGTTGTATTTTGCAAAATGGGTGGTATGTAATTTGCAAATAACTCTTGACTCATGCATTTCTAAAGTAGAGACCGTAACTGAGGTCCCAATTTTAGAGGTCATGTGTTCGATTCCTATCAGAAGTTGAGTTATATTCTAGTTTGAATATTCTTTTTAGTATTTGTTGGTTGAATAATTTTTGTATAGTGCTAGTAATGGAACATATTTATTTATTTAATCATATTTATTTCATGTTTTGCTATTTCTCCCACATGCAATTTGTGATCAAAATATGATAGTACTAAGACTTGAAGTTCAAAGCCGCCTAGAGATTCAAAATATTTTGTTGAAAGAAAAAATTCCATTTTTATGAATAATGTTCTTCCTTTTTCTCTTAAGCAGTAAAGGTGAATGAGTTGTCTTTCGTAGGAAGTTTCATTCATAAATAACAGTCTTCCTCTCAAGATTAATATTAAATCCTGCTACAAAATCCTACAACTATATAAAGACCCACCCAATTTCCCATAGTGTATATACTAAAAACACTTGTTCAACATATAGTAAACAATCCAATCCAATCCATTCATTCTTTAATTCATTCATTCATTTTTTTCTTTTTCTGGTTCATTACACCATTTCTATAGTTTTTGTTTAAACTATCTAATGGATCAACTTTTATCAAAGATTGCGATAAATGATGGACACGGTGAAAACTCTGCTTTTTTCGATGGTTGGAAGGCGTACGACAGTGATCCATATCACCCGACTCAAAATCCTGATGGGGTAATTCAAATGGGATTGGCAGAAAATCAGGTACCCTTAGTTTGATATAAAAAATAAAAATAAAAAATCTAATGTTTCAGCAAAATTGAAATATTAGATAAATTCTCTTTGTTTTCTGCAGCTGACATTTGATTTAGTCCAAGAATGGGTCAGAAACAACCCAAAAGCCTCCATTTGTACAGAACAGGGAGCAAATGATTTCAAGGATATTGCAATCTTTCAAGATTATCATGGCTTCCCTGAATTTAGAAATGTAAGTAATCCCTTTTATTAGCCTAATACCAAATTATATACTCCTACTAGATTGCTAAACAATATTGTAAAGTCTAATTAAAACATGAATCATGAATTTGTTTAGGCTGTAGCAAGATTCATGGAGAAAGTGAGGGGAAACAGAGTCCGATTTGATCCTGACCGCATAGTAATGAGTGGTGGTGCAACCGGAGCTCAAGAAACACTGGCCTTCTGCTTGGCTGATCCCGGTGAAGCATTGCTCGTGCCCACGCCATATTATCCAGCGTAAGTATATTGCTAATACTAATAGGATTGAATCATGGATCAAAGTTTCGTTTTCGATACATGTTTCCGTCAACTTAATATAAGAAACTTTTGGAAAAGTTTCGGAAAAATTATGAAAAAAATTAACAAATATTGAGTTTCGAAAATACATCTTATTTTCGTTTCGATTGATTCAAAAATAGTAATTTTTCGAAGTTTTTGTTTTCGACGGAAAAGATGAAAATTTTGATCCATGGATTGAATATCAAAATTAAGTAGAGCTAAATATAAAAATATACTCTCTTCTTTGCCTATGTCGCAAAAACCGTCCTGTATTTATTTTTATTAGCAAAAATCCCCTTGTATTCTTTTTTTATTAGCAAAAAACCTTCATTTGAAATTCATTCATAAATCAATAAGGAGGTTACCAATTCTTAACTGAACATGGGTGTTATTGTCAATTTTCAAATTTAATATGGGGATTATTGTCAACCTTTTAGGTGAATGAGGGTGTTCGCATATTTTCGTGGGGTTATAACTGTAATTCCTTCTGCCGGGATTTCCAGTAATAAAAATAATACTAGAATTTTTTTGCCAATTAGGCAAAACATAGAGAATATTTTTGTATTTCATTTAATAAAGTAAAATAAGCTTAAAATGGTTTTTTTTACTTATTTTTCACTTATATATTGCAGAAATGATCGAGATTTGACATGGAGAACAGGAATAAAACTCTTACCTGTTATATGTGAAAGCTCCAATAATTTCAAAATCACAAGCTCAGCTCTTGAATCTGCATACAACAAAGCACAAGAATCAAACATTAAAGTTAAGGGATTGCTTCTAAACAATCCATCGAATCCATTAGGCACAGTACTAGACAAACAAACCTTAACAGAATCATTAAACTTTACAAACAACAAAAACATCCACTTGATCTGCGACGAAATTTACTCGGCCACGGTCTTTAAGAAACCTGATTTCATCAGCATTGCTGAAATAATTGAAGAAAATCCAAATTGCAACCGCGAGCTAATCCACATAGTGTACAGCTTGTCAAAGGATCTCGGGTTCCCGGGATTCAGAGTTGGGATTATCTACTCCTACAATGATTCCGTCACTAATTGTGCCAGAAAAATGTCGAGTTTTGGTCTAGTTTCCACTCAGACACAACATTTGATTGCATCTATGTTGTCGGATGAGGTTTTTGTGGACCGTTTTATTGTTGAGAGCTCGGAAAGACTAGGCAATCGCCATAGTGTCTTGGTTAAAGAGCTGGCTCGAGTGGGAATAGAGAGTTTGAAAAGTAATGCCGGTCTTTATTGTTGGATGGACTTAAGGAGGTTGCTTAAGGAGTTTACTTTTGAGGCGGAAATGGAGCTTTGGCGGGTGATTGTTAATGAAGTTAAACTTAATGTTTCGCCTGGATCCTCGTTTCATTGCTCGGAGCCAGGTTGGTTTCGGGTTTGTTTTGCGAATATGGATGATGAGACTTTGATGGTTGCGTTGAAAAGGATACATAAGTTTGTGATTCAGAGTAAAGGGATTAATGTTGTTAATGAGGTGCCTAATTCGAGGAAACAATGTAGGAGGAATAATAAGCTCGAGATTAATTTGTCGTTTCGTAGATTGGATGGTATTATGATGGAACCGCATAAAATGTCGCCTCATTCACCTATGTCTTCACCCCTTGTTCGAGCCAGGACTTGATGGATCGATATTGGAATTGTTTGCTAAATAAGATTGATTGCAATTTTTAGTTTCTTGAAAAAATAATTGAATTTAATAACAGAGTTAGACGATATAAAGGAATTATATTTTGGTTTTTTTGCCCATTTGATATGTGCTACATTTATGTCAAATGGGATCTACCAGGGTATAGTTTCTGATTTTTTTTCTTTTTTCCCTTTGTAATTTGAAAGGAATAACTACTGATGTTGATGTAATATAAGTTGTTTAATGTTATCATAAATAAAAGTTTGTTGCTTTATTCATGGATTTTGACAGCAGAAAATTAGCCAATGCTGATTGGTCCAAACTCCATAAAAGATTGAATTGGTTTTTATTCGGGTTGAACAGTCAGAATAAAAAGTACAAAAAGATAACTAATGACCATTTTAGTCCAACATTTATTTCGCATTATCTTGAGAACTAGTTATATCTTAATATTCTTTTCTGACTGATCATGTGGAGAATTTTTAATTTGTTTTCTTGTATGAGTTTGAGAGTCATTTGTTTAAGCAAATATAACAACGACAAGTGCGAGTAGAAGTTCGTAGGGGTGGGATCGGGACGGGTTTTTGGGAATTCGAGTGTTTCGGGACGGAATATCGGGTTTCGAGTTTCCAAATTCAAATTCCGAAACCCGGTAGATCAACCAAGGTCCCGAGAGTTTCGGGTACCCGATTTAATTTTGGGATTTCGGGACGGGACCGGGTGTCCCGATAAAAAATTAAATTTTTTTTAAGTTTATTGCAACTTTAAACCGTCTCGGATCTTCTTTGTCAATACTGGTGTGCCATTTCACCATTTTGCGCCACGTGCCACTTAGAGTTATGCACCACATGTAGACTTAGAAAGGATCTCAAAACCTTAAGATCTGATTGAAAAATTATTGGAGAAACTTGAAAATTGTAATCCTCTGCCATGATATATGTTGAAAACTCGGACGTTGGTAAGTAACGGATCAGTGGCGGACGACGGGAGTTGAGTTGTGGTGGAGTTAAGATTGGATTTTATAGAAGAAGAATACATAGAGGGAGATGTGAATAGTTAAATTTTGATTTAAATTAGGTATTTTGATTATATATATATATATATTATTTTAATTAAACTATGTAATCGGGACCGGGTTTCCCGATCGGGTGGGGATCAATACCCGAAACCCGTCCCAATTTTTCTTGACCGGGTTTTGTTCCGTCCCAAATGGAAAAATACCCGTTTTGTCCCGTCCCAAATGGGAAAATCCCGATCAGGACGGGACGGGCACCCGAAACCCGATCCCATTTACCCAGCCCTAGAAGTTCGATAGAAGTAAGACAATTAAATACATAATTTAACGATAATTATATATCAAAAAATTCTTACTTAGATTAGGTTTAGAAGATATTTTTTAGACTTCGTGATTAAGAATGTACCATATTAATGATGATTATTAAAATTCACCACATGGATTGGGTTAAATCCACTTACTTGACTTAGGCCTAACTCAACCTCAAAAGTTAGCTTATAAGGTGAGGATTGCCCAAGGCCTTATAAGATGGATTTAACTATTGTTTCCAACCAACGATTATCTACTCTTTTGAAAAGTTTGAAAACCTTTGAAAAACATTCGGATCAAGCTCGTTGATCAGGAAGCTGATTCTAATGAACCACCTGCTCTGATACCACTTGTTGGTCCAAAGTGGTCAGATGTGGTCTAGAGAGGGGGGGGGGGGTGTGAATAGACCTCTAAACTTTTTGCAAATTTTAACTTTAAAACCTTTTTGTTAACTTAAACAGACTAAGTTGTTATCAACAGTAGGTTCCTCGGCTGATCGCGAACAAATCTTTGAACAGCTTCGTAGACCACTAAACTGATAGTTACTTAGCTGATTTTGTCAAAATCAGTTTTAATACTTAGAGTACTTGCAGCGGATTTATAAAGTGTTTTTCACAAGTAAACTTAGTAGTTTGAAAGTTTGTTCCCCAGTTTTACAAAACTCCTTTTCTTAGAAAACTTTTCAAACAGTTAACTTAAAGTGTTTTTATGCAACAGAAAATATGCAAGTAAGAATGCAAGTAAAAACACAAGTAATTTTTATAGTGGTTATATGGATGTAAATATCATTTAGTCCACTCTTTCAAGTCACTTAGATCTTGGGTTATACTATAATCACGAAGTTTACAGTATACTCTGCTTGCGCCAATCAACAAATGAAAAGGCCACAAGTGCGCAGTAGGAAATCACTCAGAAACTCCTACTCTCCGAAGTAATATCACTCACAAGATGGATATCTACTTCTCACAATCACTCATCTTTACAAATTCACTCAGAAGATGTGTTTAGCTTTGTTCTTCAACTCTGCTTTTCGTCAACAAATGACTAAGCTGATGAGTGAGCTGTTCTTGAGACTTAAAGAATTCTGCTTCGAAAATTTCTCAGAGATTGTGTTGTTATTTTCTTCTCGTCTCTTTCAGCTATTTATACTTGAGGTTTGAAAAATGTCCGTTGAAGAGAGACAAGATTCAAATTCCTCGAGTACTGGTCCTTAAAATCAGCGAACGGCTCTTTTGCAGTCTGTTCGTACTGTCAACAGTACTTTTCTGCAGGCAGCATTAAATGCACCCAGCTGATGCGAAGCATTTCTTCAATCATTTGTCTTTAATAACCTTGTACTTCAACATTTATTTCTTCCAGGGGCATTTATTACCGTTGGGAAGACTTTATGATCCTTTCCATTTGGCTGACGGAAGTGCAAGTCTGATGGCGAACAAAGCTGATCTCAAACTTGAACAAATCTGATTTGAGTTGGCTGATCTTCATCGGTCTGATATTTTTCCTTCAGCGGATCAGTAGTCTTTGGACCTTGATTTTTTACTCTTCTGATGTCTTCTTTACTTAGTCAAAAATTCTTCACAAGGGGACATCAGCTAAGTTAATTCATACTTAGCAGATTTTGAAGTTTTGGAATGCATCAAAACCTCCCTTAACAATTTGTCTTCAGTGCTTTCATTTTCATCCTTATACAACAATTTTCCCCTTTTTGATGATGACAAAACTTCAGCCAAGTACATGTTAATACCTAAGCTAAAGATTGTGATCCTCAAAATTTTCTGAGATAGAAAAGATGTGTTGGATTAAACTTGTCTTTTTATTGATAGTGAAAATATTACAAGTACAAGTTTATCAGATGACATGTCTGAAGAATAGAAAAAGTAAACTGATTACAAAGGATTTATAAATTCTAATTATCAGCTTCTTCATCAGATCCTTCTAACACTTCTTCATATTCATAAGATGATTCTTCATCATCTTCTTCTTCTCCATCTTCATCAGCTTCATCTTCTGAAAGTATGTTTGCTCTGGCAGCATCCATATTTTCTTTGAGTTGCTGCTCCCTTAGTAGCTCCATTGCCTTTCTGGCTGATTCAGCATTCTTGTACTTGGTCAATGGCTCTGTTTGATCTTCAGCAGAGTCCTTGGTTTCAGCCATTTCTTCATTAGTTTTGGCTTTGTCCTTAGTCTCTTCTTCAGACTTCTCTTCACCCTGTACCTTTCCAACTTTTTCAGCAGTCTTGGTCTCAGCAGACTTGGTCTTTTCAGTAGTTTCTTCAGTCTTCTCAACTTCAGCATCAGCAATAGTCTCCTTAGTTGATTCTTCCCCTTTATATTCCCCCTTTTTGTCATCATCAGACTTGATGACATCTTGAGTTTGAGCAGCAGGGTTGAGTGCAACAGTAAGAATCTTCATTGCAGCACATAAAGTCTTCAGGTTCTGATTTACTACATCATGACTTGCTGTTAAATGATGAAGGGTGGTACTGATGTCGTCAGTTTGATCATTGAAGCAGTCAATATTTAGTTGCATTGTTGCAAGTTCATTGTGTAAGTCCTTTCCAGCGTTGGAGACTTCTTGCAACATTCCAATATTAACATCCTTCTCTTCTTCACTGACTCTGATGAAGGTTGCAGTTAAATCAGCAATCTTGTGCTCAGCTCTTTGTAAGGCAATATGAAGGTGATTTACATCAGCCTTCACATCTTCAACGTTTCTGTTCATTTCAGTAAGACTTTGCACTAACTGCTTGGAATTATCTTGAGGTATTGGGAAACTATCAATTTCAGTCTTGATGATCTTTGCAGTTGATTGTTGCATTTCCAGCTGAAGTCTGTTGGACTTTACCAACTCTGCTTTCAGTTATTCCTTCAGCTCCTCTTTCATCTTTGTCAGCTGTTGGCTATGCTTCTCTTCCAGTTCTTTCACAGAATTCTCCATCAGCATCTGGAAGGCTTCCATTAGTGATGAGTGATGATCACTTGATGAAGCAGAAGTAGCAGCTTCCTTTTCTTCAGTCTCCTGGTGGACAGGGACATCTTTCATTTCAGTCTCCTGATCAGCTTTGGTGTCCTTAGCGTTCCACTCAAGTGCTAAGGGTTCATCAGCTTTCTTGTGCTCATCAGTGACATCATCATAGAACAGATTTGTAATAGTGCCATCATCATTGAAACAGGTTGTTTGACGAATATGTCGCACAATTATCCAAGGATTTACAAAAGCATTATTACCTTTGGGCACTTCACAATACTCCTTAACTTCTTTGCCAAAAATAATTTGCTGAATGCTAGGCAGCTGAGGCATTTCACTTGAACAGCCTTGCTGATACCTTGACCTTTCTGCCCATCTCTTCAAGGCGGTCATAGTAGCAATGTTGATTGCCCTTTCTTCAGCATTGTCAGACTTTCTTCTTTTAGCAGGCAAAGTGTTCTTGATCTTCTTGGCCTCCTCTAATGCAAACTCCTTTGCATATTTATGCATGATGTCTCTAACATAGTGAGGATCCAAGGCTTTCTGAATGGAGTCTGTCCTTAGCTAATTTAGGACCCACTGTTCTTCATCATCTAACTCCTTCAGACTTTGAAGATCTGCTATTGATCTGTTCATTCTGTTTTCTCTCCATTTGATATATCTAGGCTTTTCCTGGGTGAACAGAGTCTTCAGCATTAGCTTCTGGTCATAGTAAGCCAGGGTCTTCTCAAACCTTTTGAAAAGCTCCTTGTCAGCATAGACAATGTTGAAAGCTCTTCTTACTTCAAAATTTTCTTTTGGCTTAGCCTCTCCAGCAGGCATTTTGGGCTTTTTAGGTTTGTCTTCACCATCAGCCTCATTAATTTTGATGCCTTCACCATGAATAGGTCCATGAGCATCAACCTTGCTGAGTTCAATGACCACAGCAAGTTCTGCATCTTCAGCAGCTTTTCTTTCTGCCTCAGACATTTTTCTTCTGGCCTCATCCTTTGCTTCATGAATTTTGCTCAGTTCAAGAGCCTTTTTCTCCTCCATCTCATCTTGCTTTCTTTGTTCAGCGTCTTCCCTTTTTCTCTTATCAGCTTTGGAAATCTTCTTTCTCTTGAGCACAATCTTTTTCTTTCCTTTATTAGCTGGGGCAGGGGCTGGACTAGCAGAAGAGATAGGTGCAGCAGCAATAGGGTGGATGATCAAAACATCTGGATCATCCTGAGGTTTGGCAGCCTCAACTGTTGGTGTAGCTTGAGTCATCTGTTGCCCATCAGTTTGGTCAGCAGCAGAAGCCTCATCAGCTCCAACAGGTCTTTCAGCAGTTGCAGGACTTTGCCTTACTAAGTTTTCCAATTCAGTAGGCTTCTCAACAAAGGTCATCTGCTTCCTTACTGTTTTCTTCATTAATCCCTGAATGGGTCTTGAACCAGCAGTGTCTTTCAGTTGACTCCTGGTCCTATGAGAGACAGTCTCATCAGGAACTTGAGCAGTTGGTGTTCTTGAAGATGATGCAGGGGACACATTCCTGTCATCAGTAGTGGTTAGGTCAACAACCTTGGAAGTTTCAACATCATCCACTTTCTTTATTTTCTTAGGAGTCTTCTCCTTAGGCTTTTCAGTAGCCTTCTTCTTTTGGGTCTCAACAGCTAACTCAGCTGTTTTGACCAATCTCCTTGGCCTTTTGGCAGGAACATCCATTTGTTCCTCGTTTTCATCCTCATCAGGCTCATCAGCCTTTCTCTTCAAAACTGGGAAGTACTTCACCATTGCCTTTGACTTATGGATCTCCTTTCCATTTGTCATACCACAACCCAGTTTAAACAGCAGATAACTGAGCGTGATTCTGTGATTTGTCTGAGGAGTCTTGCCTTTCTTTACTTCGAGGAAGTTTGCCAGAATATACCAGATGACAACAGACCAGTTGACTTCTAGTCCGTAGTAAATGGCAGCCATGATGCTAAACCTCTTCATGGTAACAGCATCCAGAGAAAATGTGCAGTTTTCGATCAACTTAGAAACCATATCAGCCATCCGCTGATACTCGTCTTTCAACTGTCTCTTCTTGATGTTGCCAGACAACATCTCCCCTTCTTTGGCGCAGATCGCCCAGAACTGTTGGTGCTTTTCCTCCGTCAGCACAGTGACGTCATGTCGTCCTCTGTTAGGAAGACCAAAGGTCTCGTGAAGGACAGCAGGAGTAATGATGATGGATTTACCTCCAACCGTAGCCTTGATTTCCATGGTAGTGAAATCAACAATAGCAGTTTTGTAGTACTCCAAACCCTGGTCAGTCCAGATTACTCCTTCATTGTACTCCATGAAATTTACCAGTAGGGCCGACTTTAACTTCTCCAACAGTTCTTTCATCAGATCGGTACCAGATTGGTAGTAGGAATCGTAAACAAGGTACATACCTTCAGCGGCCATTTCGAATCTGTTGAAAGTTAGGGAAACAAGAAGAAATTTGCATAAAATTGCAAGCATTTTCTCTCAAGTGTGCTTTGAATATTTGGGTGCGTAAAGAGCTACACAGCTGATCAGATCTGGATTTATAGAGTTAGGGTATCTTGGTTTCCGTGATACCAGCTAACCGTTAGATCCGTTTCTTGTCAGTGCTGATCGTGCGGCGTCAGTTACGACCTTTCAAATTCAAATCGCATTAAATGAGGAGCGGGAAAAAGACCGCTCTTATGTTACTTGTAAAAGCGCGTTTTTGGAAATAACGTTTTAAACAGTAAGCTTTTACACAAGTAATCAGATTAGTAAGATAAATACTTATCTGATGGACTACTGTCCTGTTGACAAAGCTGTTATCAGTGAAAGCCAATAACTGATAACCTTCCTCGGCTATTTGTCAATCCAGCTAGATAATGAGTCTTCAATCTTCAAAACTTTAATCTTCTGTTGAAAATATAACTTCAACTAACTGTCATCAACAAATTTCATCTTTTAATCAGAAGTACCGCTAGTCTTACACGTTCCCCCTGACTTTAAGAATTCATAAGTTAACTAGTCTGTTGAGAGTTAATTCTTGAAGATAAAAAAGATGAGTAAACTGTTGAACTCTAGTCTTCTGAAGAGTTCCCCCTCAGCTTATGCATCCAATTTTAATAAACCCAGTTCAACTTTTAGAGTTGAAAACCTTGTCTCACTTAGAGGTTTTGTGAAGATGTCAGCAATTTGATTTTCAGTAAACACATATTCTATCATGACATTTCCTTTCTCCACATGATCTCTAATAAAGTGATGCTTGATCTCAATATGCTTAGTCCTTGAATGACTTGTAGTATTCTGAGTAAGGCTGATTGCACTTGTATTGTCACAGTAGATTGGAATTCCACTGATTTTGATATTGTAGTCTTCTAGTTGATGCTTCAACCATAAGATTTGTGCACAGCAAGCTCCAACAGCTATGTATTCAGCTTCAGTAGTTGATATGGATACTGAAGTCTGTTTCTTACTCATCCATGAGATCAGACGACTTCCTAAGAATTGACAGGCACCTGTTGTGCTTTTTCTATCAATGTTGCAGCCAGCAAGGTCAGAATCTGAATATCCAATAAGCTCAAATCCAGATTCTCTAGGATACCACAATCCCAAATCTTCAGTACCTTTAAGATACTTTAGTATCCTTTTGGCAGCTAAGAGGTGAGATTCCTTAGGATTTGATTGAAATCTCGCACAAACCACAACTGAGTACATGATATCAGGTCTGCTTGCTGTTAGATATAACAGTGACCCAATAATGCCTCTGTATTTGGTTATGTCCACTGACTTGCCATCTTCATCTTTATCCAAACGAAGACTAGTAGACTTAGGAACAGTAGCAGTAGAGCTAGTTTCCATACCAAATTTCTTGAACAGATCCTTTGTGTATTTTGCTTGGCTGATGAATATTCCATCAGGCAACTGTCTTACTTGCATACCAAGAAAATAATTAAGTTCACCCATCATGCTCATTTCAAACTTGTTCTGCATCAACTTTGAGAACTTGTCACACATCTGTTGGTTAGTTGAACCATAAATAATATCGTCCACATAAATTTGCACAAGCAAAATATGTTCTTCCCATTCAATAGTGAACAAGGTCTTGTCAACTTTACCTTTGCGAAATCCTTTAATTAAAAGAAAATCAGATAAGGTATCATACCATGCTCTTGGAGCCTGTCTCAGTCCATAGAGGGCTTTCTTCAGACGATACACCTTGTCTCCTTCTTGATAGACTTCAAATCCAGGTGGTTGTTCAATGTAAACTTCTTCTTGCAATTCTCCATTGAGAAAAGCTGATTTAAATTCTTGTGAGCAGCATAGGCAAGAAAGAGTCTGATTGCCCCTAATCTTGCTACTGGTGCAAATGTTTCATCAAAGTCAATGCCTTTTTCTTGGCAGTAACATTTGGCCACTAATCTTGCTTTATTTCTGGTGACTTCACCATCTTCATTCATCTTATTCCTGAATACCCATTTAGTGCCAATGATTCTTTGATGACTTGGTCTAGGAACTAGGTACCAGACTTCATTCCTTTCAAATTGATTTAGCTCTTCTTGCATAGCTTCAATCCAGTTGGAATCACTAAGAGCTTCTTCAATCAGTTTGGGCTCAATTTGAGATAGGAAGCTGACAAACATTGCATCACTTGCAGCAGCTCTCCTTGTCTTCACTTTATCCAAAGGATCACCAATCACCAGCTCTGGTAGGTGATTTTTGAGCCATCTAAGATCAGGTTGCAAATCATAATGTTGTCCTTTGTTTTGATCTTGCAACACCACTGTTGGAGTTCCAGTAGTAGTTTGTTGAATATTTGTTGTCTGTTGAACAGTCTCTGGTCTATCATCTGTTTGCAACTCGTCTGTTAGACAATCAGCACTGTGATTTTGAACAGCACTTGAGTTATCAGCTGGGTTGAGATCCGGTAGTATGATGGGAACATATTTTTCATTCTTTCCAACATTCAACTTCTGTAAATCAGTAGACATATCTTGATTAATACTTTGATTCTTTTCAGAAGATTGATTTGGTTCATCAAATACTACATGAATGGATTCTTCTATTAGTAATGTTCTTTTGTTAAAAACTCTATAACCTTTACTAACAGTAGAGTATCCTACAAAGACAGCTTCATCAGCCTTCTCTGCAAATGCAGTAAGGTGATTTTTCCCATTATTTAAAACAAAGCATTTACAACCAAATATCTTAAAATAATGAATGTTTGGCTTCCTGTTGTTCCAAACTTCATATGGAGTCTTGTTTTGGTGCTTGTTGATCATGCATCTGTTTTGGGTAAAACATGTTGTGCTTGTTGCTTCTGCCCAAAATCTTTGCGGCAGCTTAGCTTCAGCTATCATGGTTCTGACAGCTTCCTTTAGTGTTCTGTTTCTCCTTTCAGCAACACCATTCTGTTGAGGGGTTCTAGCAGCTGAATACTCATGATGTATTCCTTTGATATTACAATACTCTTCAACAGTAGAGTTTGTAAACTCTGTCCCTCTATCTGATCTGATCTTCATTATTTTTATACTTTTCTTATTCTGGATCAGTTCCATCAGATTAGTAAGATGTTCCTTGGTTTCACTTTTCTTCTTCATGAATAGCACCCAAGTATATTTTGAATAATCATCCACAACAGCTAGGCAGTATTTCTTTCCACCATTGCTGACTGGATCAATGGGTCCAAATAAGTCCATGTGTAGCAGCTCCAATATTCTTCCAGAAGATTGATGCTTCTTGCTTTTGAATGAAGACTTGATTTGTTTACCCTTCTGACAGGCGTCACAGAGCTTATCTTTGCTCGTGACTGTCTTTGGAATTCCTTCTACCAGATTATTCTTGATTAGTCTGTTGATGGTCTTGAAATTCACATGATTCATTCTTTTGTGCCACAGCCAACTGACTTCACTTGGTGTTGATGCCACCAAACAAATGCTCGAATTCTTGTCAGCAGAATTCCAGTCTACTGTGTAGACATTCCCTTGTCGTCTTCCAGATAAAATTACCTTCTTCGTACCAATCTGTTCAACATAGCACTTATCTGTTGAGAAGATGACTGAATATCCTTTGTCACAAAATTGACTTATGCTCAGCAAATTGTATTTGAGGCCTTTAACATAGGAGACGTCAGATTTCTCAATGTTGCATTTGATCAGCTTTCCACTTGCTACAATTTTGCCTTCCTTGCTGTCCCCAAAAGTAACTTTAGGACCATCCACAGCAACAGCCTCAGTCAGCTCATTTATGTTTCCACACATGTGTCTTGAACAGCCACTGTCCAAGTACCAGATCTTCTCTACTTTACTCCTACTCCTAATCCTAACCTACAAAACAAAATAAAATTGTTTTAGGTACCCTTATTGAGAGGGTCCTGAAGGATTAGTTCCACCTTTGACAACCCAAGATGATGAAGTCTTAGGCTTCTGAGTTTCAACAGGAGTATGAACAGCTTTGCCTTTACCACGTTCATCAGATTTGTCATATTGTTGATGATCAGCATGATAAGGGTAATGTTCAAATGCAGAGTAAGATGCATGATAAGGAGGATATGCATGCATTAGATGAGCAGGGTATGGTGCATAGTAAGTTGGAAATTGACGTGCATGATACATAGGATGATATGCAGCAGGTTGCACATAATAAGACTCATTTTCATACCAAGCATTTTGATTTTTCTTGTTTTTATGCTTCTTTGGTTTACTTGTTGCTTGCTCATTAACAGACGACTTAGTTTTATCACTAGTCTGATTAGTTTTAGCCTTGTCAGAGGACTTCCTAGGACTCTTCTGTTTAGGCTTACTAGTCTATTTTCCTACACTAGGCTCTTTGCTCTTTTTAGCCGTAGGAGTTTTCGTCTCCTTTAATACTTTCTCAGGTGAAGCAGGTTCAGTAGTCTGAACATACAATATGACCTTACTATTGTCAGCTGATATGAATTTTTCAGTATGGTTCAGTTCTAACTTTTCCTGATCTAAATGTGTCTTCTGTATACTAGACATGTGAGTGGATGCAACAGATGACTTCTCATGAGACTCAATGACTTTCTCAAGCTCAATGATTTTACCCTTTAAAACTTCACATTCAGCTTTCAGAGATTCATTCTCTTGCTCAAGCAGTTTATATTCAGCTGATTCTTTTGGCTTTTCAGCTTTAAGTTTCAGTGAACTGTTTTGCTCTTTCAGCAATATCATCTCTTCCTTAAGCTTTTTAAATGCATCAGTAATGCTAGTATTGTTGAGCATCATTTGTTCAAATAAATTAAATAATTCATTATCAAGAGGAGTTACCTCATCATCCTCAGAGTCATCAGATTCCTTAGCCATCAGGCAGAGAAGATCAGGGCTCTCTTCATCAGAAGAATCTTCATCAGAAGTGTCTGAATCTGAATCAGATGAGTAGATAGCAGCTAGCTTTTCTGCTTCTGCTACCAACACCTTTTCTTTCTGATGCTTTCTTTCTTTTCTGATTCTCTTTTCTTTTTCTGTATACTTCTCAGCTTTAGGATATGGGCAGTCTCTGATGAAATGACCCAGTTTCCTGCAATTATAGCACATCATTTTGGATTTATAAGAATCCTTATCCTGAGAAGAAGAAGTAGGGTTAGAAGTAGAAGCATTGTTATATTTGTTCTTCATTTTTCGTCTGTAGAACTTTTTGAAGTTGATTATCAGCAATGCTACGTCTCCAGCAGTGTACTCCTTTTTATTGAGTAGTGTGGCTTCATCAGATGAGTCCACATCTTTGCTTTTGTGAGCTGACCTTCTGGGGTTTTCAGCAGCAATGAGTGCAGCTGTGGGACTTGAAGTAGAGGTTTCTTCAACACCCATTCTAGGCAGTTTATACTCGTACGCCTTGAGTACTGAGAACAGCTCGGTGAGAGAAATCTTGCCCATATCTCTTGACTCTTCCATGGCTGTCACCTTCATGTTGAACTTTGGAGGTAGGGCCTTCAGAACTCTGACGGTTATCTCCTTGTCCGTAAAGGTTTTTCCAAGCTTTAACACTTCATTCAGTGTCCTTGTAAACCTTGTGTCCATCTGGTCAATGGTTTCCGCAGACTTCATCTTGAAGTTGTCCAGCTTTTCCAGAGCAACACTCAGCTGATGCTCTTTGATGGCGTCGTTTCCTTCGCTCATGTCACGAACCTTATCCCACATCTCCTTTGCAGTTTTGCAATGTTTGACTTTATCAAACCGATCATTGTCCAGGGCTTTGGTCGGCCAACTTTATCCAGATTGAACAGTTTTATTTCTTCGGCTGTCATCTCTGTTAGATCCTTTTCCACCACGAGTTCAGCTTCATCAACTATGATAGTCTTGGTGAATCTGAATGGACCTTTAATGATACATGTGTACATGTTGTCATTATAAGCAGCTAGGAAAATCTCCATCCTGATTTTCCAGTCTTCAAACGACATACCAGCAATGTAGGGAACATGGCTGATACAGTCCATTTTTCAAAAAGTTTTGTTTTTCAAAAAGATGCTCTTTTGAAAAGTTTTGAAAACCTTTGAAAAACACTTGGATCAAGCTCGTTGATCAGGTAACTGATTCTAATGAACCACCTGCTCTGATACCACTTGTTGGTCCCAAGTGGTCATATGAGGTCTATTCACCCCCCCTCTAGACCTCATCTGACCACTTGGGACCAACACTACACTAGTGGATCTTTAGGGCATCTCCAATCCTAAGCCATCAAATTGGGTAATTAAATACTCATTTGAGGACTGTTACAGACTTACAGTGTTTTGAGGGCCCTGAAAATGTTTTATATTCCAATGCACAACCATCAAAATGGAACATCAATTTTTCTCATTATTTAAAATTAAGTCAAATTGATACTAAAATAAAATTAAACCCATTTAAAAATGCAATCAAATATAAAAACGAGACTAAAGTGTATATTACAAATATTATATCTTGCTAACTTTTTATATGATATCATATGATAAAATTTAAAAATGCTACATGTCGCTTTGAATTCAAATATCAAGATATATGATCAGATTTCTTATCCATATAATATAATATATTTTATATTATGTCAAGATAGATAAGATTTTCCGATGTCACGTGTCAATTTTTAAGCAGCCATCAAGATATAATTTTTTACCTTTTCTGCCTCTCTTTTCGATTTAAGATTTGAATCTTTCTAACTTTTTTTTTCCATTGGTTTAATTTTCTGTATTTTTTTAATATCTAGATCTGTAATTGCAAGTGTAATTTTTTTCAAAAAATTTACAACGGATCTTTTTCAAAACAAATGTTACCGTTGTTCAGTCTCAAATAGCCGTTGGAGTGTGAAAAGTTTCCTACCAAAATTTGGGGTAAAAAAGAATTGGCCTTATCTTTGATGGCAAGCGGTTGTTGAAATCATTTTGATGGTTGAAATAGGGCCTCTATTGGAGCTCAACTTTTCTGATTTCAGTCCCCAAATTGAAAGTTGATGGGTTTGATGACCCATATAGGATCTCCATTGAGATGTCCTTAGGAAATATAAATATACGTGGACGAAATAGTAGCCTAATTAAAAAAATTGATGCTTCAATATAAAAAAAATTAAAAAGTTTTACAAATTATTACATATTTTTTCAATCAATCAATTGAAATATTGCTGCTACCTACACCCGTCACTACAAGAAAAATGAGTTTTTGTTACAATGGGAAAACCGTAATAAATACCCTTTTATTACGGCCAGATTACGATTTTTGGGCCGTAAGGATTGGAGGCGTAGCTAATGCTTCATTACGGTTAAACATTCGTAACAAAAACTATTTATTACGAAATACAGGCCTTTTGTTACGCCTACAAAACTGTAATGATTGGTTGATGAAAATTTGACTACTTGTTACGGTGGTGTTTTCCGTAATAAAAAATACATTATTTGTTACGATATAAAGGTATTTGTTACGCCTATTTTTTCATAACTAAAAACAAGATAGTGTTTGTTACACTTACAATTTCGTAAGCAAAACCCTTTTTTTTGTGCATAATTTGTTACGCTTATATTTTTGTAAGCAAAACTTTGATTTTTTTAATGCATTTTTATTTATTAATTAGTATTTATTTTGATCATTATTCTAGTTCATACAATTACGATGATACCTTATACTCATTAACGTAGAAGTAAATACCATATCGATTGAGAGCTTAAAAAAATATCTTTTAAATAAAGTCATTTTGATCATGTCAAAATACATCCATAATAGCATATAGGGCCTATGAAAAAGCATAATATGCTTAGACAACATAGTAATTAACCACAACAAAAAGACAAGTCTCAAAATCATCACAACACATTCAACGTATTCATATTCCTAAATAAGACAAGTCTCCAATTCCTCACAACACATTCATTCGCATTAATATATGCAATCTCAAAAAATGAAGAGGAAACCTTAGTAGCTAGCTCATCAAAAAATTTCCATATTTACGTAGATAGAACACCCCGCAACCTGTAAAAAGAAAAATTGATAAACAAACACTAAATCAAGCTAAAGAAAATATTCAATACTTGTTTAACAATACAAATGATTAGACAAACTCACATTTGCAATATCCCATAGAACACATTTATCTTCAGCTTTACGGTTAAACCATTTTTATTAGATTTAACTTTCTCATGTGGTATTAATACCTTCTTTATGTACACCTTACAAAGTCCATTATCATCACCCCTCGTGAGAAGAAGACCTTCCGCCACGATAAACTTCGGCAATCCAAAACAAAATAAGGATATTGCACTCCCAATCTACATGAATAAATACATATACTAAGTTTCATGAGATACATTAAAATAAAAATTCTAGTAATTAATATGTTACTACTCCTCATTAAAGTTAAATGACAAGATGTAATTTTTCCTAAATATACATACCTCGATATTATCAAAAAACAATTTTTTTTGCATTGCTATCTTTTGTTGACCCATAGTCAGCAGTCATAAATTAAATTACATTCAACATAGTTCATATTTTCAATTAAGTAAATTCAACAAAAGGTATATGTAAAGCAAATAATTACCTTTTGCTTCTCAACGGTAGTAATATCTTTAGATCCATTAAACCGTGATGTTTGCAAGCTTGTTTCATGAGAAAACTGCAATTATAATTTGTATTAGAGCATTGATCAATTATAAAAATGATGTATCAATGTCATATACTTACTTGGTATCCATTTGGTAGGGCTGATTTCTTTTGCATTGCTAACTTTTGATGACCAAAAGTCTGAACTCATTTATTAAATTTTATTCAACATATATAGTTCATAACTTGAGTTAAAAATCAGCAAACAGAAGGGGTTAAGCACATGATTACCTTTTGATTCTCAACAGTTGCTTCCTGTGAAAGCTGAAATTATTATTCGTATAAAAACATTGGTTAATTATAAAATATCGTATCAATATCATTTACTTACTTGATCTCCATTTGGTAGAGCTGACTTTTTATGCATTACTAGTTTTTTATGACCAACAGTCTGCAATCGTAAATTAAATTATTGTGATTATTGTGATCAACATGCTTCATCCTATCAAATAAAATCAGCAAAGATCATAATTTACTTACTGAAATTGAAAGTGAGCGTGAAAAGTGTTTGTGTCACATAGGGAGGTAAATTTCCAAATTTATCCTTACACGCGGGGGAGGGATGTACCACATTTATCATAGCAAAGGGGGTAAAATATAACATTAATATAATATAGGGGGGGGGGGGGGTAAAAGATCACTTACAAAAATATTAGGGGTAGTGTGAGACTTTTATGATATTATAGGAGTAACAGAAAAATAGGAAAAAGCCATTGAACTTACTTCCTTTATTTTCTTCAAATTACTGTAATTTATCACCATTGAAGATTATACAGAAACTCAATCAGTAAAGAAAAGGTATATATATATACATATATTTGTACCCAAACAGTTTTAAAATGAAGATAACAAGAAAGAAGAGAAATTTAACATACGAGATTATACCATAAATATTAAGAAAAAATGATTTCATTCAATCCAAATATCCTTTCTACCAACATATAACATCTCAATTTAGTACCTTATATTATAAAAAAACTTAGCAATAGTTCACTTTATTTCCATTATTAAATTAATTTACATAAAAATTTGATCTAAACTATCTACCAACTTATAGAACGGTTTTACCCTTTTCTATTTAATCAAACTTATTTAATAAGCATGTTATATTCAATCAATGATACATTACGGAAAAAAATCCAGAAAACTTTTAAACAAGAAATTAGTGTTTAACTACTATAAAACATAGCAAAGAAAATGGTTTAATTTTTAAAACAGAATACCCAAAGAAACGTACTTACACTAAAATCATAGGAAATGGGTGAAGAACTGATTTCTAAAGCATCCATCGCCAAAATGGTTTAATTTTTAAAACAGAATACCCAAAAAGGGAGAGAGAGAGTTCGGACAAATAAATTCTAATCCAACTTAGCTAGGTAGGTAACATTATATTGATTTGTATACAGAACAAAATCAAGAAATGAAATCCTTTTTCCAATTTATTAGAGATAGAGTGTATACAGAACAAAATCAAGAAATGAAATCCCCAAATTATTAGGGATTCAACACATTTCAGAAATTGGCTGACCCATCTCTCTAGAATAAACGATTCTGACTTACCCGTTTCAAGAGAGTGACCAAGCTTCAAATCCTTTGCTGCCTCTTCATCGTTACTTCGATAGCTAGTCAGGTACGGTGTTGTGAGATTTTGATTTGGGGATGTAAGAGAGTAGTGTGTGTTATAAATGGGTTTTGTTAGAAATTGGAAGAAAAAGAAAATAAAAAAAAAAAAACGTGGGTTCTAATTGGAGAGAGAAAAAGTGATTTGGGAGGGAAAAAATAATGAAGTGGAGAAAAAAGGCAAACTTGCAAAAATCGACCCAAACTAATCACTGATTTTGGATTTTCGTCCAAAACTATTTAACTTGACGAATTTCATTCCGTAATTTAATATTTTTTTGGAATATCGTCCCATCGTAATTATAAGACAAAAATTGCGCATTTGCCGATGAATTATTACATGGTAAATTTTAACATGAATAATTATATAATATTGCAGAGTTCGTCCCAAACTAAATACGAGATTGAACCGTCATGACATGGTAAATGATCATTTCCATCAAATTAAAATTTTAATATTGGGACTAAATTCATACAAAATGGTAAATTATGGGTCGAAATTTGGCGAGTTGATATAGTTTGGGATGAAAAATCAAAACTAATAATTAGTTTGGGACGATATTCAAAAAAAATATTAAATTACGGGATAAAATTTGCCAAGTTAAATAGTTCGGGACGAAAATTCAAAATCACTAATTAGTTTGAGACGTTTTCTGCAATTTTATCGTCAAAAAAAAAATATTTAATTCAATAGTATTTATTACGGTAGTAAAATTTCGTAACAAATAATTAGAAAAATCGTAAGATTTAGTATTTTTTTCATTACGCCTACATATCGTAATAAATAGTACCATTTATTACGGATTTCAAATTGTAATAAAAAATTCGTAACAAAAGGTCATTTTTCTTGTAGTGCGTTTAACAGCAAGGTCATAACCAATAAATCACCCACAAGGTAGAGAGAATCGAGAAAATATAAATCAATTAAATACGCCCAAATAAAATAATCATGACAAAAAATATATAATTTTGATTTTTGAATGGTTCCAACTTCGAACCAACAACCTCAGGAGATATATGTCAACGTGCATGGTCTGAAGATTTGACTTAAGCTATAATCACTACAAGAAAATTGGGAATACGGTCCTCTTTCGTTTTCCAATAAAAAAATTCAAATATATTTTAACCATACATTAACTCTAATCAACTAACCTAACCAAATCAAACAAAACAATATTTTCCTTTTCATTTCAATCAAATTATGTAACTAATAGAAAAAACAATTATTTAAAATTCGTATAATTGACCAACTAAAATAAAAATTTGCATATGTTACTTATATAATCTTATTTACATTAAGTTCATTGTATAGAATTATGATCGTTAATTTTTTTTCATGTAAATAATACAATACTATTATTGATGTATTATTAACAAATAATATAAGAATATGTATTGAAATTTGTAACACTTTATAAAAAAATAAAAATAAATGTTTAAAACAATGTACTAAAAAAGATATTTAATTATTATACCTTTATAATCACTATAAAAAAAATATTGATAAAGTTTAATATGACAATGTTAAAGTTGTCATTTATTATATATATTTTAAGTGACAAGAACTTAAATATTGTCACTAAAACAATTTTTATAAACATACTAGTGACAAGAATTATAAAGATGTTGTCAATACTGACATTCAGCGACATCTCAAAAGTGACAACTAAAAAGTTGTCACTAAACCATAGTGACAATATTTATTGTCACTATGTTGTCGCTAAAAGCATGTCGCTAATTGTCAATAGTGACGACTTAAGTCATCATATATTTTTCATTAATAGCTATTAGTTACGATTTAAAATTATATTTTGTCACTATTGCACTTGTCACCATTATTATTATGAGAAAATTAATATTTTTATCACTACTTGCATACATATAGTGACAACTTTCATATTATTACTTGATTATTTTGTCACTTAAGCTCATTTTTCTTGTAGTGAATTTCTCAACAAAATTATTGCATTATCCAGTCCCAGTTATACTCACATTAATTGAATAACAATATTTTGAATTATCTTCTCAAAATTGAAAATATAAAAGGTAATAATCAACCATACATAAAAAAAGGGTAAAGAAATGGTTTTCTGTAAGTTTTAACAAAACAAAAGGAATTACGGGCAAATATTATAAGAAAGTAAAGGGAAGATGAAATTTCTTGAGAATTATTGAATTGGTGGGATTTGATAGAAGATTTTAATCTATTGAAATTCGATGACATCTTCTTAGTATTTAATTTGTAATGCGATATAGAGATCCAATTTTAAATTATGATAAAATAAAATGTGTAATTTTTATGCAAGTTACATTTACACATATTTATTTTGTACTTTATTATCTTAATTTTAAATTTTTTTTTATTATTTATATTAGTGGATTGAAATGAAAAAGAAAATAATATTTTGTTTGATTTGGTTGTGAAGACTTAAGTGGAGTTGATGTATGGTCAATGATAATAATTTTATAAGGAAATTTGAATTTTTTATTGGAGAAAAAAGGAGGACCACAAGGACTAGGAGTTTAACTCCTAGACCCGGTCCTTGGAAGAATCTCCCAGAAAATTGCACTTCTAGTAGATTGGTAACAAAAGCATAATTTTTCACATAATGTCATTTTATTCAAATCCCTATTCTCCCAGTTTTGCTCTTAAAATCTGTTTGTTTGGTGTTTGGGAAAGTAGTTTGGGAGAGTAGTGGAGATTTGTGATATAATCTTGATTTGAGTAATGTTGTTTATTTGAGTTTTGAGAGAGTGGTTTGAGAAATAAAGTATGTGTAGGTTTTTTTTGGAAGAGTTAGGTTGTAGGTGCAAGATGTGTAAGACTTTATGTCAAATCATGTTTGTTATGAGATAAATTGTGTAAGA
Organism: Penstemon barbatus; assembly: GCA_003313485.2. NCBI lineage: Eukaryota > Viridiplantae > Streptophyta > Magnoliopsida > Lamiales > Plantaginaceae > Penstemon > Penstemon barbatus. Next base: position 64,505,859 of record CM064880.1, on the reverse strand, counting down.
ATTATGTTACTTTATGTCAAATTAGAGTAGAGTTTGTATAGGTTTTGTTTAGAGATAAGAAATTGTTGTTTGTTTGAGTTTTGAGAGAGTAGTTTGAGAAAATTGAGAGATGAAAAATTTATTTCAGAAAATAGAAAACATGTTTGTTTGGCATTTCCCAAACACGAAAAAATTTTGGGAAACGCCAAACAAACAGGCCCTATAATATGTCTATGTAGTATGTAGGAGTCGTCGAAATCATCCGCGGCATAGTTTATTGTTTATTTCAATTCACAAGTTTTGACTAGGGGTGTAAACGAGACAAATATTATCAAACATGCTATTGTTCAACCTTGTAATTTTGTATTTGAGCTTAGTTTGATTTTTTAACGAACATAGCTCAAAGGAGTTCGAGCCGAGTATCGAGTAGTTTGGTATTTTACATGTATTTTTTTTTCTTAATATTTAGCTTATCGAGTCGAGCTCGAGCCGAACTTCAAAATTTATAAAACGGAAAATCATGTTCAAGGCTTCAAGCTTGTTTGATTTGTTTGACGAACCGAACTCAAACGAACTTTTATTGAACGAACTTGAACCGAGTATCGAATATCTTGATTTGATTTTAAGTCCCAGTCTTGATCCCATAAAATATGACAACAAGCTAGACCAGAATCAGTCTAGACAATCTAGAAACCATGAACCCTAATTAAAAATATCCATATCATTAATATATTTTAATATGTATAGTATAAAAATTAAAATTAAATTTCTTATTATTGTATAGAAATTGTCCAGGAAATTGAAAAAATGTGAAAACAAAAACATTTTACTGAAGAACCTGGTTCCGTATAAAAAAGTTGAATGATCCAACAGTTTTGTAGTGATCTACAATATATAATAATCATTAAAAAATATTTGGTTAATGCCGAAAATGTTGTATGATTATTTTTTAACTTATCATACCCTTGAAGAATATTTTAAAATTATGCATAACACACCATTTTTCTAATATTATTAATGTATATCATATTCATTATTTAAATAAATTATTAAGACTATATAATTTTTTTAAAAAAAATTTAACTCCATAAAAGAGCATAAAATAAAAGAATTTTAGGACATTTCAAGAATTGAACATAAGACCTCAACCACCCGAGAAAAAATTCGTACCTGGACTATTCAAATTTGAAATTTTTTATTACGGTCATATGAGATGGGTTTGAATTTGAACTATCTTATTTCAAATATATGAACCCGACTAACAGAAAAATCTAATGTAAGTCATCTCTTAGTCCAAAACCATTAATGATATTAGTATTCCAAGTTGTAAGTAAATTATCAACTATACTAATGAAAAATAACAATAATTACTTAATTAAACTATGCATAATATAAGAAATAAAATTATGATTTTGTCATCTGCAGGATTAATGATTTGGTACATCAGCAATATAATTATAGAAACAACATCTTAAGATTTTATTGAATATAATATTATTTTTTATTTACGGTCACACTTATCATAAAGTTGAATAATTGGCTGACTCATTCCAATTTCGTTTGAAGTTAGTCTGGAGTGAATGGAACTTTTACTGTATTCTTAAACTAAATTACATTTGATAATAAAAGTTGTTTCTGACAATGCATATGTAGGAACATTGACGGATTCAGGATTTTTGGTCGGGGTTAAACTTATACAAAAAAAATAATCTATCAAACAGTTAAACTTAGAATTTATATTATTCACGAAAAATATATGACGCTATACAAAAAATGGGAGGTGAAGTTTGACAACAATAAACCCCATGAGATATTTTAATTACATATGATATCCCATTATAGTCCCAAAAGAACCCAAAATATCTACATATTTACTTTGATAATTGACCACAACGGTTTTTCATCTTTTGAAATCGGTCCATGATAGCATCGTTTGAAATACTACTAATTAATATGTCTCTCTCTATAAAGAAAACTAAACTATCATTTAGTCATTGGTCACCCATTCGGTTACGAAGTCGATTCTTTACTATCTTGATAGCCGAAAAAGCTCTCTCCACTGATGCAGTTACAACGGGTAGAATAAGCGTCAGTGTCACAAGTTTGTAACCCATCGAGAATGCGACATGTCTCTTAGTTCCAATCATTTTCTTAACAAGATCCTCAATCCCTTTCAATCTAGAGAAATCATCACTTGATCGAACATCCCTAGTATAATTTTCAAGTTGATTAGGAAGGGCCGAGAGCTCAAGAAAAGAGAAGTCATTTGGATAAAGTTCGGCAAGACGAACTCCTTTGTCAAAAGTTTTAAAGTGATTTGATGAGTTTAAGCATACAACACAAATAAGCAACTCCTTGTTTACTTCATTGAAACGGTTGTTCAACTCTTGCAATTGTCTATCTATCACCGAATTGAATTTTTCAACTTTGTAATGATGCTCGATAGTCACTTGTTCAATCATACGCTTTAGTTTCCATATGTGGAACATAAATATTACTCATTGGAGGAATTTCAATTTCTTGCTTAAAACAAAAAGAAGTAACTTTTATTTGGGCTGAAAATTTCGTATTGGGCTAATTTATTGAATTTTTTTTTTCGGAAAAATAAAAAATATGACATTACTTTATTAAAAAAAAAATTCAGGTCCGTCCGCCTTTGTGTAGGAAGCCTAATTAATTTTTTCTACCTATGGAGATAGGCACACGTAAGTAATGCTTAGAATTTCTTTTTTTTTTTTTAATAGGGAAGTAAACTTTCATTCAACTAGAAAAATCTGAAATTACAATGTTTAAGATGAAATTAGGTAAAACATTACACATAAGAATCGATCCTTAAAAGAAAGTCGAGTCACTTCATGAGCCGCTTGGTTCCCATCTCTACGAATATGCTTTGCTTGAAAACGTCCAAAACCAGTAATGAGGGATTGTAGGTCCGAAATAATGTTCGCATAGTCCGCAAGTGAATTTGTGTCTCCGTTAATAGCTGCAATGATAACACTAAAATCACCCTCCAAGATGATGTTATTCCAAGATTGGGCAGGAACAAGTTCGGTTGCAAACAAAGCTGCTTTTGCTTTCCGCTGAAGAAGGGTCAAGAGGTTGACGAACATAAATCGAAGCCCATCCCACACACTCACCGGAAGAATTTCTGGCTTAGACGTTAACATTTATGAAAAGTATATATTGAATTTTTTTGGATTAAATGGGTTCCTGTTTTGGCCAGCCCAAGTGTCCCAATCTCTTACACTTTGGCCATTCAGAAACTTCATTAGATTTGAACTCCTAACCATGAATTCGATCAAGATCAGATATGCCTAAATATACTTGTGATTGGATCAGGTTGTTGGAATTATTATTCTTATCAGTCTAATAATGTGGACTTACATGTTATATAATTGTATATGATAGGCTATTTCATTTATGTGCCTAATTAATTGTGATCTAATAATAATAATTATGTGGCACTTAAGAATATCAATTAATTAAAGTATGGACTCTTTATATGTGTAGATACCTAATTGGACTCTAATTGTTCTTGATGGGCTGACAGTTAGAGCCCTACTAGAGTTAGGGTTAATACTCTCCTATATATAGGATTATGGTCCCTAAGCCAATTCATACTTTGCACTTTCATCTTCCCCATCTAGAGAAAGCATAAGGCAATAATGAATAAGGCTTAGAAGACCACAACCCCTTAAAATCCATCTTTGTGATTCTTCCGCTACTCTACCAATGGATTCAGGTATACGTCCCTTTAGCATAAACGTATCTTACTTAATCATCTGCGAATAGGTCCTGAGATATGTATGTTTTCATGGCTTATTTATTTCATGTTATCATAACATATCTGTCAATATCTAACAAGTGGTATCAGAGCCACCTTTCGTTAGAGGATTAGAGTCCAGATTCGTTTATATGATTTTTTTTTAAGATCTAGATTTAGTTTTAATCCATGCTTAATTTTTGCATATTTATGCGTAGTATAGAAATTGTAAGCATGATTATGTATTTATGTTAAATTCATGGCGTAATTATATGTTTAAGCTTTGAATCGTTAATTTTTTGGAAGGATTCAGCAAAGAAAATTTCATTCATTCAATTTGTGGATACAGTTCAATGGTTATGTGAATATAACCATTAATTAATTAAAAACATATAAGAATTATGCTATTGGATTCAACCTTACGTAGTATATGATGCAATGTTTTTCCATGATGTAAATACTTATGGGCCTAGGTTTTATCTCTCGGCCGTTTCATGTTTATGTTTTGATGTAATTTTTTTTATTGGGTGATTCGCCCACTATTTAATTCCGGGGGTGGGGCATTTTGGTAATTGAACAAATTTTTTTTTCAATACTTGATATGTCCATTATTTACAATTGATTCAATTGAACCAATATGTTGCCAAAGTAACCTCTATTGGGTAAAATTGATCAATTTTGAATAAGGGGACATAGTTATCCATGTGAAATAATCGGCCCAAAGGAAGGTTATTTTGACCGGATAATGTTTGGCTTTTACCCCTGAGCTATGCTAATTAATCGAAAATAATTCGATCGAACCAACATGTTGCCAAAGTAACCTCTGTTGGGTAAGATTGATTATTTTTAATTAATTTAGCATAGTTTTCCATGTGAAACAATCGGCCTAAAGGAAGGTTGTTTTGACAGGAGAATGAGTAGTCTTGAATATGTGTTACATTAGGATTATCATGCTTTTGTTGTGTCGGCCCAAAGGAAGGCACACCATTATGCCGATACTAGTATCAATATTTAAGTCTATGTAAAAGAGTACCACTTACGGATTATTATTTTAGTCCAAAGACTAAATAATAACGAAGTGCTAGGTATTTTAAGATGGGCCCACCAACTAGTGTATGCATTAAAAAAAATATATATTTTAGTTCATACATAATTTTAATAAATTAATTTGAATTTCATTGTCTTTTCGGATTTAGTGTCTTCAATGCCTTCTGTAATAACTCCCAACAACAACCATGTGCTTAACGGCACACACTTCAAGAAATGGAAAGAGCACATCATGATAGTGCTCGGTTATATGGATTTGGACCATGCATTAAGAATTGAGCGTCCCACAAATCTGACCCCTGAAAGCACTGATGCTGAAAGGGTGGCTCATGAAAGGTGGGAGCGATCGAACCGCATGAGTCTGATGATGATGCAAAACTCCACTCCGTAAACCATAAGGCGTAATATATCAGAGGATAATGATGCAATAAAGTTTCTGATGCAATTAGCGGACGGATTCACCTTTTTGTCAAAGGGTTGAAACGAACACTATTTTGAAACAACTCGTTTCCATGCGCTATAAGGGCAAAGGAAATATAGATGAATATATTATGGTTATGTCAAAACTTGTATCAAGACTAAGGACCCTTAGGCTGAATTTGTCTGATGACATATTTGTGCATCTGGTCTTGATCTCGCTTTTTGCGTTTTGGTTCCTTCAGGCCCTCTTTCTATGCTCAGAAAGAGAAATGGACATTAAATGAGCTTATGGCTCAGTGTATGCAAGAAGATGAGAGATAGAAACAAGAAAAGACTGACAATATTCATTTGGCATTCAAATCAAATGGTAAAACCGCCACCATGAAGCGAAAGAGGGATAAAGGTAAGGAAACTGCAACTCCTTCTGGAACTACACAACCTAAGAGCCAAAAGGGACAGAATTCGGTTATTACCTGTCACTTTTGCAAGAAGGCTGACCACTTAAAGAAATTATGCCTAGGAGATGCCACTTGGCGTGGAAAGAAAGGTAATATTCTCAACTTCGTTGGTTGTGAAGTTAATTTGGTTTTAGTACCTAGTGACACTTGGTGGATAGATACGGGTGCTATTATTCACATATGTGTCACGTTGTAGGATTGCCTCCACTACCGAGTGCCAAATGATGATGAAAGATACATCTATGTAGGCAAAGGGAACAAGGTTGTTATGGAAGTTGTAGGTGTCGTTAGGATTATTTAAGTTCTAGTTTATTTTTTTTTTGGGGGATTTAGAGGAAACTTTTAGTATACCGTCTTTTCGGTGGAAATTGATTCATGTTTCATTTTGAACAAATTTGGTTATTCTTGTTCATTTGAAATTGAATTATTTACTATTTCTTTAAATTCAAAAATTATTGGTACTGGAACTTTAATAGATAAATTATACAAGCTGAACACCTTGACAACCAATCATGAAACCCGCATTCAAGTAACTTAGGTGCTAAAAGGAAATTAACTAATGAGAATTCATCATTATTTTGGCACAAATTATTAGGACACATTTCTCGATAGAGAACACGAAGGCTTGTGCATGATGGAATTCTCGATTCCCTTGACTTAGCGGACCTTAAATCTGTATAGAATGAATTAAGGGAAAACAAATGAACAAACGAAATATGGGTGCATATAGAAGTAGTGAACCTTCAGAGTTGATACATAATTACATAGCTGGTCCGTTCTCTAAGGACTCTTTGAATGGACAGCCGTATCTTATCAGCTCTATGGATGATTACTCACGATGCGGTCGTCTTTACTTAATTTATGAGAAGTTTTCATAATTGGTGTGAATGACATGGCCTTTTGCCAGTACCATAATGACATGGTGAGAAGTATGATTAATCACTCTTCTCTGACAGAGTCATTTTTGAACAATGCTCTTAAGACTGCAGTTTTCATATTTAACTGTGTAAGGTAGTTACTAAAATTTAATACAAAACATGGGTATGTAAGAGGCCTAGTATTAGGCACTTTCATATCTTGAGTTGTCCAAATGAGGCTAGGTCTTATAGGCCTGACAAAAGAAAATTGGACTGTAAGCTTATTAGCCGCTACTTTACAAATTACTTCGAAAGATTGAGGGGTTACAAGTTTTAGTACTCCTCAAATAGATCCTTCTTCGATATAGGAGACGCCAAAATTATTGAGCATGATTACTATAGTGGGAGCATTAAAAAAAATGATGTAGTGTTTGAGGGGGAGAATGTGTAAATATTCTCACTATAGTTACAATTGACAATGATAAGGTAACCATTCCTATCAAGTTCAACTTGTAAATCAGGATTCATGTCAAACACTATCACTCTTGCACTCACTCCCACTACTGTAGTTTAGCAACCTCAACTTAAGAAGCCGATAAGGAGTTACACAAGAGAAATGAGGCAATACTGGGAATTTATATTGTCTATTTCCTTAGAATGATTTTGACTTGAAGATGAAAAATGATCTGACTTGGTCGAATCATGTGTGGTCTAAGGAATGATTCGTTTAGGATCATCATGGCATTAGTAGCTCATTATGATTTAGAGCTACAATAAATGGACGTTAAGACAGTTGAATAAACGATATGTAAACTTAAGAAGTCCATTTATGGCTTAAAGTAGGCGTCCCACTAATGGTACCGAAAATTTGATCATGTGATTACCTCTTATGTTTTTCGAGGAAAACACCAATAATTAGTGCATATATATTTCACGATCAGTGGGAGCATGTTTATCATCATGGTGTTGTAAGTAGATGATATTCTACTAGCAAGCACTAATGTAAGGCTTTTGCATGATACCAAGAAATTTCTCTCGAGTAAATTGAAGGAGAAAGATCTAGGTGAATCATCTTTCGTTCTTGGAATACATATAAATCGTGATTGATCTAAATGTATATTTGGTCTATCCCAGAAGGCCTACATTGATAAGTTGCTTAGCCATTTTGGCATGCAAAACTGCGCACCAAGAAATGAACCTTGAGAATGATGAAATGGAATGGGAGTCATCATGCATGTGAAGAATGTACGCATTCTGATATTGCTTGCCACGTATTTGGGATGCAAGTTAGATAATTATACGACTCGATTATGGATCATTTGAAAATGGTCAAACGAGTCTTACAATACTTGTAAAGGACAATTGATTACGAGCTTATAATATCAAAGATCAGATTTTTCTTAAAATCACATATTCTCTGATTCAAACTTCGTTGGTATAGCTACTAATCATGCCATCAATGATCGGCCCAAAGGAAGATCATTGATTTGCCGATTGATAGATATACATATGGTGATAAATACATCAATACAGTATTTGATCACTAAAGGGGAGTGTCACTTACAATTGATATTTATGTCCAAAGACTATATATCAATGTTGTTCTAGGCATCCTATATGACCTATCAAATGAATATTTGGGGTATTGGTGTGTCAATAACACATCTTAGTACAAACTCTATGACTTTAGACCCATTCACCAAAGGTTGGCCACCTACGGTGCTTCAAGAGCGTATTGCTCATATGGGTGTTCTTGGAATTAATGATACATTCAATTAATGGGAGTTTGTCCTTAAAGTTTTATGCTTTACAGTTTTGATTTTACTTTGTACAGACTTTAGTTTCATGTATTAAATGAAATTATTTATTTCATTTTGAATACCCTGAAATAAGGTCAAGTTTTGTGACTTTCTACTGAGGTTAAACATTTGGTAAAGAAAGTTGACTCTCGGAGTCATTATGCTGGACCAGTTGGAAATTGACATGATATAGATCACATAAGATGTAATTTTCATGCTACACATCCATACTTGATCTATGTTGTTGATTATGTTGGTATCGTGACCATTGAAGGTTTAGTCATGAATTCATGCGACGAATGCCGCTTTGATCCTATATTAGCATAACTGATGAACAAGATTGTTTGGGATATCTCGTGGTTGAAATAGCAAATTTTGTGCACACTTAAGCTTATACAATCTAAAGAAAACATTGTAGTCCAAGTGGGAGATTGTTGGAATTATTATTCTTATCAGTCTAATAATGTGGACTTACATGTTATATAATTGTATATGATAGTCTATTTCATTTATGTGCCTAATTAATTGTGATCTAATAATAATAATTATGTGGCACTTAAGAATATCAATTAATTAAAGTATGGACTCTTTATATGTGTAGATACCTAATTGGACTCTAATTGTTCTTGATGGGCTGACAGTTAGAGCCCTACTAGAGTTAGGGTTAATACTCTCCTATATATAGGGTTATGGTCCCTAAGCCAATTCATACTTTGCACTTTCATCTTCCCCATCTAGAGAAAGCATAAGGCAATAGTGAATAAGGCTTAGAAGACCACAACCCCTTAGAATCCATCTTTGTGATTCTTCCGCTACTCTACCAATGGATTCAGGTATACGTCTCTTTAGCATAAACGTATCTTACTTAACCATCTGCGAATAGGTCCTGAGATATGTATGTTTTCATGGCTTATTTATTTCATGTTATCATAACATATCTGTCAATATCTAACGGTTGCATCAAACCGGATAGCAATTAATTAAAGTTGTTAAGAGGGGACAAATGGAAGTTCGGACTTCTAACTACACTCTCATAAAATTAGATAATTAGATAATAACGTAATCTTAAATGCTCTTTAACTGAGAAAAGATTAAACTTAAATCATCTAACCTTTTGAAACAATAATATATTATAATTATAAGCAATAATTATAATGATCATATCATAGGATCAATTATCTGAAAAGTTTTAGTTTAATCATACAATTATTTATTTTTGACAATATATTTATTTTGTAATTAAGAGTGACGACCCATTGATCCTACAAGTATTTTGTTATTAGATTATACCAAGTTGTAAATACTTTTATGCTATGCACAGTCACCTTACCTTTAACTAGAATTTTAGAGTCAAATATAAAAGTTATCATATTAATTTACTTTTGCATGCATGATGCTTAAAATACCATAACTAATTAATTATATAACTATATATTATGAGAGACTGATATCAAATATATAAAGTATATATGTATTAAATGTATTTTCAGAATCAAATGTATAAAGTAGGTAAAAATTTTGTAAAAAAAAAAAAATTTCATCGCATCATTAAAAATAATAAATGTTTACAAATTCAACCTTATTTATGTTGTGTCTGGTAAATTTATCCCTTTGAATCTGTGTAGCTCCACCATGAAAATAATAAATCAATAATTCATTGAATTTTGGACAGTTTGAACGGAAGAATTAATAATTTCTATTCTCAATTAGTCGAAACCTCAATTTATCATCACCAAACAATTTGTCAAGTTTACCATGTTTAATTCATTTTGCTAGGCCAAAAAGTTTACAAGCATGACTTAATTGGACAAATTATACTAATTTATTAGGTGCACTAAGCGTGAAAGCTAAAAAATAGTTTTAATAATTTCTACGTGGAAATTCAAGAACTCGTTAAAACAAAGCTATCAATATTCACATTTGTCTGATAATAGAAATGAAAGACAACATATGCAGTCAATGACAATTAATTATATGGAGTAATTCTCCCTAAATAAATTAGGACAGCTAGCCAATTGTTTTCCAAATTAGGAAAATTTGGACTAACAAGAGATCGCGCTAATTCCATCTTAATTTGGTTAACTGGAATTAGCAATTTTCTTCACATTTTCTTTCTTCATTTTAACGTAGCCTATAGCCGGCCTAGCTTTTCTGATCAATTATTAGCAAAATTCTTGCAATGCAATTAGATTCTAAGCAAAACAATTTTTGTGTAGAGTGTAGATGTACAGTTACCTAAATGACCATCATTTTTGTGCGGAAGGATGTATCATAAGTTAGTTACAAAGTAACCACAATTAATGTGTTTATTTTAGGACATCTCCAATGCTTAATGGGGAGAAAAAATATATTGATGAGAGAGGAGAAAAATGGAGCGATCTCCATTTATAAGGAGAGTAAGGGGAGAGAGGTTGGTGAGGAGATGGGTGTCTGGGTGGACCTTGAGACCCATCTCGGTCGGTGGGCAGCAGGGCAGGTGGCGATGACAACTCCTTCCATTTTTTTTTAAATTTTGACTTTCTTTTGTTATTTAATAAATTTATTTTATAATTAGCATTATTTTTTTTTAAATTCTTAAAATTAATTTAATTTTATTACTTTTATAATTATAACTTATATATTTAACAAAATGGGTGATATGTAATATGCAAATAACTCTTTGACTCATGCATTTCTAAAGTAGAGACCGTAACTGAGGTCCCAATATTTTAGAGGTCATGTGTTCGATTCCTATCAGAAGTTGAGTTATATTCTAGTGTTGAATATTCTTTTTAGTATTTGTTGGTTGAGTAATTTTTGTAAAGTGCTAGTAATGGAACATATTTATTTCATGTTTTGCTATTTCTCCCACATGCAATTTGTGATCAAAATATGATAGTACTAAGACTTGAAGTTCAAAGCCGCCAAGAGATTCAAAATATTTTGTTGAAAGAAAAAAATTCCATTTTTATGAATAAGGTTCTTCTTTTTTCTCATTTAAGCAGTAAAGGTGAATGAGTTGTCTTTCGTAGGAAGTTTCATTCATAAATAACAGTCTTCTTCTCAAGATTAATATTAAATCCTGCTACAAAATCCTACAACTATATAAAGACCCACCCCATTTCCCATAGTGTATATACTAAAAACATTTGTTCAACATATAGTAAACAATCCAATCCAATCCATTCATTCATTCATTTTTTTTTATCTTTTTCTGGTTCATTACACCATTTCTATAGTTTTTATTTAAACTATCTAATGGATCAACTTTTATCAAAGATTGCGATAAACGATGGACACGGTGAAAACTCTGCTTTTTTCGATGGTTGGAAGGCGTACGACAGTGATCCATATCACCCGACTCAAAATCCTGATGGGGTAATTCAAATGGGATTGGCAGAAAATCAGGTACACTTAGTTTGATATAAAAAATAAAAAATAAAAAATCTAATGTTTCAGCAAAATTGTAATATTAGATAAATTATCTTTGTTTTCTGCAGCTGACATTTGATTTAGTCCAAGAATGGGTCAGAAACAACCCAAAAGCCTCCATTTGTACAGAACAGGGAGCAAATGATTTCAGGGATATTGCAATCTTTCAAGATTATCATGGCTTCCCTGAATTTAGAAATGTAAGTAATCCCTTTTATTAGCCTAATACCAAATTATATACTCCTACTAGATTGCTAAACAATATTATAAAGTCTAATTAAAACATGAATCATGAATTTGTTTAGGCTGTAGCAAGATTCATGGAGAAAGTGAGGGGAAACAGAGTCCGATTTGATCCTGACCGCATAGTAATGAGTGGTGGTGCAACCGGAGCTCAAGAAACACTGGCCTTCTGCTTGGCTGATCCCGGTGAAGCATTGCTCGTGCCCACGCCATATTATCCAGCGTAAGTATATTGCTAATACTAATAGGATTGAATATCAAAATTAAGTAGAGCTAAATATAAAAATATACTCTCTTCTTTGCCTAAGTGGCAAAAACCGTCCTGTATTATTTTTATTAGCAAAAAACTTCATTTGAAATTCTTTCATAAATCAATAAGGAGGTTACCAATTCTTTACCTGAACATGGGTGTTATTGCCAATTTTCAAATTTAATAGGGGGATTATTGTCGACTTTTTATGTGAATGAGGGTGTTTGCATATTTTGGTGGGGTTATAACTGTAATTCCTTCTGCAGGGATTTCCAGTAATAAAAATAATACTAGAATTTTTTTTGGCAAAACAAAGAGAATATTTTTGCATTTCATTCTTTAATAAAGTAAAATAAGCTTAAAATGGTTTTTTTAACTTATTTTTCACTTATATATTGCAGAAATGATCGAGATTTGACATGGAGAACAGGAATAAAACTCTTACCTGTTATATGTGAAAGCTCCAATAATTTCAAAATCACAAGCTCAGCTCTTGAATCTGCATACAACAAAGCACAAGAATCAAACATTAAAGTTAAGGGATTGCTTCTAAACAATCCATCGAATCCATTAGGCACAGTACTAGACAAACAAACCTTAACAGAATCATTAAACTTCACAAACAACAAAAACATCCACTTGATCTGCGACGAAATTTACTCTGCCACGGTCTTTAGCAAACCTGATTTCATCAGCATTGCTGAAATAATCGAAGAAAATCCAAATTGCAACCGCGAGCTAATCCACATAGTGTACAGCTTGTCAAAGGATCTAGGGTTCCCGGGATTCAGAGTTGGGATTATCTACTCCTACAACGATTCCGTCACTAATTGTGCTAGAAAAATGTCGAGTTTTGGTCTAGTTTCCACTCAGACACAACATTTGATTGCATCTATGTTGTCGGATGAGGTTTTTGTGGACCGTTTTATTGTTGAGAGCTCGGAAAGACTAGGTAATCGACATAGTGTATTGGTTAAAGAGCTGGCTCGAGTGGGAATCGAGAGTTTGAAAAGTAATGCCGGTCTTTATTGTTGGATGGACTTAAGGAGGTTGCTTAAGGAGTTTACTTTTGAGGCGGAAATGGAGCTTTGGCGCGTGATTGTTAATGAAGTTAAACTTAATGTTTCGCCTGGATCCTCGTTTCATTGCTCGGAGCCAGGTTGGTTTCGGGTTTGTTTTGCGAATATGGATGATGAGACTTTGATGGTTGCGTTGAAAAGGATACATAAGTTTGTGATTCAGAGTAAAGGGATTAATGTTGTTAATGAGGTGCCTAATTCGAGGAAACAATGTAGGAGGAATAATAAGCTCGAGATTAGTTTGTCGTTTCGTAGATTGGATGGTATTATGATGGAACCGCATAAAATGTCGCCTCATTCACCTATGTCTTCACCCCTTGTTCGAGCCAGGACTTGATGGATCGATATTGGAATTGTTTGCTAAATAAGATTGATTGCAATTTTTAGTTTCTTGAAAAAATAATTGAATTTAATAACAGAGTTAGACGATTCAAAGGAATTATATTTTGGTTTTTTTGCCCATTTGATATGTGCTACATTTATGTCAAATGGGATCTACCAGGGTATAGTTTCTGATTTTTTTTTTTTTTTCTTTTTTCCCTTTGTAATTTGAAAGGAATAACTACTGATGTTGATGTAACATAATTACATAAGTTGTTTAATGTCATCATAAATAAAAGTTTGTTGCTTTATTCATGGATTTTGACAGCAGAAATAAGCCAATGCTGATTGGTCCAAACTCCATAAAAGATTGAATTGGTTTTTATTCGGGTTGAACAGTCAGAATAAAAAGTGCAAAACGATAACCAATGACCATTTAAGTCCAACATTTATTTTGCATTATCTTGAGAACTAGTTGTATGAATATCTTAATCTCCTTTTCTGACTGATCATGTGGAGAATCTTTAATTTATTTTCTTGTATGAGTTTGAGAGTCATTTGTTTAAGCAAATATAAAACGACAAGTGCGAGTAGAAGTTCGATAGAAGTGATACAATTAAATACATAATTTAACGATAATTATATATCAAAAAATTCTTACTTAGATTAGGTTTAGAAGATATTTTTTAGACCTCGTGATTCAATGATGATTATTAGAATTCATCACATCGATTGGATTAAGTCTATTTACTTGGCTTAGGCCTAACTCAACTCAAAAGTTAACTTATAAGATGATAAGATGAGGATTGTACAAGTGAATTTAACTATTGTGTTGGTCCCAAAAGTGGTCAGATGAGATCTAGAGGGGGGGTGAATAGATCTCATAAACTTTTGAAACTTTTTCTCTAACTTTTTCTGTCAGCAGACTAAGCTGATCTAGAATTCGTAAGACTACTAAGCTGTTCGCGCACAAAGCTTTGAGCAGCAGAGTTGACTACTCATCTGTTTTCACTAGGCTGATTCAGATAAAATATCAGAGTTTTAGAAACTAGTTGGCAGCGGATTTATCAAGTGTTTTTCAACCAATCTGTTCCTCTTTAAAGTTTTCTCACTCAAAAGATTTTATCCCCAGTTTTCACAACTCCTTTTAAAATCTTTTGATTAAGTTCGTATGTTTGAGTTCTTTTGAAAATATGCAAGATAAAGAAACAATAAATCAAACACACATGATTTTTTATAGTGGTTATATGGATAAAAATCCTTTAGTCCACTCTTCCAAGTCACAAAGATCTTGGGTTATACTAGAAACACAAAGTAACCAGTATACAATGCTTGCGCCAAACAACAAATGAAATGGCCACAAGTGCGCAGTAAGAAATCACACAGAAATCCTACTCTCCGAAGCTAGATCACTCACAAAGATGGATCTACACTCCTCACGCTATTTTCAGTATAGGAGCTCACAAAGAAAACCTACACTAAGAAGCTATATCACTTCACACAGATGGATATACACTCCTTTCTTTTCTCAGTTGAAAGTCACTCAGACAGACAACGCAAGTTCTCTGTTCTTCAACGAAAAGCTTCGTCAACAGATGACTGGGCTTGTGATCAGACGACTCAACTGATGGATCTTGCTCTTAAGATGTGATCTTGAATTTTTGCAAGTCTCTTTTTAGATCTTCAGTTAGTCTTCTATTTATACTCTTGGATTTGAATTTCTGCCCGTTGAAGATGAGACAGAAATCTACAGTCCTCGAGTTCTGGTCCCCATTTTCTGGAACGGCTCCCTGCAACTGCTACAGTACAGTCTGCTGTACTTTCTGTCAGTCGCATTTAATGCACTCAGCAGGTTTCCGTTGGACAGCTTGCTGACCGTCTTCACTCGGCTGTCGGCTGATGGGAGTGCTAAGCTGATGGCTACTCGGCTGATTCAAGAATGAACATATCTATCTTGACTCGGCTGATGATCACCAATCTGATCTTTACTGATCTGATATCCCATTCGGCTGATTCGGTCACATAGCTTCCAGACCTTGAGATAGGTTTTACTAAGCTGTTCTTAGTTGATGACTTAACCTTTTGATCTTCAAAACCTTTATGGCCTTTTTGTCATCTTCAAAACCTTCTCTAATTTACACCAACAATTTCCCCCTTTTTGATGATGACAAAACCTTCAACTAAGAACGTCTTCCAAGTCTTCAGATTTTGGTCTTCATACCTTAAGATGGAAATTTATTGATCTGATACAACTTTAAAAAAAATACCAATAGTTGGTTCTTTTCCCTTTGCTGATCTTCTGTTTAAAGGGTTCTTAGTTGCATCATTTATCTTCCCCCTTTTTGTCATCAACAATAATACTTGAGTTGCATCTCTTCTTCCCCTTTTTCTCTTTATAGGATTGCAAACTTAGTATGCTGAAGACAATTGGGTGAGTACTAGGCTGATTTAGGTAGTCTTCGTTGCTGTTGCTGTTTATCACTTCAGCTTAGAAAATTTCCTTTAACTTCAAGAATTGATACCACTTGGTATTTGTGGTTTGATTCCACTTGTAGTCTGATGCTACTTGTAGTCTGATACTACTTGTATAAATGTAAATCAGATTAGTCAGCTGATATCACTTGTTGATGTGATAACTCTTGCTGATACCACTTGATGTAGTACATTCTTGAATAACACTTGGCTGTTGAGTTCCAATCAGCTGATAAGAAGCAGTCTTCTGATAGCTTCATTTTGACTTGTTGACAATTTCATCTTTATTTAGGAGTACCGCTAGTCGTACACGTTCCCCCTAAGTTCAAGAATCCGTGGTCAAGTAGTCTGATGAGAGTTTCTCTTTAAGACACTCAGCCGTTGAATTCCAGTAAGCTGTTCTGGGTTAGTCTTCTGATAAGTTCCCCCTCAACTTATGAATCCAAAATCAACAAACCACTTTCTTTGTCACATGGTTGACTTGTTGGTTTCTGATGGTCTTTATACCACTTGTAATCTTTTGATAGGTTTCAGCTTTCCAACAATCTTGCTTCCTTGAAATCTCCAAATGTAGCGTCTACCACTTGTTGATTTATACCACTTGTTGGTTTATACCAATTGTCTGACACCACTTGTCTGATATCACTCACTTGACTGATATCACTTGATGGTTTGGAGCAATCTGATATAAGCAGCTTGATAGTATTTGATGGTAAGACCACTTGTTGAATTTGTTGAAATTTGCAAGGGCAGTCAACTCATCTTTGTCATCTCACATGCAATTCACCTGTAAAACAGATGACTATTTTTGGTACCCCTTATTTATTGGGTCCAGCAGGGTTAGTAAAACCTTTAACATGTGATGATCTAGTGACTTGTGTTTTATCATGATGATATCACTTGTCATTATGATATCACTTTACTGGTCATGATTAAAACAATGCTCATAAGCGAGGTAAGATGCATGAAATGTGTGATAAACATGCATATTGAAATGAGGATGGCAATCAGCACAGTGAACATGATCAACATGATAATATGAATAAGCATAGTGCATGTCATAATAATAATTATCATAATGTGATTCAAATTCTTGCCAGATAATTCATTTTTGCCTCAATTTCTTACCTGAGTTATTTAATAACTCACCTTAGATTTAGCAGACTTGACATTTAAATTTTACTCCTATCAGCAGCCTATTCAGCTGATGGGTTTTAGTAGTCTGATTCGTCTTAGGTAGCTTACTAGGTTTTCTAACCTGTTGAGCATCAGTAGACTTCTTCTTTTAAGCCTCTGATTTCTATTTATTTAGAGAATGATGCAAGTTTTTCTTTTAAAGTTCATTTATATCTTCAAAACAAACTGCATACTCAGCTTTTAGAGTTTCATTCTCATGCTCAAGCTTTTTGGTAGTCAGCTGATTCTTGAGGTTTTTCAACCTGAAGTTTCAGTGATCTTATTTGCTCTTTTCAGCAGAGTCAT
Source organism: Penstemon barbatus (assembly GCA_003313485.2). Classification (NCBI taxonomy): domain Eukaryota; kingdom Viridiplantae; phylum Streptophyta; class Magnoliopsida; order Lamiales; family Plantaginaceae; genus Penstemon; species Penstemon barbatus. The sequence continues at coordinate 64,488,278 of CM064880.1, read as the reverse complement.
CTCTTCATTAAGCTTGGCAAATGCACAAACAATATTTGAATTTGTAATTCAGCATTTATTCAACGATTCAAATAGTGCATTTTATTAATAGTAGAAGTTACCTCAGTTTCAGAATCATCAGATTCTATGACAGTTAAGCATAGAGTTTCAGGCACTTCTTCAAATTCTTTATCAGACGACTGGTTGTCTGAATAAGATATGCCGGAGTTTATTAGCTTTGCTGCATCAGCTAACTTTGATTTGCTCTTTCTAAGCTTACACTCCTCTTTGGCACTCTTTTCCTTTTCAGCAAACTTTCCAGATGATGAGTGAGAATGATCTTTGATCAAGAGTCCATACTCCTCTTCATTGTAGTCTCTAAGTTTTGCTTTGGAGGAATCCCTGTTTTCCTGAAAATGATCAGAAGAAGATGAAGTAGCATTTTTATATTTTAATTTCATTTTCTTCTTGTAGAACTTCTCAAAATCATTCAACAGCAGGGTAACGTCGTCAGCAGTGTAGACTTTTTCTGAACTCAGCAGAGTCTTCTGTTTTGACTTGTCTGCTGATTTTCTTGACTTGTCTGACGCCATTAGAGCAGCAGTAGGGTCTGAACTGGTTGACACTTCTAATCCCATTCTTGGCATTTGATACTCATATGCTTTGAGGGATGAGAACAGTTCGGAAAGGGAAATCTTCCCTAAATCCCTTGATTCTTCCATGGCTGTCACCTTCATGTTGAATTTAGGTGAAAGAGCCTTGAGAACCTTCATGGTGATCTCCTTGTCTGAAAACGTTTTACCAAGTCTTAGAACTTCGTTCAAAGTTTTGGTAAATCTGGTATCCATTTGATCAATCATTTCACCAGACTTCATCTTGAAATTTTCAAACTCCTCAAGAGCCACACTAAGCTTATGTTCTTTGATAGCGACGTTTCCTTCGCTCAGCTCACAGACTTTATCCCACATCTCCTTGGCAGTTTTGAAATGCTTGATCTTCTGGAATCTTTCTTCGTCTACAGCTTTGAACATAATGAGCTTAGCATTTTTATCAAGGTTTACTAACTTGACTTCTTTGGGAGTCAGCTCATCCAGCTCTTTGTCAACTATCTGATCTGGTTGGCCAGCAACCTTCACAGTCTTCTGAAATCTGAATGGTCCTTTTGTAAAACAAGTAAGCATGTTGTCGTCATAAGCGGCAAGAAGGATTTCCATTCTGATTTTCCAGCTTTCAAAGTCCATAAGGCCGATGTGAGGAACATGGCTTATGACATCCATTTTTCAAAAAGTTTTTGGTTTTCAAAATATGCTCTCTTTTTGAAAAATTTTAAAAACACACCTTGGATCAAGTTCGTTTGATCAGGCAACTGATTCTAATGAACCACCCGCTCTGATACCACTTGTTGGTCCCAAAAGTGGTCAGATGAGATCTAGAGGGGGGGTGAATAGATCTCATAAACTTTTGAAACTTTTTCTCTAACTTTTTCTGTCAGCAGACTAAGCTGATCTAGAATTCGTAAGACTACTAAGCTGTTCGCGCACAAAGCTTTGAGCAGCAGAGTTGACTACTCATCTGTTTTCACTAGGCTGATTCAGATAAAATATCAGAGTTTTAGAAACTAGTTGGCAGCGGATTTATCAAGTGTTTTTCAACCAATCTGTTCCTCTTTAAAGTTTTCTCACTCAAAAGATTTTATCCCCAGTTTTCACAACTCCTTTTAAAATCTTTTGATTAAGTTCGTATGTTTGAGTTCTTTTGAAAATATGCAAGATAAAGAAACAATAAATCAAACACACATGATTTTTTATAGTGGTTATATGGATAAAAATCCTTTAGTCCACTCTTCCAAGTCACAAAGATCTTGGGTTATACTAGAAACACAAAGTAACCAGTATACAATGCTTGCGCCAAACAACAAATGAAATGGCCACAAGTGCGCAGTAAGAAATCACACAGAAATCCTACTCTCCGAAGCTAGATCACTCACAAAGATGGATCTACACTCCTCACGCTATTTTCAGTATAGGAGCTCACAAAGAAAACCTACACTAAGAAGCTATATCACTTCACACAGATGGATATACACTCCTTTCTTTTCTCAGTTGAAAGTCACTCAGACAGACAACGCAAGTTCTCTGTTCTTCAACGAAAAGCTTCGTCAACAGATGACTGGGCTTGTGATCAGACGACTCAACTGATGGATCTTGCTCTTAAGATGTGATCTTGAATTTTTGCAAGTCTCTTTTTAGATCTTCAGTTAGTCTTCTATTTATACTCTTGGATTTGAATTTCTGCCCGTTGAAGATGAGACAGAAATCTACAGTCCTCGAGTTCTGGTCCCCATTTTCTGGAACGGCTCCCTGCAACTGCTACAGTACAGTCTGCTGTACTTTCTGTCAGTCGCATTTAATGCACTCAGCAGGTTTCCGTTGGACAGCTTGCTGACCGTCTTCACTCGGCTGTCGGCTGATGGGAGTGCTAAGCTGATGGCTACTCGGCTGATTCAAGAATGAACATATCTATCTTGACTCGGCTGATGATCACCAATCTGATCTTTACTGATCTGATATCCCATTCGGCTGATTCGGTCACATAGCTTCCAGACCTTGAGATAGGTTTTACTAAGTTGTTCTTAGTTGATGACTTAACCTTTTGATCTTCAAAACCTTTATGGCCTTTTTGTCATCTTCAAAACCTTCTCTAATTTACACCAACATATTGTTTTCAACCAATGTGGGACATTTAATCTCAATAATTATGAGGTACATTCTCAACCCCATGATTAAAAAATATCTAATAAATATGGTCTAGTGAAGAATGCGCCAAAATCCTTTTGTTTTCAAGTTTTGGAGACTCAACATATACTCTTAATTAAAATCACAAATATATACCTTCTATTGGAGATGATGTTTGAGCATTTTGAAGAAATCATTTAGAAGAAATTAACTGAAACGTTAACATTCATTACACCCATAATACTAAAGAACAAAAATAAATCAATTATCAATATTAATACTAAATTAAAAAAATATCCACACTAATAAAACTCGAATGAACAACCTCTTATTTATTATATATAAATTTATTTACTATGTGATTGGTTTGTGACCAAATAATTTGATTAGCCTATATGGAATGAATTTGACCAAATAATTAATTGTGACTACAGAAATTAATTCCTTAGCGACCAAAATACCATGTGGGCTGTTGACATATAGAGTTAAGAACAGCTGATTACTTTGACCAGCACAAGTCAAAATTGTAATCGTTTCTAAATTAAAAGAAAAAAAACGTCAAATTGTAATCATTTAATTTGTCAATTCTCTTACACGTATTGTATTTTGAGATAATAATGGCGATTAGATTTTGTTTTGTGAATTCTTTACCCATTGACTTGTTTTTTGATTTGTATTTTTTGAATACAATATTTACATCAAATCAATCCAGTTTTATCTTTAGCATACAGCCTCATGGACTATGTTAGATTGACAACCCGACTATGGGATTGTGCTTGTACAACCGATTTTGTGGAACTAATTAAATTATATTAAAACTAAAACTTTTGTAAAATTATCAATATAACCCATAGTATTGATGGCTAAGATAAAGTAAAAGCAATCAAGACTATATATACATGTTAGAAAAATAGAATGATGATTCAAAATTTGCGAAAAACAAATACTTTTTTTTTTTTTAACTAGAAGACATGTTTTATCATCAATTTTTAGATATTTTGCATGTAAGAGTAATAATGTTACATTACTTTTATGTTATATCAGGTTTATATGTAATATGATATATTATATTAAAGCACTTCATTTTTCAAGTTTGATTTGATATTTTTTCTTTTATCAAACTTGAGGTTGTATTTGTATCAAACACAAATTTTAAATGAATCACGTTCAAACAAGTTGTGATAGAATCAAGCTTGAATTTATTATTTTATATTTTTTAATTTGTTTTGACATTTTTAGTATATAAAATTGAGGATGAAATGTTGGATCCAACTTCATTACCCATAACACATTAAATATGGTATCAATTTACTTTATAATATGAAAATCATAATTTTAAAAATAAAGGTTAGGGTAAAAGACACATTTTCGTAAATTTGAAAACTTATGTGGGTAACTTTTGATTAAAATATAATTAAAGAGTTGGCGATCTACATATAGATTACAGGCCGTCAGATTGGCATTTTCAATTCAATTAACTCTTAATATGGCTAATGTAATTCTTCTGTTACATAAATAATTTTTCCTTTTTTGTTTAATTAATCGATTATGGAATATTAGTCTCAAACACCCATTCTTCTGATTATCAGACTAATAGCTCTATTTTTAAACTTGATCCTTGGGGTTTTTTTGCACTTTGCACCCCTAAAATATGAGAAATATGGACTATGCACTCTCAAAATTTAGATTTAGCACTTTGCACCCACAAAATATGAAAAATGCAGCACTTTGCACCCTCGTTTATTTTCAAGCAAAAATTCAAGGGAAAAATAGGTAGTATAGGCACTTTGCATCCTCAAAACTTGAAATTTCGCACTTTATACCCTCAAAATAAAATTAGCACTTAACACCCTCTAATTAAGGACAAATCAACAACTTTCACCCTTGAAACACAATAAATGAACACTTTGCACCCCAAAACACAAAATTAACACTTAACACCCTCAAATTTAAAAAACCCAAACCCCTCATTTTTTTCGTCAAAATTGACTATCGGAGTGAAAAAAATCTAAGAAAAAATAGTTAATTCATTTTTTTACTTAAGTTTTGCAAAATACAATTATAAATACTCGAATACTCATTTTTTTCTCCATCTTTCTTTTCAACAATATAACCATAAATAATTAAATAAAGTACAAGTAAACTTCTCGAAGACCCATTGTCTACTTCAACATATCAAAGACCTATAAATAATTACCTATTTTGCCTTAAAAAAAATTCACCTTAATGGTCAACTTTGCCCAAAAAAATGAGGGGTTTGAGTTTTTTTTTTTTTTTTGAGAGTGTTAAGTGTTAATTTTATATTTTGGGGTGCAAAATGTCCATTTATTGTGTTTCGGGGGTGCAAGTTGTTAATTTGTTCTTAATTATGGAGTGTTAAGTGCTAATTTTTTTTTTTTTTGGGGGGGGGGGGGGGGGGGGGGAAGTGCCAAAGATTTACAATATAATTACCTATTTTGCCCTTGAGTTTTTGCTTGAAAATAAAAGAGGATGCAAAGTGCTGTATTTTTTATATTTTAAGGGTACAAATTGCTAAATCTAAGTTTCGGAGGTGTGAAGTGTCTATTTTCCATGTTTTGAGGGTGCAAAGTGCAAAACACCCTCCTTGAGGTACAATGATTCACTCAACAGCGGGGAATAATACGTAATTGGGTCTAATTTTGCATCTACAAACTCGAACCCGCGTGTGTGTGTCCCCTAATTGAAGGAAAACATGCTCTAATCGAAGATGGAATTGGGGGAAACTGCCCTAATCAGTCGAATTGGATCAAATTGCGGAAAGCCAAAACACATTCCTACTAGTAAGAAACACGAAAACTTCAATGGAGTTTTCATTCCTGCTAAGGAATCAATTATGCTGTCTTTATTATATATCTTGATTTTCTAGAAGTACGCTTTAATTCGTTAATGTTAAGTAGCTTCTGGTTCTGAATACAGTTATTTAATACTGTTCATAATTATCCGAGTTTAGAGCTGCATTATTAGAATGGTTGCGGTAAATGTTTTTTCCTTTTTTATTTTCTCAGTATTTTATGGGATTTTTCATGCTTACTCGTGTCGAATTTGTATTGATAGTCATAACATAAGTGCATTGTTAACTTTCCATCATTGTTAAAATCCCCACTCTACAATGTAAAAGCTCATGACCATGTCTTAAAAATGAAACTGATTATTCTGCTCTTATTTTGTCTCATGGTTTATAGCTAGTTAAATATCCTGGAACTTTAGGCATAACTATGAAGAATTGGACTTTTGAATTACTATAATTGTAAGCAATTAAATATATATATATATATATATATATAAATTGGTACTGCATCCACCAAAACTGATGATTAATAATAATAAAAATGAAGAAGATGAATTTGCATTAATTAAATGAACATGAAAGGAAAGATACAATCAAAATTTAAGAGAGATGTAAAAGAATAGAATGGCCAAAACAAGGATCTGAATTTTGTAAACCCTTGCTAATTTTCCACTCTGTTGAATTACAATAAAAGACACACACGCACAATATCATTGAAGATTATAGCGCGTTTCTCCTAATACAAATTTGAGGAGTACTTTGGTGGTGGTGGTGACTTGTACAAGTACTTTGGTGGTGGCGGTGAGTTGTAAGAATACTTTGGTGGTGGTGGTGAGCTGTATGAGTACTTTGGTGGTGGAGGTGAGCTGTAAGAGTATTTTGGTGGCGGCGGTGAGCTGTATGAGTACTTTGGTGGTGGTGGTGACTTGTAGGAATACTTTGATTCTTCAACATGTTTCGGAGGTGGTGGTGACTTGTAGGAATATTTTGGTGGTGGCGGTGAGCTGTATGAGTACTTCGGTGGTGGCGGTGACTTGTACAAGTATTTTGGTGGTGGCGGTGACTTGTATAAGTACTTTGGTGGAGGCGGTGATTTGTACAAGTACTTTGGTGGTGGCGGTGACTTGTATAAGTACTTTGGTGGTGGCGGTGATTTGTACAAGTACTTTGGTGGTGGTGGTGACTTGTACAAGTATTTAGGTGGTGGAGGTGAGCTGTATGAGTACTTTGGTGGTGGTGGTGACTTGTAGGAATATTTTGATTCTTCAACATGTTTGGGAGGTGGTGGTGACTTGTAGGAATATTTTGGTGGTGGCGGTGAGCTGTAGGAGTACTTCGGTGGTGGCGGTGACTTGTACAAGTACTTTGGTGGTGGTGGTGACTTGTATAAGTACTTTGGAGGTGGTGGTGACTTGTACAGGTACTTTGGTGGTGGTGGTGACTTGTACAAGTATTTAGGAGGTGGCGGTGAGCTGTAAGAGTACTTTGGTGGTGGAGGGGACTTGTAGGAATACTTTGATTCTTCAACATGTTTCGGAGGTGGTGGTGACTTGTAGGAATATTTTGGTGGTGGCGGTGAACTGTAAGAGTACTTTGGTGGAGGCGGTGAGCTATACGAGTACTTTGGTGGTGGCGGTGACTTGTACAAGTATTTTGGTGGTGGCGGTGATTTGTACAAGTACTTTGGTGGTGGTGGTGACTTGTACAAGTATTTAGGTGGTGGAGGTGAGCTGTATGAGTACTTTGGTGGTGGTGGTGACTTGTAAGAATACTTTGATTCTTCAACATTTTTCGGAGGTGGTGGTGACTTGTAGGAATATGTTGGTGGTGGCGGTGAGCTGTAAGAGTACTTTGGTGGTGGCGGTGACTTGTACACGTACTTTGGTGGTGGCGGTGAGCTATAAGAGTACGTTGGTGGTGGCGGTGAGCTGTAAGAGTACTTTGGTGGTGGCGGTGAGCTGTAAGAGTACTTTGGTGGTGGCGGTGAGTTGTATGAGTACTTTAGCGGTGGAGGCGGTGACCCATAAACATAGGGCTCGTTGGCGATCACATTGGTGGCAATGAGGCAGAATCCCAAAGCACACATAACTAAGGGCAAGTGCCCTGTTTTCTCAAAGGTTTTCATATTTGTAGCTTCACCTTTTCTTGGTTGGAGAAAAGTTAAGGGAAGCTGTTTTTGTTATGTAGAATAAGGAGATGGCTAAAGCATTTATATAGACTTAAGTCTCATTATCAACTTGATTGAATATTTCTAACTCAAGTCATTTGAACTAATGATGAGGGAATACAAGTTTTATTTCCCAAAATTCTCGGAGTAGACTACGACTTCGTCATGATTTATTAATTGGAATTAGTTCTACAAAGAAATATCTATATTCTCGTGTCCTAAAATTTGCAAAAATAAAAAAGAAGTTACTTTTCTTTGCAAAATAAATTGCCCAAAAGATTTATTAGAGAAGAATCATTCCAGCCAAATGATTAGTCTCTGGTGTTCTTGATGAGGCAAAACAGAAGTGGAGGTAAGAGAGATAAGAAAGTATTAACATGAGTAAGCAAATTGATTTGATTTGTTTTGTTTAACACATTGTTTATATTTGATTTAATTTAATTTTATTAAGTTTATGAGTATAATTGTTCTTAGTTCGATTAAATAAGCTTAATTTGAAATTATAGCCAAACACCATTTGAACTCAATAATTAATGATGCATATACTCATCTTTTAATTTATCTTTCAAAGTTTATAATTAATCAAACGAAAAATAGTTTATTGTCAATTAAACTCAAAGTAGTTTCGGATAATTTACTTCGATTTTTAACTTATAAGCTGCCATTTGTCTATGAAATTGTGCTTTGCTGTTTATTAGTCATCATGCAAACGTGCATATCATGTAGAAATTATTGTGATTAATCTAAATTTCAGAGGCTTACTGCTCGACCACTATCTGGTGACAACCTAAGCACTCAGAATTAGCCTGACATTGATCTTTATAACTTCATCTATGCATATTTTATTATTAAATATTCTTTTGTTTACTAGTCTACAATCTATATGTTTTGTTTAATTACTAAATTTAAGAAAATTTACTGGTATTTTCCATAGTCCAGGATTTCCAAATAGATTATATTAATTTGTAGCTGGCGAGTTTGATTTGATAATTTTGAGGAAAATCATTACTAGTTAAATGCATTTATTTTAGTCCTTACTTAAGGATCTTCACTATTTAATTTTTATAAATGCATTTTTTTCTTGATATATTGCAATATAATAGGTGCAAAATTTTACTTTTGCCAATTCTTATAAATATATTTCAAAAGTTCCGGTACTCAAATATAAAATTTTAATATAAAATCTAATTACACAAAATATTATTTTAACAATTAGTGTGATTATGTGCTTGACATGAAATTACATTAGTTTAATATAACCCGTGCATAGCATGGGACATGTACTAGTTAAATACTAATTTACAATTCCCTTTCAAATTAACTTCCTCCCATTCTCGACCTAGGTAACTAAATTTGTGTACACAACCTTCATGCGCGCACTGAATTCTCGCTCTGAGCCCAAATTGAAATTTGCTGTCAAATTTGCGCACTTATGTACTAAAATTCGCGAAGTGATTTAACGAAATTCGCGCTTGTATATTCATTTGTCATTTCAGCTGTTATAATTACTCTTTTGCCGGTCATATTTACGTGGGAAAGGTAAAAAGGCCTACTTGCATGTCAGGTGTAGGTAAGCAGGCCTGCAAAGTTGTCAGTGGGTTCCATAATTCACCATTATGAATTACATTTTATAGTGATTTTGATTAGGGCTGAGCATTCGGTACAAATCGGATCGAACCGAACCGAAGTTCGGTATTATTTCGATTCGGTACATTTCATACCACGGACCGTTTGCCGAACCGAAAATTTCGGTTCGGTTCGGTATAAAACCGAACGGTCCGGTTCGGTCCAAAAAATTCGAAAATATATTTCCCTAACAAATTATTTCTCCTCCTTCACATAAAAACATGTAGCAAGAAAGAGCAGAGAATTAAAAAAAAGTATTTACATACTTTTTACTGCCAAATTTTGCATTACCACCACGCCCACCTTTATATACACACACTTTGCGGCCGTATAAGAAATCATCATGCAAGATTCTCAAACCCTAGTTGAGCAATCCAAACACCATCTTCAATTTCTTCAAGAAAATCTTTCTTCTTCCTAATTCTAGTCCCAACGGCACCATTGAATAGAACTTGAAGAGACAAAATTACCTTGGGAGTGGGAGAGAGATGCGGCTGAGGTTGAGGTATAGACGGTGGCGGTGCGGCGGGTGGCTAGGGTTGGATGCTTGGAGCACGAGTTGTGGCTTTGGGAAGCCATGTGAAGTGGGAAGAAGAGGGAGGCAGATTTGAGAATTGTGCTCAACTACAAAATTAGGTATGATTTATTAAAAAAAAAAAGATTTTCGGTAAATCGGTTCGGTTCGGTAAACCAACCGGTATTACCGAAAACCGACTGCTCTCAAGGGTTGGAACCGAATATCGAACCGAATTTTCGGTTCGGTAAACGATTCAGACCGAAAATTCGGTTCCGGTTCGGTTCGATCGGTTCGGTCAATTGTGCTCAGCCTTAATTTTGATTCATGTTTAAATATCAACATTTATCTTAAAAAAATTTTAAATATCAACAATTTTAGTCATATCCCAGCAAACATATTTTGGGCTTTCATCTTTTTTATTTTTATTTTTCATACTGAGTTTTAAATAGAGTTTAAATAGTATTTTTTAACTGGTTCATTTTTGTGTTTAAAAATAGTATGAGTAGTTCATAATTTTCAAATTCCCTTGTGCAATATTTTATGTGAAAAAATATAACTAAAGGAAAAGATATTTAAAGCAAAATAATGTTTGTAACATTCAAGCTGAGAGTAGAAAATAAGAATATACATTCTAGACATTTAAATAAATAATTAAAATATTTCATTAAGTACATATTACAACTAATAATTATGAAGTGCCCAAAATTGTAATATATAAATAAATAAATTATTAAAAAATGATGCTCTGAAGGCACTCTCAAAACTATTTTTTTGGATATATGACGCTCTACACTCTCGCTCGCGCTCTACGCTCATGCACGCGCTTGATGAATTAGTTACCTAGTTCTCGACGCAGGGCTAATTCCATTGCATTATTGGCAACTAAAGCTTCGGCAGATTCCGAGTGCAAACCTTATTTTGGTCTATAGTGCCGGCCCAAGTGCTAGGCAACTTGGGCCGGCGCCTAGGGCCCCCGGTTCGGAGGGCCCCAAATTATATATAGACCTTAGGAAAATTAAAAAGTTAAATATTTTTAATTTTATTTGATTTTATGTAAATAACATGTATCTTAGCTCACTTGGTAAGACTTTTCTTGATGAGTGGGAGGTCTAGGGTTCAAATCCCAATGTTAAGTTTATTTCTTATATTTGATTGTTTTATGTTATTTAACTTTTTTCTTTGTAATAATGTTCGTCTTTTTTATTTCATTCATCGTAATTATTCTTTTAATCATTTTTTCTTATTTAATGATTTCTTATCAATTTTTTCCTTAATAAGTGCTTTAAAAAATATTCTTTCTTAATTATTATAAAAAGAATACAGTTTTTTCTTTATAATATGATTTTTCTGCTTATTACTTTCTCACTTAGTACATTGTAAAAAAGAATTTCACCCACAATAACATTGATCTAACCCCGTCCATATTTTTATATTTATGTGTATCTTTTTATAAATGATGTATAATTTTTCCTTTACATGATAATATATAATTAATATAGTTAATATAATGTCACGAAATGAAATAAAGTCAAGCAATCAATTATGATATTTGTAAAATAATGAAATAGCTAGAGTTTAGGATGTGCATATACTTGCAAAATTTGCTTCGGCTAAAATAATATTTTTAATTTTAAAAATTATACAAAAAATTCACAGTTGAATCTTTTAAAAGTTAAATAAGTTTGTTATTTAATTATCTATGTAAAAATTAATATGTTAGATTTAATTATCTATCTAAAAAATAATATGTTCGAAAATATAATATGTCAATATTTAATTAATATTTTTGCCTTTAAAAAAATTAATTTATTATATTTTTTATAACAAAGGGCCCCAAATTTATAATTCGCCTAGGGCCCCCGAATGTCTAGGACCAGCCTTGTTGGTCTAAGCCCAGCCCACATAATGTCTCAAATAATCTATCGTAATTATAATTCCTCTCACCACATTATCAAAATTACAATTGTCAAAAACAATCTCAAACTCTAATTTGAGTGGACGAGTTGAACTTGTGAGAGAGTCAAATGCAACAGGTGTAACAAGAAAATCAACTGCCACATGGCATATCTGTAACTGGTTGATTAACAATTCATAAGGCTTGTTCCAGCTGCAAGAGTGGGGGTTCAAATCCCATTTGAAATTTGGATGGAAGCATTTTCATGGGTCTGTCTAAGGGTCATTTGTGGTGAAGATCCCTTTGTGCGCATAGTGTACAACAGTATGGTGAGATCCCGAAGCTTGGTGGAGGCACATCCTTTGATTTACATTCTTCGGGGTTTTAGGGCAAGGGTTCTGAGGATCCAGGATTAGTCTAATGTAAGCTTGAACACCTGGGTTATCCCAAAAAAAAAAAAAAGCCAACTTTACGAATTGCAACATAAGTATGTGTAACAAAGTCCAATTTCCAAACTCATAAAATGGGGGTAAATGCAAAATACTTCCGTGTGTTATGTTAAATTTGCAAAAAATTATTCTGTAAAAAATTTATTGCATCAAACTTCCTTGGGTTTTTTAAAAATCCTGCAAAAATCACTTAATTTATAATAAAAAAAAAGGTCGCTTTGGATTGACATATTTCAAGAAACCATTTTTAAAATACTATAAGTTGATCCCTACAACTCACATGATATATTTTTTAAATTATTTCTTGAAATATGCCGATCCATAACGACATAATTTTTATATATTGGGTGTTTTTCAAAATTTTAAAAAACACAAAGATATTTAATACTATAAAATTTCATAGAATACTTTCTTGCATATTTTGCATAACTCATAAGACTATCTTGCATTTTCTCCAAATAAAATAATGCAACCATTTCCGGTTTATCTTTTATTTTTTATTGCCAAAGTTGGGGTACAATAATTCACTCAAGAACGGGAAATGTTATGTTATTGGGGTCTAATTTTGCCTACAAAACTCGAACACGCGTCTGTCCCTAATTAACGGAAAACATGCCCTAATTGGAATAGTAATTGGCGGAAACTGCTAGGTACCCAAAAAAAAAAAATTGGGGGAAATTGCCCTAGTTCTTGGAGTTATCCTGATCAATTGAATTGGGGGAGAACTGGACTAAATTTCGGAAAGCTAAAACACTTTCCTATTAGAAGAAGCACAAAAACTCTGCCATGGAGGTTTCATCTTTTTTACTCTGCTTTTACTTTCTTTTTTTATTTCCTTATTTTTTTATAAGATATATCCATGCTTACTTGTGTCTTATTTTTATTTCGTCATTATGTAAGTGCATTGGTCAACATTCAATCATTGTTGTTATTCCTCTATTAGAATGTTCACTCTCATCACATTTCCTACATTTTTGAAGTTAATGACCATATTCTAGAAATGACAATGGTTATTCTGATTATTTTCTGTCACTTGGTTTATAGTTTAAGTATTCTGTAACCTTAAATATAACTGTTTTTGAATATGAACTTTTGAATCACCATAACTAATCACAACAACTGTAAGCAATTAAATACTACTCGATATAATTGGTATTGCATTCAACAAAGCTGATGATTAATAAAAGAAAACATAGATGAAATGAATTTGCATTAATTAAATGTTCGTAAGAGGAAAGATACAATCAAGCTTAGAGAGATGTAATAGAAAAGAATTTGTTAGGGATTCCAACAACCAGATTTAACGAATAGAGCAAAAATAAATAGACACAAGTATTTACGTGGTTCACCCAAACTGGCTACTTCCACGGGCTGCTGCAAAACTTTCACTATAGGGAGAAAAAATACAAGTGTTTACAAACACTCACACTCACAACTCACTTCTCAATATTTCTCGATTCTTTTAGGAACTCTGAAAATTGCACTCTCAATTTTCTGCCTAACACTAGAAGAGAATATTGCTTGTAGTTGATTTTGTGATTTGTGATGATTTCAAATGAATAGGATGCCACCTATTTATAGTGCACAAAGTGAACTTGAAAGGTCTTCCAAACTTGGAACTTGAGCTCACTTGAAACTTGCATTTTGACCATAGTAAGTTGTGCATTCACTTGAAAATTGTTCTTCACTTGGAACTCACACTTGACCATTTGTAAATTGTGCCACCATAGTAAATTGTCCCCCTCATTAAGTGAAAGTTAATTTTGATAATTGAAAAGGCATTAACAATCTCCCACTTGAAGACTGATTTCAATCCGTCTTCACAGCTTGGTCAATGCAGCAACCAATCCCGATCATGCTATCCTTGGAGACCAACTGAAGATGAGCACAACTTCAGTTTATCGATAGTCACCACCTTGGTTAGCATATCCGCTGGATTCTTACTTCCCTGAATCTTCTCAAGTGTTAAAACCCCATCTTCTAACAGAGATCTGATGAAGTGATAACGAAGTCCAATATGTTTGGTCCTGGAATGAAATGCAGAGTTCTTTGCAAGATGTATTGCACTTTGGCTGTCACTGTGCAAAACACTCTTCTTACATTCGAATCCCATTTCAGCTAACAATCCTTGAAGCCAAATCATCTCTTTACTAGCTTCTGTAACTGCAACATACTCTGCTTCCGTAGTTGATAAAGCAACAATCTTTTGCAACTGCGACATCCAGCTGACTGCTGTCGAGCCTACTGTAAACACATAACCAGTAGTGCTTCTTCGTTTGTCGACTTCACCTGCAAAATCAGCATCTACGTACCCCTGCACCTTTAGCTCTCCTCTACCAAAGGTCAAGCACTTATTCGTAGTGCCTCGTAGATACCTTAAGATCCACTTTACAGCCTCCCAATGGACCTTTCCTGGATTTGACATGAATCTGCTAACAGCTCCCACTGCTTGGGAAATGTCGGGTCTCGTACAGATCATAGCATACATCAAACTCCCAATGGCCGAGGCGTAAGGAACCTTTGCCATTAACTCTATATCATCCTCCGTCTGAGGTGACTGATCACTGGATAGACGAAAATGACTTGCTAAAGGTGTGCTGACGGATTTGGAGTTGCTCATGTTGAATCTCTCTAAGATACGACTTATGTACGCTGACTGAGATAACTGCAATAACCCCTTTTGCTTATCTCGATTGATTTGCATCCCAAGAATTTTCTTAGCTGGACCCAAATTTTTCATGTCAAACTCCTTTGACAAATGTTGCTTCAAGCTTTTGATCTCATTCATATCTGAACCGGCTACTAACATATCATCAACATAAAGTAGCAAAATGATATAACTCGAATCATACCTCTTGACATAGCAACAGTGATCGGCATTGCACTTCTGGAAACCTTCCTTGTGCATGAAACCGTCAAATTTCTTGTACCATTGTCGTGGAGCTTGTTTCAAACCATATAAGCTCTTCTTGAGTCTGCACACCAAATTTTCTCTCCCTTTATCTGTGAATCCCTCTGGTTGATGCATGTAAATCTCTTCATCTAAGTCACCGTGAAGAAATGCAGTCTTCACGTCCAACTGTTCAAGATATAGATTTTCAATAGCAACAATACTTAATACAGTCCTGATAGTATTAAGTTTCACTACCGAAGAAAAAATCTCTGTGTAGTCGACTCCTTCCTTCTGCTGGAAGCCTTTGACAACTAATCGAGCTTTATACCTCTTGGAACCATTCTGCTCTTCTTTTAACCGATAAACCCATTTGTTATGAAGGGCCTTCTTTCCTTTTGGCAACTCAGCAAGTTCCCATGTATTGTTGGAGATCAAAGACTTCATCTCGTCTTTCATAGCAAGCTCCCACTTACCGGCATCTCCAGTCTGACAGGCCTCGTCATAGCACTCGGGTTCACCTCCATCAGTCAACAATAAATAGTTCAAGTATCTCCTATTCGGCACATGAGGTCGAGAAGACCTTCTCAACACTGGAGTTGGAGAATGAGGTTGATTAGCATCCTCTTGCTCAACACGTTGCTCTGGCTCGGGATTTGCAACTGTCTGGTTCTTCGCAAGACTGATTGGGACATCATCCACTTCTACAAAGACTGGATCAATCTCAATTGGATTAATAACATTCGTCGAATGTCTGTCTTTGTACATAATCGTTTCATTGAAGATTACGTCTCTACTGCGGATTATCTTCTTGCTCTTATCATCCCAGATGCGAAACCCAAATTCATCATCACCATAGCCAACAAAAGTGCATTTCTTGGACTTTGGATCAAGCTTGTTCCTGCCTTGATCACTGATATGCACATATGCAATACAACCAAATACTTTAAGATGTGATAATTTAACAGATTTTCCACTCCATACCTCTTCTGGTATTTTATGCTCCAATGGAACCGATGGACCTCGGTTGATCAAATAGGCTGCGGTGTTGACTGCTTCTGCCCAGAACTGCTTTGGTAGTGCTGACTGCATACGCATACTTCTAGCTCTTTCAGTCAACGTTCGATTCATACGCTCAGCCACACCATTGTGTTGAGGCGTACCCGGAACAGTTCTCTCCATTCGGATCCCATGCTCATAGCAGAACTTCTTGAATACGGTTGCTTCGTATTCTCCTCCATTATCAGTTCTGAGCCTTTTGATCTTCAAACCTGTCTCATTTTCTACCAAGGCTTTCCATTTTTTGAAAGTATCGAACACTTCAGATTTATGTTTCAAAAAATAAACCCATACCTTTCGAGAGTGGTCATCGATGAAAGTTACGAAGTAATGTTTTCCTCCAATCGATGAGACAGTCGTTGGACCCCAAACATCAGAATGAACAAGCTCCAGCTTTTCATTTTTTGGGGTTCTGCCACCTTTCTGAAAGCTGACTCTCTTTTGCTTTCCGAAAATACAGTCCTCGCACATGTCAATGTCAATCGACTGCAGATCTGGTAGCTTTCCCTTAGAATGCATAACCTTCATTCCCTTTTCACTCATATGACCAAGTCTTTGGTGCCATAAGTTCGCATTTGGGCTACTAGCTGCAACAGTAATCGAACAACGGCCCATTCCGGTTAAGTAAAGAGTACCACTTTTCTTACCTCGTGCAATTGTCATTGCACCCTTAGTGATTTTCCAGTCATCACCATGGAACACCGTGGTATATCCTTCACTTGCCAATTGCCCCACTGAGATTAAATTCTTTCTTAGGTCGGGAATATGTCTGACGTCCTTCAACTCCCATACAAACCCATTAAGATTAATCTTCACTGTGCCTTTACCAATAATATCACAAGGTTGATCATCACCAAGATATACTTTACCAAGATTTCCAGACACATACCTTTCAAAGAGATCTTTCTGCGAAGTAGCGTGAAATGATGCTCCAGAATCTAACACCCAAGATTCTTCCTTGCTCTCCAAAGAGCATATCAGCGCATCATTTTCTTCCGATGTCGATGCGACATTGGCTTCGATTTTGGCCTCCTGATTCTTCGATGCACTCTTGCACTGATTCTTGTAGTGCCCAGTCTTTCCGCAATTCCAACACTCAACAGTCTTCTTGGAATTGTTGGGATTTCTCGACTTAGATCTCCCATTCTTGGATTTTCCTCGGTTTTTCGATCTTCCTCGATCATTTTTCCTTCCTCTTGACTCCGTTGACAAAGCAGATGGTGTCGAATTATCGCCTGACTCTCTTCTTCGAATTTCTTCATTCAGAACAAGATCTCGAACATCGTTGAATTTCAACTTACTGCTTCCCGACGAGCTACTCACAGCCGTGACCGTAGCATTCCAACTTTCTGGAAGGGAGGACAAAAGTATCAACGCTTGTACCTCATCGTCGAACTCAATTTCAACCGAACTTAACTGGGTCGTGATTGTGCTAAGTTCGTTGAGATGTTGAGCCACTGATGAACCTTCACTCATTCTCAGGTTGAATAGACGCCTCATAAGATGCACTTTATTTGAGGCCGAAGGTTTCTCGTACATATTCGAGAGAGCTTTCATAAGATCAGCCGTAGTCTTCTCTTTTGCAATGTTAAAGGCTACATTGCGGGATAACGTCAATCGGATAACTCCAAGAGCTTGTCGATCCATGAGTTTCCATTCCTCATCGTTCATGGATTCTGGTTTCGTTTCTTCAAGAGGTAGATATAAATTTTTCTGATAGAGATAGTCCTCTATCTGCATCCTCCAACAACCAGATTTAACGAATAGAGCAAAAATAAATAGACACAAGTATTTACGTGGTTCACCCAAACTGGCTACTTCCACGGGCTGCTGCAAAACTTTCACTATAGGGAGAAAAAATACAAGTGTTTACAAACACTCACACTCACAACTCACTTCTCAATATTTCTCGATTCTTTTAGGAACTCTGAAAATTGCACTCTCAATTTTCTGCCTAACACTAGAAGAGAATATTGCTTGTAGTTGATTTTGTGATTTGTGATGATTTCAAATGAATAGGATGCCACCTATTTATAGTGCACAAAGTGAACTTGAAAGGTCTTCCAAACTTGGAACTTGAGCTCACTTGAAACTTGCATTTTGACCATAGTAAGTTGTGCATTCACTTGAAAATTGTTCTTCACTTGGAACTCACACTTGACCATTTGTAAATTGTGCCACCATAGTAAATTGTCCCCCTCATTAAGTGAAAGTTAATTTTGATAATTGAAAAGGCATTGGTATCAGAGCATATTCTATTAGAATGTTCACTCTCATCACATTTCCTACATTTTTGAAGTTAATGACCATATTCTAGAAATGACAATGGTTATTCTGATTATTTTCTGTCACTTGGTTTATAGTTTAAGTATTCTGTAACCTTAAATATAACTGTTTTTGAATATGGACTTTTGAATCACCATAACTAATCACAACAACTGTAAGCAATTAAATACTACTCGATATAATTGGTATTGCATTCAACAAAGCTGATGATTAATAAAAGAAAACATAGACACTACAAAAAAAGAGGTCTTCAGCAACGTATGATTCCAATGGAAATAAAAACTGTCACTATTTGTAACGAATTTATAACTGAATACCAACAGAAACAATGTTCCATCAATAATAGCGACAAATTACCAACAAAATATCTAAACGAATTATTTTTCGTAGGTATTTCGTCGTTAAATTGTAGGAAATATTGATTCATAGCGACGGAATCACTCCAATGAAAAATAATCCGTCACTATATCTTAGTCAGCTACAGATTTGCAACTGAACAACGATGGAAACGATGTTTCATCAATAATAGCAACAAATTACCAACGAAATATCTAGAAAAAATATTTTTGGTAGGTATTCCGTTGTTAAGTTGTAGGAAAAATTAATTCGTAGCGACGGATTCATTCCAATGGAAACTAATTTGTCACTATTTTTTTGTCAGTTTTAGATTTGCAACTAAACAACGACGGAAATAGAAGAAAAATTATGTTCTTATTAAAATAACGACTGATTACCAACTAAATATAAAACGAAAATAATATGTATAGCAATTATGTAGTTAAACTGTCACAACTATGAACAAACAACGGCGACATAACTCCAACAGGAAAACAAATTGTCATTGTAGTAACAAATTAATTACTGAATACTAACAAAATTAAATATAAAAAGTCTTCATTTGGTAGAATTGACAAATTACCAACAGAACATCAGAAAAATAATTGTAGGAATTTAGTTATTAAGTTGTAAGAAAAAATGTTACATGCGGAGAAATATTCGCAACGAAAATAATTCGTTACTGTTTCTACGTCGGTAAAAAATATTCAACTGAACAACATCAAAATAAAAAAAAATAAGTTCTAAAAAATAGAGACAAATTACCAATAATTCAATATATTGTAAAATAAAAAAGTCATGATTAACGATTTTGTTGTTAAACTGTTACAAATATAAATAAACGACGACCTCATAACTGACTATTAATGAAATTACAAATAAAAAGTGTTCATAATAGCGATAAATCACCGATGAAATATCATAAATTACCAACATATATAAAACAAAAAGATTGTGCGTAGCAACTCTATTGTTGACCTTTGATAAAAACAAAAAGATCGAACGACAACATAATTCCTACAGAACTGATGTGGTTCTATTAAAGTTCACATTCGTCTGCAAACTAAACTAATTAATTTTCAGGTTTGTGGTTTGTGAAAATAAATTAATTCTTTCGAGAAAAAGAGACAAGTATTTAACAATATTTTTTTTATCCATATAATTAAAATTTAAAACTTAAAAAAAATTATATATAACCGACCCCCCAACCTCCCCATGTTACATTAATTATTTTTGAGATTCCAATTGTACAATTTATTTTATGGTTATACTAGTACCAAGCTCACAATGTGCTCAACCATAACGATCAATAGTCGGGTATAGATGTTGAGTTATTTATTCTATTAAAATAATAATAGATTTTAATAGAATTTTATGTAAAAGTTATGATAAGTTCATCTATTTAACCCATTAAATTTGAGTTTATCTACTCTGAGGGTATTATAGTCTTTTGATATTTTATTTTTATAAAATATAATTTATTAGAAGAACAAAGGATAAAATTCTTCTTTTATTTATGAATTTTTAAAACATCAATTAATTAACATATAAGATGTCTTGGTAATTATTGAAACCTCAAGGTCATTTTTATAATTTCATTGAACATAAGGGATGTATATATATATATATATATATATATATATATATATATATATATATATATATATATATATATATATATATATATATATAAAAGATAAATCAATAAAGTTGTCTGGCTCAGCTGGTTGCAACATCTTATAAATATACATGAGGTCAATGGTTCAAATCCCACCTCCTACAATTTAATTAAAACATACCATTTAGCGCCCAAGTCATGCCTACCGCCTAGGCCTAGCCCCGGCGCCCGGGCAATGGTCAACTTCTTGCCCACCCAGACGATGATCAACCGCCTAGGCATAGCCCAGGCGCTCAAGCTGAGTCAATCGTTCGCCTAGGCAGCCAGGCGATGGTCTACAACCTAGGTGTAGCCCAGGCGCTCGAGCGGGGTTAAGTGCTCGCCTAGGCGTTGTCTAGGCGCCCATAATTACCAAACGCTAATACAACATTTTTCTACGGAATTACCAACAAAAAAAAAGTGTTATCGTTATATTCACCAACGGATATGATTCCGTCACTGCATTTACCTATGGAGCTTTCACACACTGAATATCTAACGAAAAAAATCCGTCGCTATATTAACCAACGGAAAATGTGTTGTCGCTATATTCACCAACGAAAATATACCAACGGAAAATATGTTGTCGCTATATTTACCAACGGAAATATACTAACGGAAAATATGTTGTCGCTATATTCACCAACGGAATAATTCCGTCACTCTATTTACCTATGGAGCCTTCACACACAAAATATCTAACGGAAAAAATCCGTCGCTATACTTGAATACCAACAAAAATCGAGGCTTCACCAACAAAAATTACCGTTTCTAAAGACCCATTTTCTTGTAGTGAGATGAAATGAATTTGCATTAATTAAATGTTCGTAAGAGGAAAGATACAATCAAGCTTAGAGAGATGTAATAGAAAAGAATTGTCACGGCAAGGATCTGGATCTTGTAACCCCTTGCTTAGTTACCACTCTGTTGAATGGGAAAGAAAAAAAAAAAAAACACAAGCATAATGGCATTGAAGATGGTCGCGTGTTGTCGTAGAAATGCTTAGCACAAGAAAGTGAAAGTTATTTGTGTTAGTATAGTGCGGGAGGTGGTGGAGATGTATAATAATATGGTGGAGGAGGAGAAGGGGACGGTGGAGGTGGTGACTTGTAGGAGTATGATGGTGGTGGTGGTGAGTTGTAAGAGTATTTCAGATGTTCAACATATTTTGGAGGTGGTGGTGACTTGTACAAGTACTTTGGTGGTGGCGGTGACTTGTATAAGTACTTAGGTGGTGGCGGTGAGCTGTATGAGTACTTTGGTGGTGGTGGTGACTTGTAGGAGTACTTTGATTCTTCAACATGTTTTGGAGGTGGTGGTGACTTATAGGAATATTTTGGTGGTGGCGGTGAGCTGTAAGAGTACTTCGGTGGTGGCGGTGACTTGTACAAGTACTTTGGTGGTGGTGGTGACTTGTACAGGTACTTTGGTGGTGGTGGTGACTTGTACAAGTATTTAGGAGGTGGCGGTGAGCTGTATGAGTACTTTGGTGGTGGAGGGGACTTGTAGGAATACTTTGATTCTTCAACATGTTTCGGAGGTGGTGGTGACTTGTAGGAATATTTTGGTGGTGGCGGTGAACTGTAAGAGTACTTTGGTGGAGGCGGTGAGCTATAAGAGTACTTTGGTGGTGGCGGTGACTTGTACAAGTACTTTGGTGGTGGCGGTGACTTGTACAAGTACTTTGGTGGTGGCGGTGATTTGTACAAGTACTTTGGTGGTGGTGGTGACTTGTATAAGTACTTTGGTGGTGGTGGTGACTTGTACAAGTATTTAGGTGGTGGAGGTGAGCTGTATGAGTACTTTGGTGGTGGTGGTGACTTGTAGGAATACTTTGATTCTTCAACATGTTTCGGAGGTGGTGGTGACTTGTAGGAATATTTTGGTGGTGGCGGTGAACTGTAAGAGTTCTTTGGTGGAGGCGGTGAGCTATACGAGTACTTTGGTGGTGGCGGTGACTTGTACAAGTACTTTGGTGGTGGCGGTGATTTGTACAAGTACTTTGGTGGTGGCGGTGATTTGTACAAGTACTTTGGTGGTGGTGGTGACTTGTACAAGTATTTAGGTGGTGGAGGTGAGCTGTATGAGTACTTTGGTGGTGGTGGTGACTTGTAGGAATACTTTGATTCTTCAACATTTTTCGGAGGTGGTGGTGACTTGTAGGAATATGTTGGTGGTGGCGGTGAGCTGTAAGAGTACTTTGGTGGTGGCGGTGACTTGTACAAGTACTTTGGTGGTGGCGGTGAGCTATAAGAGTACGTTGGTGGTGGCGGTGACTTGTACAAGTACTTTGGTGGTGGCGGTGAGTTGTAAGAGTACTTTGGTGGAGGCGGTGAGCTGTAAGAGTACTTTAGCGGTGGAGGCGGTGACCCATAAACATAGGGCTCGTTGGCGGTCACATTGGTGGCAATGAGGCAGAATGCCAAAGCACACATAACTAAGGGCAAGTGCCCTGTTTTCTCAAAGGTTTTCATATTTGTAGCTTCACCTTTTTTTGGTTGGAGAAAAGTTAAGGGAAGCTGTTTTTGTTATGAAGAATTAGGAGATGGGTAAAGCCCTTATATAGACTTTAAGTCTCATTATCAACTTGATTAAATATTCCTAACTTAAGTCTCTTGAACTAATGATGTGAGAATACAAGTTTTTTTATTTCCCTAAATTCTCGGAGTAGACTACAACTCCGTTATAATTTATTAATTATATGTAATTAGTTCAAAAGAGAAATGTCTATATTTTCGTGTCCTAAATTTACAAAAGATAAAAAGAAGTTATTTTTCTTTGGCAAAAGAAATTGCCCAAAAGGTTTATTAGAGAAGAATCATTCCAGCCAAATGATTAGTCTCTGTTGATCTTGATGAGGCAAAACAGAAGTGGAGGTAAGAGAGATAAGAAAGTATTAACATGAGTATTTGATTTGTTTTGTTTAACACATTGTTTATATTTGATTTAATTTAATTTTATTAAGTTTATGGGTATAATTTTCTTAGTTCGATTAAATAAGCTTAATTTGAAATTATAGCCAAACACCATTTGAACTCAATAATTATTGATGCATATATATACTCATCGTTTAATTTATCTTTCGAAGTTTATAATTAATCAAACGAAAAATAGTTTTTTGTCAATAAAACTCAAAAGTAATTTCGGATAATTTGACTTTGATTTTTAACTTATAAGCTGCCATTTGTTTATCAAATTTTGCTTTGCCATTTATTAGTCATCATGCAAACGTGCATATCATATAGAACTTATTGTGATTATTCTAAATTTCAGAGGCTTACTGCTCGAGCACTATCTGGTTTAAGCACTCAGAATTAGCCTGACATTGATCTCCATAACTTCAACTGTACATATTTTATTATTTTATATTCTTTTGTTTACTAGTCTATATAAATATAACTAAATTTAAGAAAATTTACTTGTATTTTACATTGTCCAGGATTGCCAAATTGCTTGATTATATTAATTTAGAGCATAAATGTATGTGACTAATTAACAAACTCTAGTCACCTAGAAATGATTATTATATATACATGATTAGTTTTTTGAACAAATATACATGATTAGTTGATTACGTTATAATTGACTTGAGTGAAATGCATAAATACCCCTTAGGCCCTTGTGCTTTATTGCTTTGCTTAACTTGCGAAAATTTCTCAATATTCACTACTAAAACTTTTTTGTGTCATTTTTATTAGCAAAGAATTTTTCGGGAAAAATGATAATTGTATCCCCACAACTATGCGATAATACCCATATTAAACAAAATAATTTGCATTAAAAATATTATTAACTTTGAAAATTGACAATAACCTCCGTATTAATTTTATGATGGAATTTAGGACGAAGTTTTTTTGCTTATTAAGAGATAGCACATGAGGAATATTTCCAATAAAATTTATACACTGGATTTTTTTCCCAATTTGGCAAAGCACATAGGAAATTTTTTCATTTAGCTTTAGTTAAAATACATTTGTTTTTTAAGATAAAAATTAGCTTGCATTTGAACCAAAAATTTGAAGGTTAAAATATTCAAGATCGAATTAGGTAAAACATTAGATGTAAATAATTCCTTAAAAGATAGTCGTGCGACTCCATGTGCTGCTTGATTTCTCTCTTTGCCCGTATATCTTGCTTGAAAAATACCAAACTCAATGGTGAGAGTTCCGTAACGAGATGATGATAATCTGCAATGGAATCTGATTTCCAGTTTATTCATGTTGTGATCACTCTAGAGTCACCATCCAAAATGATGTTATGCGAAGATTAAGCACGAGCATACTCAATTGCAAACAAAATAGCCCTTGCTTTTGGCGATGAAAGGTCCAACTGTTGACGTATGCAAGTCGAAGCCCATCCAACACACTCGCTGGAAGAAGTAGATAATTGAATGAATTTGACGACTTTTGTTTACCGAGGGTTCGAATCCCTTTCTTTCGTACATTCATTTAATAGACTAATTTTCTTAAAAACACTTGATCAAATAGCAATGGAGACCTTTATTCTCCACCATTTAGACTTTTCATTGATATAGATTCTCTATTCCGAATTACTGTGACACATTAAATCGGAAGAATACTGGAAATAATATGAAATAGCACCTCAGTATCATATATATGTGACCTTGAAATTACTCTTTTTTTTTTTTGAGATCATGTTGAAATTACTTACTTGGTTATCAAAATACCATGCGGGTGCGCGAGAGCGTAATATATCAAAATTTTGAAATATGAGAGCGCCTATAAAGCGCCTTAAAAATAATATTAAAATAATGAAAATATAGTATAACAATTAAAATACTAATATCACAAAATTGTAAACTACAAAAAAAATTAAACTTTATTAGATATAGAACTAAAAGTAATTAATTTGAACAATATATTTTGTTACTTATATTCTAATATATGTAATTTGTGTTAATTTTTTTTCTATGCATCTAAAAGTTACATAGAAATTGTAGTCCAGCAAAATTGTTGCAAGATGACATATATAACGAATATATAAAATGTTATTTCATTCAGTCCATAAAATGTTGATAATTTACCTGTTTTTTTTTTTTTTATTAAAAAAAACTTTAAGTAAATTGGATCCTTTTTCTTTTTTTTTTTTTCCTGTAAAGTTTAGAGCATGTCATATAAATTTTTTATAGAACATTAGTTAGATTTATAAAATGTTAATGTTTTACCTTGATGTCAGTGGAAAATAGTAAATTCTCATTCTCGATATATTTACAAATTGCATGAAAATGGGTTAATTGTAGTGCTTTGCAGTGTAATATGTCTTGCTTTCAATGGGTTAATTGTAGTGCTTATATTCAAATAACTAATACTAATATTTTATGTTGTTTTGACATTCCCAATATATAGTCATGATGACTGATGTTGCAAGACATCAAATTCATAACCCACTTTCCATACGGCTTTGCAGAGAGAGCAGACAGCTACAACATATTTTCATGTACAAGTGTCAAATGTTTATTGACTAATATTTGGGATGTGCGAACTTTGCTTCACAAGAGCACGAATTGGATGCGCACGTGAACCTCTCCCCACACGAATTTAGTGTCAAATGTTTAGTGCGCGAATTATGCATTGAATTTGCTTTGGCGCTCAGTGCACGAGTTGGATTCGCACGTGAACCTCTCCCACACGAATTTAGTTACCTAGGTTAAAACCACTTAATTACTTTCACTAGCATAAGTCAAATTGTAAACACAATAGTAAACATTTGATTTGTCAATTTGCTTATGAATATTTTGAATTTTAAAATAATCGCGATTTGCTTTTATTTTGTGTGACTAAATCCCTTCTATTTGTTTTGTTTTATTGCATACACTTGTTATTGGGATGTGTCAATGTAATCAACTCTTATTTAGATTATTGGCTAATGATGTTCTACTATTACATAAATAACACTTATTTACATTATCTTATTTAAATGTTAAATAAAATATCAACTAATACATTACTACATATATACAAGTATTAGTTGATTTAAAGATTCTTCATATTTTTATGAAAATTAATAAACTCTTCTTTGAATTCTAAACTGATATTTAGTTCAATGATAAAAATAAAATAAAAAATAAAGAATTCTAAGAAGTATAAGTTGACAAAAATTCTTACCATTATGTCCTATACCAACTCCTACATTTATAAATTCTCTCCTACGTTAACTTTTATATATAAAAATGCTTTTAAAAAATTTACAACTCATTAAAGTATTAATATTATGAAAAAAAAATCTTTATTCTATGTTATGTTTTTCTTCACATCAATTCAGTAGCGTTAATACCATCAGGTAAATGGTCTAGAGGAATGGACTATTCTCTACAACGTAGCGGACTCAAGTTCAAATCCCTATTGGAGAGGTACACACATAATGTGTCCAACCCGCATTTAAAGAGATTAAACCCTTGGGAAACCAAAAAATCATTAGCGTTAATCAAAACAATAAAAATGTATCTGACTTGAAGACATACTATAATATCACATCAGATTTTTTTTAATTGAAAGAAAGGAAGACTTTTCATTGATTTTCATTTGTACACATACTTTAATTAACAAAATGAAAAATATATGTAGTAGAATCACGACTTTATTCCACACTAAACGAAAAAAAAATATATAATTATAATATGTCAAAATAAAAGTTCTTATGAATCACACTAAATGAATGTAAATAAATACAAATAAAATTCAAATTTATTAATAATAAACAAATTCATCACGTGATAATACAAAAGAAATATGACAGATCGAGGACCTGATACGTATCATACACATCAAGAGTGTGTAAAAACTAACAATAAATTGTTCAATACTTCTAATATAGGTTCTCTCAGCTTTTAATTTTTTATTTAATTTAGTTCTTATTTTTTACTTGATTATTTCTTTTATATTGACCAATGTTTGATTAGGTTCTTCAAATTACTAATGAAAGTTAAATATTGTAATAATTTTAAAATCAAGCCTACAAATTAATTAAATATGTACATGTACGTTTTCCTTTCTAGTATATTGAAAATAGGAGAACCATTGGTAAACCAAATCCATAAACTAAATATTATGATATACCCCGAATTTGTAACGATTATAAAGTCCAACATAATGTTTAGGTTGATACAATGTTCAAAATTGACATATGAAGATCAATGGGAAACAATATGGAATCTAGCTAACTTTGCTTATGTGTGAGCCCCTATATTCCCATCCCGAAGGTTGTGGCTTGCTTTGATGCATCCAAAATGATTCTTAATTCTCTTGATGTTGTCTACCTAAGGTCTATAGAGGGTTACAAGTACGGCTGAAAATTAAACAGAGTTACTCGACATCGTTTAATAAAAATACGTTTGAGTTTGGTTCGTCATACTTATCAAAGAAGTTTGAACAATAATTTTCTTTCGATAACTTTTGTAGCTCGGTTCGATCTTGGCTCGATAAGCTAAAAACACATGTAAAATTATCAAAATACTCGATACTCGACTCGAACTCGTTCTAGCTCGATCCGCTTAAGTAATCAAACCAAACTCAGGGCTAATTCCATTCCATCACATAGAAATTTCGCATAACACAATTGAGGGAAATTTCCCTAGTTCATGGAGTTGTCCTGATCAATTGAATTGGGGGAGAATTGGACTAAATTGCGCAAAGCCAAAACACTTTCCTATTAGTAAGAAGCACGAAAACTCTGCCATGGAGGTTTCATCTATTTTTTCTCTGCTTTTCTCATTTTTATTTCATTATTGTTTAATAAGATTATCCATGCTTACTTGTGTCTTATTTTTATTGATCGTCATTATATAAGTGCATTTTCAACATTCAATCATAGTTGTACTTTTATTAAAATGTTCACTCTCATCACATTTCCTACATCTTTGAAGTTAATGACCATATTCTAGAAATGACACAGAATATTCTGATTATTTTGTGTCACTTGATTTATAGTTAAATATCCTGGAACCTTAAACATAACTGTTTATGAATATGGACTTTTGAATTACCATAACTAATCACAACAACTGTAAGCAATTAAATACTACGCGATATAATTGGTATTGCATTCACCAAAGCTGGTGATTAATAAAAAAAAAATAGATGAAATGAATTTGCATTAATTAAATGTTCGTAAGAGGAAAGATACAATCAAGCTTAGAGAGATGTAATAGAAAAGAATTGTCATGGCAAGGACCTGGATCTTGTAAACCCCTTGCTTAGTTACCACTCTATTGAATGGGGAAAAAAAAAACATATGTGTTTCTCGTATTCCTAATACAAATTTAAAGAGCATGAAAGTTGGTTGTTGTCGAAGAAATGCTTAGCACAAGAAAGTGATTTGTGTTAGTATAGTGCGGGAGGTGGTGGAGATGTATAATAATATGGTGGAGGAGGAGAAGGGGACGGTGGAGGTGGTGACTTGTAGGAGTATGATGGTGGTGGTGGTGAGTTGTAAGAGTATTTTGGATGTTCAACATATTTTGGAGGTGGTGGTGACTTGTACGAGTATGATGGAGGTGGTGGTGACTTGTACAAGTACTTTGGTGGTGGCGGTGACTTGTATAAGTACTTAGGTGGTGGCGGTGAGCTGTATGAGTACTTTTGTGGTGGTGGTGACTTGTAGGAATACTTTGATTTTTCAACATATTTTGGAGGTGGTGGTGACTTATAGGAATATTTTGGTGGTGGCGGTGAGCTGTAAGAGTACTTCGGTGGTGGTGGTGACTTGTACAAGTACTTTGGTGGTGGTGGAGACTTGTATAAGTACTTTGGTGGTGGTGGTGACTTGTACAGATACTTTGGTGGTGGTGGTGGTGACTTGTACAAGTATTTAGGAGGTGGCGGTGAGCTGTATGAGTACTTTGGTGGTGGAGGGGACTTGTAGGAATACTTTGATTCTTCAACATGTTTCGGAGGTGGTGGTGACTTGTAGGAATATTTTGGTGGTGGCGGTGAACTGTAAGAGTACTTTGGTGGAGGCGGTGAGCTATATGAGTACTTTGGTGGTGGCGGTGACTTGTACAAGTACTTTGGTGGTGGCGGTGACTTGTACAAGTACTTTGGTGGCGGTGGTGACTTGTATAAGTACTTTGGTGGTGGTGGTGACTTGTACAAGTACTTTGGTGGTGGTGGTGACTTGTACAAGTACTTAGGTGGTGGAGGTGAGCTATATGAGTATTTTGGTGGTGGCGGTGACTTGTACAAGTACTTGGGTGGTGGCGGTGATTTGTACAAGTACTTTGGTGGTGGTGGTGACTTGTATAAGTACTTTTGTGGTGGTGGTGACTTGTACAAGTATTTAGGAGGTGGAGGTGAGCTGTATGAGTACTTTGGTGGTGGTGGTGACTTGTAGGAATACTTTGATTCTTCAACATTTTTTGGAGGTGGTGGTGACTTGTAGGAATATGTTGGTGGTGGCGGTGAGCTGTAAAAGTACTTTGGTGGTGGCGGTGAGCTGTAAGAATATTTTGATGGTGGCGGTGAGCTGTAAGAGTACTTTTGCGGTGGAGGCGGTGACCCATAAACATAGGGCTTGGCGGCCACATTGGTGGCAATGATGCAGAATGCCAAAGTACACATAAATAAGGGCATGTGCCCTGTTTTATCAAAGGTTTTCATTTTTGTAGCTTCACCTTTTCTTGGTTGGAGAAAAGTCAAGGGAAGCTGTTTTTGTTATGAAGAATTAGGAGATGGGTAAAGCCCTTATATAGACTTAAGTCTCATTATCAACTTGATTAAATATTTCTAACTTAAGTCATTTGAACTAATGATGAGAGAATACAAGTTTTTTTATTTCCCTAAATTCTCGGAGTAGACTACAACTCCGTTATAATTTATTAATTAATTGGAATTAGTTCAAAAGAGAAATATCTTTATTTTCGTGTCCTAAATTTACAAAAGATAAAAAGAAGCTATTTTTCTTCATCAAGAGAAATTGCCCAAAAGGTATATTAGAGAAGAATCATTCCAGCCAAATGATTAGTCTCTGGTGTTCTTGACGAGGCAAAACAGAAGTGGAGGTAAAAGAGATAAGAAAGTATTAACATGAGTAAGCAAATTGATTTGATTTGTTTTGTTTAATACATTGTTTATATTTGATTTAATTTTATTTTATTAAGTTTATGAGTATAATTGTTCTTAGTTCGATTAAATAAGCTTAATTTGAAAATTATAGCCAAACACCATTTGAACTCAATTATTATTGATTTATATATACTCATCTTTTAGTTTATCTTTCAAAGTTTATAATTAATCAAACGAAAAATAGTTTATTGTCAATTAAACTCAAAGTAATTTCGGATAATTTGACTTTGATTTTTAACTTATAAGCTGCCATTTGTCTATGAAAGTTTGCTTTGCCGTTTATTAGTCATCATGCAAACGTGCATATCATGTAGAAATTATTGTGATTAATCTAAATTTCAGAGGCTTACTGCTCGAGCACTATCTGGTGACAACCTAAGCACTCAGAATTAGCCTGAAATTGATCTCCATAACTTCAACTGTGCATATTTTATTATTGAATATTCTTTTGTTTACTAGTCTATATAAATATATATATTACTAAATTTAAGAAAATTTACTGGTATATTCTGTAGTTCAGATTGCCAAATTGCTAGATTATATTAATTTGTAACTGGCGAGTTTGATAAATCTTGAGAAAAAACATTGTTCCTGTTGATTTCGTGTTTGTTTTGCGAATATGGATGATGCATAAGTCTGTGATTCAGAGTAATCAATGTAGGAGGAATAAGCTCGAGATTAATTTTTCGTTTCTTAAATTGGGTGATATTATTATGATGGAATCGCATAAAATGTCGCCTCGTTCGCTTATGTCTTCGCCTCTTGTTCTAGCCAGGACTTGAAGGATTCGAGTTGTATTGGACTTGCTTTTTATATAAGATTGATTTCATTTTTAGTTTCTGGGAAAATAATTGAATTTAAAACCAGGGTTAGATGATATAAAAAAATGCATAAATAACCCGTATGCTTTGTTTAACTAGCGAAAATTCCCTTATATTATTTTTACTACCCAAAGTCTTCTTGTGCTATTTTTATTAGCTGAAAATTCCCTCCTACATATTTTTTAGGTAAACTAACAATTATACTCCCACAAAAATACGATAGTACCCCTGTTAAACAAAAAAATTGGCATTAATCCCACTGTTAATTTAAAAATTGACAATAACCCACATACTCACTTAAAATTGATAATAATATCCCTATTTATTTATGAAGGCATATCAAACGATATTTTTTTTCGAATAAAGAAATAGCACATGAGGGGTTTTTACTAATAAAAATTATACATTGTATTTTTTCGGCAATTCGGCAAAGCACGTAGCATAATTTTGTTTTTAGCTTTACTTGAATGATTTGTGTTTTTTAAGAACAAAACTTAGCTTTCATTCAAACCAAAGATTCAGAGGTTACAATGTTCAAAATCGAATTAGGTAAAATATTAGATGCAAATGATTCCTTAAAATACAGTCGTGTGACTTCATGCACTGCTTCATTTTCGTCTATGTCCTTATATTTTGCTTGAAAACACCAAACCTGATGGTGAGATATCCGGAGATGATGTTACCATAGTCCACATTGCAGTCTGAAATCCCATTTATTGATGTTGTGATCACACTTGAGTCACCCTAGCTCCAATATGATGTTATATGTAGGGGTGAGCCCGGTCCGGTTTACCGACCGGACCGAACCGGAACCGAATTTTCGGTCCGGACCGTTTACCGGACCGAAATTTCGGTCCGGTAAACGGTTCTTCCCCCAGAACCGAACCAGGATTCTTTCGGTTTTCGGTAAAACCGGTCGGTTTACCGAACCGAACCGGTTTTACCGAAATAAATTTTTTTTTTTTTCATTACCCAAATACCGAACCCACTCTACCCATTTACCCATTTTCATTACCCAGTCTACCAAAATAGGTTTTTTTTTTTTTTTTTTTAATTTTTCTTAAAACTGAACAAGTGAATCATAAATGATAAAACCAAAGCTTCTCCCTCATTCATAAAAAAAAAAATAACGAAGTAAAGGCCTAAAGGGATTTTTCTTCCCCAAAATCACAAACCCTATTTTCCACACCCAAGCCGCCGCCCTTCAAGAATCAAGATCACCGCCTCGCACACCCACCGGCCACCACCGCAGCCCTCTGATTTACGCCTCTTATACTCCTCTCCGCCGCATCCGCTCTTCAAGACCACCGTCCACTGCCGCCCTTCAAGCCTACTACTCCCGCCGCGGCCATTGTTCATTTTAGTGTTGTTTGAAACTTTGAATTGTAGTAGATCTGGGATTTGATAATCGAGTTTCAATATTGCAATTTTGCTTTATAAAATCATTTCCCTGTTTTCTCCTTGCAAGATTTAGAAAGGTAATGAGAGATTTCCTTGATTTCTTTGTTAATTTTAAGATTTCTTTTTCTTTTTGTTTGTGGGCAAGAAACAATGCAATGGGGTAGATGGGAATTTAGGTTTGAGGTTGAGTGTTATACCACTTACGGCCAGGGAAACATGAAATAGAATTAACTGCTAGTCTGCTACTAATTTTGTGTAGAAAGGGCAAAAAAAAAAAAAAAAATTCGGTTTTTTTGGACCGAACCGGAATCGAACCGGACCGTTCGGTTTTTTACCGAATCGAACCGAAATTTTCGGTTCGGCAAACGGTCCATGGTCTGAATTGGACCGAACCGAAAAAAAACCGAAATCCAATCCGGTTCGGTTCGGTTTTTACCGAACGCTCAGCCCTAGTTATATGTAATTAAAGTATGTTGTGAGGTTTATTTTTGTTAAACTCCAACTCCCTTTTTTTGTATTGCATCATATATTTTTTCGTAAATAATATAACTTTAAGTTTTGATTGAATTTTTTTTTGTGTGTGTGTTTAAGTTTACCCCCGACAAAAAATTCTGAATCCGCCCCTGCATGGATCTGAAATACATCTTACACATCAAGATGTGTCAAAAAATAAAAATTGAAGTGTTCAATATTTTAATACTTCTAATATAGGTTCTCTCATACTTTGTTTTTTTTAATATTTTATTTTATTTGGTTCTAATTTTTAATTCATTATTTTTTATTGACCACTATTTAATTGGGTTCTTACAATTTTCTATTGCTAATAAAAGTTAAATCTTTTAATAATTATTAAATCACACCTAGGTAACTAAGTCGCGGAGCGAGTGCGGGTGCGCGAGCGCGAGCGCGGGAGCGTGATATATTAAGAATCTGACTTATAAGAGCGCCTATAAAGCGTCTTAAAATATATTAAAATAATAAAAATATTAAAAATACTAATATTACAAAAGTGTAAACTTAAAAAATTATTATACTTTCTGACTAAATATAGAACTAAAAGTAATTATTTTGAGCAATATATTTTGTTACTTATATACATTTAAAAGTTAAATAGAAATTTTAATTCAATGAAATCTGTTGCAAAAATGACAAATATAATTAATAAAAAAAATGTTATTTCATTAAGTCCATAAAATATATTTAGGTTTCGCAACGTGTAATTTAAAGCAAAGTAGATCTTTTTTTTTTTTTTTTTTTTTTTTTAAGTTTAGAACAAGTCATATATATTTTTTATAGAACATTATTTGATTTATAAAATGTTAATGTTTTACCATGATGTATGGAAAATAGTAAATTTTCATTCTCGATATAAGTTCAAATTGCGTGAAAATGAAAAATTTGTAAGTAATTATAATTTCTTCCAAAAGACCCAAAAGTGAGGGAAACGTGATTATTTTTCTTCCGAAAGACGAAAGAGCCATCATGTGTGGTGTACATGGCCAATTTCGACCATTTTCGTCCAATTATTTGATGGTGATATGAACATTGCAATCAAACTTTAAATTATGATACTAAATTTGCATTTTCGCATCCAATGACACCAAAATTATAAAAATGCCCTATTATATGATACCAAATATACAATTCCAAAAAAAAAAAATCAAGACATTATCGAAAGCCTGATTATTTATGGAATTAAAATGTCAATGAACTATAGTTACATGAATTATTCTACCATTTCCCATATTTATTAGTGAATCATATTGTCATTAAAATTATATTAAGCCCAACCGTTGGTATATGTGTTTGGACTATTTTTTTTCCTAATAGGAAATGTGAGCTTCTATAATAATATAACTTAGTGGTAAACATACCTACCATATTATTGGATATACACGGTATTAATACTTACCAAATTACATATTTACACGTTTGTATCACAAGCATCCCCTATTTATTTTTGTTACCTGTTATATGCATCGAATCTAATTATAACGACTCGAGTCAATAATGTCGACTGTGAGATTAACATAAATTAATATGAATCGAGAAAAAAGATTGGTAGGACTAAAAACTAACGAACAAATAAATTAGTATAATTCATTTTTTTAACACGCCCTTTTATTAAAACATGGATAATAACATTAACCTTAGTAGCACCACTTGCTATGTCTGTTTATTGAGATATTATCAATAGGTAAAAGGTTTTAATTAATAATTTGAATATTCTATGCATAAATATATAAAAGGTAACCAAAATTTATTATTATCGTCTAATTAAGTGATCAGTTTGAGATTCTTCTTTTATTAAAGGTAACAACAAATTTAATAAAACTCACATAGTTATCCCACTTTTCAAAATCATGAGCAAGACTTATATTATTGGTAGCACCACTTGCTATGTCTGTTTATTGAGATATTACCAATAGGTAAAAGGTTTCAATAATTTGAATATTCTATGCATAAAAATATAAAAGGTAACCAAAATTTATTATTATTGTCTAAGTGATCAGTTTGAGATTCTTGTTTTATTAAAGGTAACAACAAATTTAGTAAACTCACATACAACTTTTTGCTATTATTCCACTTTCCAAAATCATGAGCGAGGCTGAAATTTTATTGGTACAATCTTCACATAATTATGTTGCAAGGGATGGAACTTTGAAAATGAATAAATCTAATTATTTTCCTACAAATTTTACTAGTTACTATACATCTATTACTGATTCATCAACTATGACAATAAAATGATGCATTCTATCAAATATGAGAGTTACAATCATTCCATTTGACAAATTATGGTGAAAATTAGCAAAATCTAAAATAAGTTATCGATTTTAGAAAATTTAGTGTATTTTTAATTGAACTTGACCGCATCAATTTAGTCATAAAGCAAGCGTATCATTTTGTGAAACTGGCCGATATTGAGAATGGACCTCAATAATAAAAAGAGTCATCTCCTTAGTTAATCTCAAACAAAATTTCATTAATCTATATAATCAAATGCAAAATAGGAAAAATCTTAAAATTTGAATTCATTTTTTCTTTTTATCATCTACACATCTTCCCTCCATTTTCCTATTCATTTCATGCCATTTGTGAAAATATAAATACCTTTATATTTACAATAAATAAATAGATGATAGTATTTTTCAAATTAAAGAAATATCAAACTTTATAGTGTGATTTCTAGCGTGTATTATAATTTTTCAAATTGACCGAGGACCAACATTCTTGACGTTTTACAAGATTTTTCACCGGATCGTGCTACAAATTGAGTATGGGATAGCGCGTCAAAAGAAAACATTAAATTCATCGAATCTTTTTATTTTCCGAATCACTTATATGTCCCTATACTTCTCCATATTTCCTATACTACCCCTATTTAATTACACCAACTATCTTTACAAACACAAGACATCTATATAAAGCAGAAACCCCACACTCTTATGGATGTGTATCTGGCCTAGGTAAATCAAAAAAACAACCACCTAAATATAAAGAATATACATACACAAGTGAATAAGATTTAAAGAAATACATATCTTGAAAAATGGGTGAGAATTTGAAAGGTGTGGGTTTGAATGTGGGTTCCAATTCCGTCCTCGATAACATGTCAGAGATTCTGACAGAAGTCTCACTGATCGACGATCCATCCAAAAAAATAAGAAAGTTGGATTCTTATATTTTGTCACTTGAAGAAGAAGTGAGGAAGATCGATGGCTTCAAACGTGAACTTCCTGAATCCATGAACCTCTTATTAAATGGTTGTATCGACATCTCTCCTTTTTTGGGCGACATGATTTTAATTATTTTTTTTGATAACCCAGGTGTATCGACATGTTTTAATTATTTTTTTTGATAACCCAGGTGTATCGACATGTTTTAATTATTTTTAACAAGACTAATTGTTCTTTTGTGGCTTTTTTTGTAAAAATTGAGAAGATTCACATATTTTTAGATGTCATAATGTTTTAACTTTTTTTTTGGTTTTCTGTGACGACATTTATTTTTGTAGCAATTGAGAAATTCTTCTTTTCTAGATGACATAATGTTTTAATTTTCTTTTGTTGACGAATTGGTGTTTTAATTTGTAACAATTGAGAAATTCCCAATTTTTAAGACGACAATATTTTTACTTTTTTTGGTTACAAAACTAGTTGTTTTATGCGACGATTGGTGTTCGGGTAGCAATTGAGAAATTCTACTTTTTTTAGACGACATATATAATGCTTTAATAAATTTTGTTATTAATTTTTTTTTGTGACAATTGGTGTTGTTTTGGAAATTGAGGTGTTTTTATAACAATTGAGAAAATTCTCGTTTTTTAGATGACATAATGTTTTAATTTTTCTTTTGGTTACAAAACTAGTTGTTTTATGTGACGTTGGGTTCTGTGGCAATTGAGAAATTCTCCCTATTTTAGATGAAATAATATCTTAATTTTTTTTTTTACAAAACTAGTTGTTTTATGTGAAGATCGATTTTTTTTTTTGCAATTGAGAAATTCTCCTTTTTTAGTCGACATAATGTTTTAATGTTGTTTTACGATAGATGTTATATGTTTTAGTAGTAATTGAGATGTTTTTATAACAATTGAGAAAATTCTCATTTGTTAGACGTCATAATGTTTTAATATTTTTTTTTTTGTTACAAAACAAATTGTTTTCTATGATAATTGGTGCTTTTGTAGCAATTTACGACATAATATTTTAACTTTTTTGTTACAAAACTAATGATTTTTTTTGACAATTGGTGTTTTTGTAGCAATTAAAAAACTAAAGAAGGAAAGTTTGAGATATAAGAGGAAAGAAGCGGGAACAATTTCAGAAGAATTCGTACTTTTAAAGGGTACCTCTGAGAGAAATGTTGGAGCAAAACGGCCGAATGATTTCAACGAAAATAAGAATTGGATGAATTCTCCTCTCAAACTATGGGACGCTCCAATTAAGTACCAAAACGACTTTAGTTTTGAGAATCATCATTATGCTATGCACCAAGAACCATTAGTAAGTTCTTTTATCACCCAATTTAACAATTGTTTTACTCCACCATATTATTTTTTTTTTTTGAAAAAGAAAAACTTTCATGGATGTGTTAATAACATTTAACTTCTCAAGAAGACAAATGAGTAGAGGAATCATGGAGCAATTCTAGATTTTCTGAAGATAAAATGCCTATATCATTTCATCAACTCGACTTGAACCATAAAATCTATAAGTTGTTTGATGTGCACCTATAATACAAAAAATATTTTTTGGAATACTGAATTTAAAACATTATATTTCATGGTTTTAAACCATGTAACATTTAGGATGTCCTACACACATTCTTTAATAATTATTGAATTTTTTAAAAGTACATTGATTTAAGAATGTTGTCTTTACGTTTGAAATATATATAACTGTGTTCGGAAAATAAAAGATACTCCCTATGTTACATGCATGGAACTACCCTGCAAAATTGTTAGTGCATAAAATCCCTTTGTAATTTTAAAAACTCAGCACAAAATTTCCAACTTGATCAAAATAAGTTGTTTCAGACCGACTTATTTTAAGAACTAATTTTAAAATATTTCACGTGAAATTGTAGGGATCAACATGAAGTATTTTAGAAATAATTTATTTAAATATGTCGATCCGAAACGACATACTTTTTATAAATTGGGGGATTTTGTGCTGAGTTTTTTAAAGTACAAGAATATTTTATGCAATAAAAGTTTTGTAGGGTAATTTCGTGCAAATTAATTTAACATAGCACGAGTGAGTATCATGCCTTTACTCCAATATAATATAAGTATGATACATATTGTTCCTCTATAAGTTTGACCACACCCAAAGCTCCATTCTTAAAAATGTTATAGAGTACCAACTTCACAATTTCTACTCAAAAAACTTATTTATTCTTCATTTTTTTTTTAAAATCATGCAATATATAGTCGTTGTAGAGTCAAGATTAATCTTAATTAGTTGAAAATATATAATATTTCAGAGGTACTTTCAAGGAGAAGGAAGTGGGAGTGGGAGTGCAATAAGATTTTATGGGCATGGTTTCCACAACAGTGGAGGGGCATTTATGCCTTATAAACGAGAGAAAAAGACGACTGTACCACATGTAGTTCATCATCATCATGATGAGCTAACATTATCAATTGTTCCTGTGCAAGTGCAACATATTGATTTGAATGTGATAGAAGATCATGATTATGTTAGCAGGTATGATCAAATGCAGCACCAAGAACATGAGCTCAAGAAATTAAGGCGATGCTGGACATCAGATTTGCATCAGAAGTTTGTTAATGCACTTGATCAACTTGGAGGAGCACACTGTATGTATCTATCTATCTATCTTTCTTTTTTTCATTTTCTTTAAATGCATGCATGTTGATCTGATGAAGTTCTGTATTTTGGGTTTTTGGGTAACCACCTTGTTTTTATGGTTTATCGGAATTTATTGGTGTAGAAGCCAAATAGATATATTACGGGTTATGTTGTTCTCGTGTTTCTGAAAGTAATTTTCATAAATTAAATTGAGATTTTATAAAGTTATTCCATTTTTTTTAGTAGTTTGTTTGAAATTTTCGAGATAAAGTAAATAGTATATATATGTTTTAGATAGAAATGAGTAAATCTCCTATAGAGATTATGGTAAATAAAAAAAAGAATACGAAATAGAGATATTATAAAAAAAATATGTTATTTTATGTAAAAAGTGTTGTTACGTCATATATTTAGTATAAGAGATACATTAATTTATGTCGAATCAAAGTAGAGTTTGTTTAATTTTTTTTAGATATATATAAGAGAATGTTTTTTATGATGAAATTATTTGAAATTCTGAAAATGAAAATTTTATTTATTTGGCTTCAACGAGTATAAAAAAAACTCTCCGTCCATCTTTATATGAGTTGAGGCTTGAAAATAGTTTAATCGAAAGGATAACTATAAAGGACATAAATATACTGGATCAAGGAAATGAGTCTGAAGACAAGCTTAAATCTTGTTTACATAGTAACGATAGCAAATGGGTGCATTGGGCTCGGTTTAGGCTAGGCCTGGCTGGGATGGGTTAGGTCATGTTACATTTGTTGTTGTTCGATCGGGCTAAAATGAGTCTGGTCAAATACCAGTTGAGTTTTGATTAATTATATATCATACACATTATCCTTGTGCATATAAACATAATAAAATTTTCTTTTGGAGAAATTTTGGTGAGTTGGAGATTTATTATTGATTTTTCAGGTGCCACACCAAAGCAGATAAGGCAGCTGATGAAAGTTGATGGCCTCACCAATGATGAAGTTAAAAGCCATTTGCAGGTACCAAACAAAACAATCAAATACCTCAATGCTTTATTTCATATGACACAAAATGCAAAAAACACACCTTGTGCTTTGTCTAAACTGCTAATTTTATTCTTGAAAATACACTTTTCTTCGTTTTTTCATACCACACTCAAACGCCATTTAATCATAGATTTCTTGTGAATCGACAACAATGCCCCTTTATACATCAGTCTTAGACTGAAATAACCACATAAATAGAGGAACATTACCAATTATTGACTAAATAAGAAGGATAAGTAATAGTTTACAATGTTTAATACTAACTTAGGTGTGAGAATATAATCATCATCTACCATGTAAATGTATTGTGAATGGTAGGTACAAATGACTTTAACTTTCTAATATAGAGGATTTTCAAGATTAAAATGGACACTAAGTTTTTTTAATTAGAATTAGGCAAAGCACATGAATTATTTTACATTTCATTCTTTCAAATGATCTCTTTTGCTTCAACTCACATCTTAATGGACACAAAAAAATTTACATTGTCTGCAGAAATACAGAATTCACATCAAAAAGCTTCCAAGTGCATCTGATGCCGGGCCATCTAATAATTCGGGCTCCCCACAAGGCCCGCCGAATAATGGAGAGGATGCTGAAGGTGATGGCTCATCCACTGGTGGTAACAACATGGAAAGAGACTCTTAATTACAAAAAGAATTTCAAAATAAAACATTGGGTTTTGCCTACTTATTTCATATATATCCATCTGGAGGCAGATTTTAAGACAAGAAGGCTATACCAAACTTTTTTTTTTTTTAAAAGGTTTTATGCTATGTTGAGCTTAAGCTTGACACCTTTTAATCTTATTCAGTTATAATAAGCTTCGGCTGAAACTCTATTCTATGATATAAAGCAGGCAACAATTTGACATTTTGTTTAATAAAGTAAGACATGTCATTGTTTTTTTAGCAGGGTTGTTATTTCACTTGGTGTGTGATTGATGTTTGAATATTTTTCTAAAGGTTACAGATATAGCTTCTGTTTCCTGAATTGAATTTGCTCTTATATATATATATATATATATATATATATATATATATATACCCCCCCCCCCCCCCTCCTCTGCTTGTATTAGCCATTAGGGCTTTGTTTTGTTTCTATGAAATATTGCGTTACCATGTGATTACAAGAAGTTATTTGAATATATGGGTTAAATTTAATAGTTGATCATAATGGGATTAATTATTGTCAATTTTTAATAGTTGATAGAGGGTTATTATAAATTTATTAAGTTTATAGGGGTTTTTATTGCCAATCTTTTTAAGTAAATTTTTAAAAAGAAAACATGGTTTATCTTTTAGTTCTCATACAAACCAGTATGCGCTGCTCATTTTTAAAAGTTTATAAAGGGATATTGTCAATTTATCATGTTCACAGGGCTTATTTAGTTATGAAAGAATTTCAAATGAACTTTTAAAAACTTACATGTTGAGTTATGAAAGAATTTCAAATGAAATTTTTTACTAATTTTTAATAAGCTAACACATGCATGACCTAGGTAACTAAGTCGCGGAGCGGGTGCGAGTGCGGGTGCGCGAGCGCGAGCGCGGGAGTCTGATATATTAAGAATCTGACTTATGAGAGCGCCTATAAAGCGTCTTAAAAATATATTAAAATAATAAAAATATTAAAAATACTAATATTACAAAAGTGTAAACTTAAAAAATTATTATACTTTCTGACTAAATATAGAACTAAAAGTAATTATTTTGAGCAATATATTTTGTTACTTATATACATTTAAAAGTTAAATAGAAATTTTAATTCAATGAAATCTGTTACAAAAATGACAAATATAACTAATAAACAAAATGTTATTTCATTAAGTCCATAAAATATATTTAGGTTTCGCAACGTGTAATTTAAAGCAAAGTAGATCTTTCTTTATTTTTTAATTTTTTTTAAGTTTAGAACAAGTCATATACATTTTTTATAGAACATTATTTGATTTATAAAATGTTAATGTTTTACCATGATGTATGGAAAATAGTAAATTTTCATTCTCGATATAAGTTCAAATTGCGTGAAAATGAAAAATTTATAAGTAATTATAATTTCTATCTAGTTAATATTTATTTGTGTAGATTGCTTTCAATGGGTTAATTGTGGTGCTTTGCATAGTAATATTCAAATAAATTATGTAGTAATATTCCATGGTGTTTTGGTATTACCAATATCAAGTCATGATGTCTGATATCATCATTTTCCCATTGAGGCCGAACCTAAACACGTGCTCGAGAAGAGAGGAGCCGTGGTGGTCCCCCCCAGACCGCCTGGATCCCACGAGTGAATCGAAAGTTGGATCTACATTGGATTTCACCCGAATCGCCCCATCTATCCTCCTAAGGAGAGGTTTGGTCTCAAACCCCGACTTTCCATATGGTTAGAGGTGTAAACGAGTCGAGTTGTATCAAACGATACATTGTTCAAGCTTGGTTTGAATTTTATCAAGTTTGAAATTTTGTGTTTGAGTTCTGTTTGATTTGTTAACGAACCTAGCTCGAGCCGAGTATTGAGTAGTTTAGAATTTTACATGTGTTTTTTCATATTTTAGCTTATCGATGTCGAGCTCGAACCGAGCTTCAAAAGTTATCAAACAAGAAATCTTGTTCAACCTTGTTTGATTTGTTAGACGAACAGAGCTCAAACGAGCTCGAGCCGAGTATCGAATATCTATGTTTGATTTTCAATCCTACTAATACGGCTTTACAGAGAGAGTAGAAAGCTATAAGATATTTCTATGTACAAGTGTCAGCTGTTTATTGGCTAATATGTGGGATGCGCGAATTTTGCTTCACAAGAGCGCGCACTAGCTGAAGATAGTGCATGAATTTTGATTCACAAGAGCGAACACTATCTTCAGTCGGTGCACAAATTTTTCTTCATAAGAGCGCGCACTATCTTCATCCAGAGCGCGCACTATCTTCATCCAGTGCGCGAATTATGCATCGAATTTGCTTTTTGCGCTCAGTGCGCGAATTGGGTGCGCGCATGAGCCTCTCCCACGCGAATTTAGTTACCTAGAATCACACAAATTAATTAAATACGTACAATTTTTATCCAATGTTCGATGCAAAATTCAAATTAAGCTTGAATAATGTGGCGTTTGCAACTATGCGGCTCGTTTATACTCCCTAATTACTAGTGGGAAAGAAATACACCATGCTCTCATGTGTTATGTGAAACCTGGACAAAACTTCCCTGAATTTTTTTTACTGCACCAGACACCCTTGTATTTTCAAAAAAACTCTGCCTAAAAAACTCAATCCGTCAACTTCCGTCCATTTTTTAACGGACTGTGTTCTAGAGGACAATGTGCTACATTTTTAGCCTAAATGACCATAACACCCTTTATTTATTACTCAACCTTAATAATTAAATGCATGAATTCCCCTTCTACTATTCGAACTTAGCAAATATACCCTTGCACTTTTTACACAATTATTTTGTACATTCTAAACTTTGCTCGTAATACTCTTGTATTTTCAAACGTTTGCACAAAAACTTTCACTTTAATTTTAATTAATATATCTGGGGTAATTTAGGTAAATTGATTACTAATTAATAGTGTTAATGACTAAAGAAATAAGGGAAGAGTATGCAGCATTTGTAAAAGTACAAAGGGTTTTTGTGCAATAAATTTTTTTTTTTTTTGAGAACCTTGTGCAATAAAAATTACACTAAGAAATTTCGTGCATGTGTAGTTCCCAATCTCGACTCAGGGCTAATTCCATTGCATAATTGGAAACTAAAAGCAGATTCCAAGGACAGTGCAAACCTTATTGGGGTCTAATTTTGCCTACAAACTCGAACCCGCGTCTGTCCCTAATTGACAGAAAACATGCCCTAATTGCAGGAGTAATTGGGGGGAAACTGCTATGTACCCCTAAAAAATAAATAATCTGGGGGAAATTTCCCTAGTTCTTGGAGTTGTCCTGATCTATTGAATTGGGGGAGAATTGGACTAAATTGCGCAAAGCCAAAACATTTTCCTATTAGTAAGAAGCACAAAAACTCTGCCATGGAGGTTTCATCTCTTTTTGCTCTGCTTTTCTTATCTTAATCTCTGTGGTTTGTGGTAAATCCTTTTACTTATCTTTTTATTTCCTTTTTGTTTTATAAAATTATCCATGCTTTTATCTTATTTTGTGTAAGTGCATTGGTCTACATTCAATCATTGTTGTTATTAAAATGTTCACTCTCATCACATTTCCTACATTGTTAAAGCTAATGACCATATTCTAGAAATGACACTGATTATTCTGATTATTTTCTGTCACTTGGTTTATAGTTAAGTATTCTGGACATTGAACATATCTATTTGAAAATGGACTTTTGAATTACCATAAATAATCACAACAATTGGAAGAAATTAAAAACTATATAATTGGTATTGCATTCACCAAAGCTGATGAATAATAAAAAAAACATAGATGATTTGAATTTGCATTAAGTAAATGTTCATTAGAGGAAAGATACAATCAAGCTAAGAGAGATGTAATAGAAAAGATTGGTCACGGAAAGGATCTGGATCTTCTAACCCTCTTGCATAGTTACCACTCTGTTGAATGACAAAAAAAAAAAAAAAAAAAAAAAAAAAAAAAAAAAAAAAAAAAACACAAGCATAATGGCATTGAAGATGGTCGCCCGTTTCTCGTATTCCTAATAAAAATTTAAAGAGCATGAAAGTTGGTTGTTGTCGTAGAAATGCTTAGCACAAGGAAGTAATTTGTGTTAGTATAGTGCGGGAGGTGGTGGAGATGTATAATAATATGGTGGAGGAGGAGAAAAGGAT
This sequence comes from Penstemon barbatus, assembly GCA_003313485.2. NCBI lineage: Eukaryota > Viridiplantae > Streptophyta > Magnoliopsida > Lamiales > Plantaginaceae > Penstemon > Penstemon barbatus. The sequence goes on along the minus strand of CM064880.1, from coordinate 64,443,430 downwards.
GGTGGAGGTGGTGACTTGTAGGAGTATGATGGTGGTGGGGGTGAGTTGTAAGAGTAGTTCGGATGTTCAACATATTTTGGAGGTGGTGGTGATTTGTACAAGTATGTTGGAGGTGGTGGTGACTTGTACAAGTACTTAGGTGGTGGCGGTGAGCTGTATGAGTACTTTGGTGGTGGTGGTGACTTGTAGGAATACTTTGGTTCTTCAACATATTTCGGAGGTGGTGGTGACTTGTAGGAATATTTTGGTGGTGGCGGTGACTTATACAAGTACTTTGGTGGTGGTGGTGGTGACTTATATAAGTACTTTGGTGGTGGCGGTGACTTGTACAGGTACTTTGGTGGTGGTGGTGACTTGTACAAGTACTTTGGTGGTGGTGGCGACTTGTACAAGTATTTAGGTGGTGGCGGTGAGCTGTATGAGTACTTTGGTGGTGGAGGGGACTTGTAGGAATACTTTGATTCTTCAACATGTTTCGGAGGTGGTGGTGACTTGTAGGAATATTTTGGTGGTGGCGGTGAGCTATAAGAGTACTTCGGTGGTGGCGGTGACTTGTACAAGTACTTTGGTGGTGGTGGTGACTTGTATAAGTACTTTGGTGGTGGTGGCGACTTGTACAAGTATTTAGGTGGTGGCGGTGAGTTGTATGAGTACTTTGGTGGTGGAGGGGACTTGTAGGAATATGTTGGTGGTGGCGGTGAGCTGTAAGAGTACTTCGGTGGTGGCGGTGACTTGTACAAGTACTTTGGTGGTGGTGGTGACTTGTATAAGTACTTTGGTGGTGGCGGTGATTTGTACAGGTACTTTGGTGGTGGTGGTGACTTGTACAAGTACTTTGGTGGTGGTGGCGACTTGTACAAGTATTTAGGTGGTGGCGGTGAGCTGTATGAGTACTTTGGTGGTGGAGGGGACTTGTAGGAATACTTTGATTTTTCGACATGTTTCGGAGGTGGTGGTGACTTGTAGGAATATTTTGGTGGTGGCGGTGACTTGTACATGTACTTTGGTGGTGGAGGTGACTTGTATAAGTACTTTGGTGGCGGCGGTGAGCTATAAGAGTACTTTGGTGGTGGCGGTGACTTATACAAGTACTTTGGTGGTGGTGGTGAGCTGTAAGAGTACTTTGGTGGAGGCGGTGAGCTGTAAGAGTATTTATGTGGTGGAGGCGGTGAGCTGTAAGAGTATTTATGTGGTGGAGGCGGCGACCCATAAACATAGGGCTTATAGGCGGCCACGTTGGTGGCAATGATGCAGAATGCCAAAGCACACATAAATAAGGGCAAGTGCCCTGCTTTCTCAAAGGTTTTCATATTTGTGACTTCACCTTTTCTTGGTTGGAGAAAAGTTAAGGTTGGAGAAAAGTTAAGGGAAGCTGTTTTTGTTATGAAGAATAAGGAGATGGCTAAAGCCCTTATATAGTGATTATTCTACAGAAGCCAGAAGTTTATGTACATTATGGAGTGCAACAAACAGCTGGAGCAAGTCTTCAATCAACTTAATTGAATATTTTTAACCCAAGTAATTTGAACTAATGATGACAGATTTTTTTGTTAACTTTTAGGAGTAGACTATATATGAATCCGTCGTGATTAATTAATTGGAAATAGTTTATAAAGATATCTACATTCTTGTGACCTAAAATTCATAAAAGAAATATGAGAAAGTAAGTTTTCTTTGGCAAAATGCACTAGAGGTATATTAGAGAAGAATCATTCCAGCCAAATGATTAATCTCTGGTGTTCTTGATGAGGCAAAACAAAGAAATGGAGCTATGGAAACAAGAAGGCGTTCATGTAAGTAAGCAAACTAATTTTATTGTTTACATTTGGTTTATTTTTTTATTTTTTATTTTTTATCATGAGTTATTTGTTCTTAATTTAATTACATAAGCTGAGTTTAAAGTTGAGTCTAATACCACTTGAACTCAAATAGTTGATGCATTTTTATATACATTGTCATCTTTTAGTCTCTCCCTCGAGCCAAAGTTCATAGGTAAAAAAATCTATCTAAATTTAACTTAGATTTAGATTTATAGCTTTTTTTTTTTTTGAAATGGTAATTACATTGTTATATCGAAAAATCTATTTAATTACTAATTAAGTACAAATAATTTTCAACTAAACTAATTAATGCAAATAATATTTACTAATACAATTAATACTCCCTCCGTCCTATTTATTTTGCTCCCTTTGCTATATTTTCTGGTCAAAGTTTATTAAATCTTTTAAATATTAATATATATGGTGTCATATAAATATTATCAACTTATTAGTAAAATATATTAATTAAAATATTTATTATAAGTTTTATAAATCTAATCAAGTTGACTGATCAACTGTACCAAAAGATAAAAATAATTAGGACGGAGAAATAATTAAGCTAGGAAAAATTTCCATATATCATGTGGGATTCAATTCCATGACCACTAAATCATGGGTCTTCCGCTCACCCACCTACTAGTTGACTTTCAATTTTTTTGTCCATAAGCTGCAATTTGTGAATAATTTTGCTCGCCATTAATTATGATTTTTTTTTGGTCATCGTGCGAACGTGCACATCATGTAGAAGTTAATGGGATAAATCGAAATATTAGAGCCTCTCAAAAAAAAAAAAAATCGAAATATTAGAGGCATACTGGTCGTGCCCTATCTGATGACATCACCTGAGCTCATCATGTTAACCTGACATTAATTGGATCTCCATAACTTCAATTGTAATATTCTATGATTTACTATACATAGAATTGAATTTAACATCCGCATTTTTACGTACCTCAGAAAGTAGAAGTTGGTTAGTACGAGTATAGTGGGTGATAATCACTTTTTAACATCAGCTGTGGGTACTGGAAAAATCCTAAAAGAAAGGACTTAAATCTGTTAATGAGTGATTGCAATGTCATATTTGCTCTCAATAAAAATATATAGATTGATATTTGTCTTCAAATAATTAGTCAATGTAAGTGGGTGCATGTTTTTCATTACCATAATTAAGAAAATTAACAAGTTTATTCATGTCAACTATGTAGAAAAATATCATCTTATTTTGGGGTTAATTTTCTGAAGAATAATATCTCGACTATAAACGCGTGAAGTACATTCATGAATTTCATTATGAAATGTATATTATTCGATTGATTATTTTACCCAAAAACTTGACTAAATGGATGTGTCGAATAAACATTTTTTTGTTTGTTTGTGTGTGTTGTTTTAAAATGTCTACTAGCTAACTCGTGACTATGGCAGGGCGGTACGCTCTACTCTCTCGCGACCCTTACTCTAATCAAAAGAATAAAGGCCCCTACTGAAGATAGGTCGCCAAAACTACGACGAGAGTTTCACCTTTTGAAGGGCCAGTCGTCTTCTCCCTCGAACCCTTCTCTCAAAGCATCGGATTCTATTACGAGTTGGCCTCATGATTGTACTTCTGATTGAGATATTTTTTCTAGAATCTCAATATAACTATTAGTTTTTCAATAGTTTATTTGAGGAATTTTCTTGCCTAATTGATAAATATTTACATTAAATATTACTTTGAGCCTGGGACAATTTGAGCCTTGTTTTGGTCTAAGCTCCAGCCTACATAACGTCCTACACAATTCTCGTATGACCCTCTTCCTTAAACACTACATCATCAAAATTAATTGGTAGACACATAAATTAGGTTAACTTTACTTATATAGGCTTAGACTCTCTCTAATGGCAAGGGCTATTCTGAGCTCTGCATTACTTGTCTCCGATCGGAGCCTTGAGCCCAAGCCTTTAAATCCATAATATAATACTACTCCAATAATAATAATAATAAAATTTTAATAATGTTAATAATAATAATAATAATAATAATAATAATAATAATGTTCATATTTGTACGTTTTATCGAAATTTTACAATCCTCAACAAATTTAAAATTGAAAAATTTGAGCTAATAATATTAAAATTTTAATTCAAAATACCATGTCATTAAATTATACAGAAAATTTAAAAATAAAGTTTTCCATTTTAAGTTAAAATAAAAAAGAATACTAACATTACATTATAAAAGAAATTAAAATTAAAAGAAACATGCCCCTTGAATTTTGTGGATTCGGTTAAATTTGTTAAGGCGAGAATTACCGTTGGTTATCTGACAAAGTATGACAATCCACATTTAAGCTCAATGATCCACTCAAGAATGGAGGAATGTTGGGGCATCTCTAATGACTAGTGGGGAGATGCCCTAGAGGGTATATGGGGGGAAAGGGGAAAAATCATCTCCAATGACTAGGGGGCGGAGAGGGTATACCCACTAGAGGGACCCTGGAGGGACCTTGGAGGGAGGGGGAGGGGAAGCTTCTCCCATTCAAGCCCCCTCCATCACATGCTATATATATTTTTTTTAATTTCGTTTTGTTTTATTTGGTTATTTTTTTATCTTTATTTAAAAATAAAAAAATTACTAAAATTTGTATATTATTTGGAGATAATTATTTTTAATTATAAAAAAATAACTTTTATTTCATTAAATTAACACTAGTATTTTAATATTGATTTATTTTAATAATTTTGGGGTTGTATTTATCACCCAAAAATAATTCTTTCTAAAAATTTAAAATAATGCGATACAATCATGAAACCCAAAAATAATTCTTTTTAAAAATTTAAAATAATACGATACAATCATGAAATCATGTTCGACTAAAACATAGACCTTAATTTTGACCTTGTGTGTCCCACACATGTTCGACTAAGTCCTTTAGTAGTTCGCAATTGACATCTACAGATCGTATTTGGTGACGGCGGATCATATAATCTTCTAGGGATATGAGACTTGTTCGTGGATCCAAATCAATAGTAGTGCCTTGATTTTGCTCATAAATGGTGGCACGGGCCCTACGAGATCTAGTGGGATCACTATCTTCATCGTCCGAGTCTTCCTCACACTCGTATTCATCTCGTTCGTCCTCCACAATCATATTGTGAAGAATGATACATGTCAACATAATATTGTCAAGGTCCTTTATATCCCATCCCCTTCCTGGCTGCTTTATGATAGCAAAACGAGCTTGAAGAATTCTGAACGCTCGTTCAACGTCTTTCCGATATGACTCTTGCAGCTTAGTGAATAATATCTCTTTTTGGTTAGATGGGTCTCTAATGCTCTGGACTAACGTCGCCCATTTAGGGTATATGCCATCTTCAAGATAGTAAGTCATAAAATGCTTATTACCATTTACCGTATGTTCTACCTTTGGGGAAATTGCATTTGTGAGGTTGTACTTTTAATTTTAAATTAATGTTAATTTTAAATTTATTTTTGGTGTAGTAGTAATAATAATAATAATAATAATAATAATAATAATAGAGAAGGATAAAATTAATTATTAAATGAGTTAGATAGAATGAATCATTAGAGATGACTAAAAAACTAGAGAGAGGGGAAGAGGACTCGGACTCATTAGGCCATCTCCAATGGAGATGGCCGGGCTCGGTCTCGGGGCGGGGCTGAGGCAGAAATCGGTTGGAGATGGTGCGGGCTGGGGCTGCGGGGTGGCACGCGGGGCGGCTGGGGCTGGGTAGCGGGCTCGGGGCGGCCCTGCGCAGGGAACGGGCTCGCGTGGGGCTGGGAAGAAATAAGGGGCGCGGGTTGGAGACGCGCCCACCTGATTGGGCCGTTTCTTTTTTTGTTTTTCAATTTGTTTTTTCTTTTGCGGCTGGGAAGAAGATGAAGATGTCGGTTGGAAATTGGGGCTGGGAAGAAGATGGAAGATGAAGAAATGGTTCATATTTTGAATATGAAGTGGGCCAAATGGATTTTAATTATTTAGAGAAGTGGGCCAAAAAAATGGAATTTTTGGGCAAAAAATAGCAAAAGAAGTGGGCCAAAAAAATGGAATTTTTGGGCAAAAAACAGCAAAATTGGACTTATCCGAGTAGGCTTTTTGGGACGACGTTCGTGTCCGCAGGTCGCGGGCACGCACAAGTCTTGAAGGCTCGAGTGTAAATATGAACCAAGATTTGCATCCCCCTGCGCGCAAGGAGGGAGCCTTCTAGTAATAATTTCTTAACCTTCATGGTTTAGAAATCATATATAAACCCAAGTTTTTCTTATCACACTTTCAATGTGGGATAAATCAATATCCTTCCAATTTTTCCCATTACATATGTAAACTTTGAGATTTAATTTCTTATTCACCCGTACTCCCATTTGGACGTACCATATACCATTTTAATTTACTCACAGAGTATAATAGAATATAATTCGGTCAAGACCCGACTCTTTACTCAAAGTAGGTCCCACTTAAAATACGTCCAAAATGGTTCATTAACTTACTTTTTTCCAAAACTATGTTTATGAGGTTTATAAGGAACTTTAGGACTATTTTTATTTTCTTTTCCTTGATTATGTTGTGTAATTAATGTTATGTATTGTTGTAATTAATATGTTATTTTAATTAATAATCCGTATTAAAAAAATTAAAACTATAATATTAATAGGTGAGAGTGGGCAAAGGAAAAAAATTGAATTAATTCCCCCACGGAACCCCAACCATTGGAGACGACCAAGCAGGACCCCGGGCTGGCCCTGGGCTAGCCCTCAACCATTGGAGATGGCCTTAGAGATGGCCTTACGTCATTGAGGTCTAATTTTGCAGCTGAAACTCGAACCCGCGTCTGTCCCTAATTGAAGGAAAGCATGCCCTCTATAGTTGAAGATGGAAATGGGGGAAATTGCCCTAATTCTTGGTGTTGCCCTAATCAGTCGAATTGAGGGGAAATGGAATAAATTGCGAAATGCCAAAACATATTCCTGTTGGTAAGAAACACTAAAACTTCAATGGAGTTTTCATCTCTTTTCCCCTGCTTTCTTATCTTTGTCTCTGCAACTTTCATTCAATTATAAAACATAAATCCGATCAACCCACTTAAAGTTTTTCATTTGTACAAACACATGTTGGGTTTTGTTAGTTTAAGACCTGATAATTATTTATCTCCTTTATTGTCCAATACTTGTTCTAAATTATGCTGTATTTATCTTGATCAGTATTATAATTGTGTGCAATTTTTTCAGAATATTATTTCCTTTATATTAACTAGCTTCGAGTTCTGAATAGAGTTATTTAAGAGTATGATTCATAGTTATGGAAGTTTAGTGCTGCACTATTTGGATGCTTTGTGGTAAATGTTTTTAATTGCCTTTTTACTTTCTTAGTATTTTATAAGATTATACATGCTAACTTGTGTCTAATTTGTACTGATGGTCATCAGTGAATTGTCAGCTTCCAATCATTTTTATTATACTTCAAAAACGTACACTCTCATCACATTTTCTATGTATTCTTAAACATGAAACTAGTTATTGTCATTATTTTTTGTCACTTGCTTTATAATTTAATATCCTGGAACATTAAACACAAGTAGTATTAAACAATGGACTTTTGAATTACCATAACTAATCACAACTATCATAAGCAATTAAATATCAATTAATTTGGTATTGTATAAAACAAAGCTGATGATTAATTAAAAAACAAAGATAAATTTGCATTAATTAAATGTTCATAAGAGGAAAGATACAATCAAGCTTTAAGAGAGATGTAAGAGAAAAGATGGTTACGGCAAGGATCTGGATCTTGTAAACCCCATGCTTAGTTAACACTCTGTTGAATGACAAAAACACAAACACACACGCACAAGGGCACTGAGTTTCTCGTATTCCTAACACAAATTTGGAGAGCATTAACGTTGGTTGTTATTGTAGAAATGCTTGGCACAAGGAAGTGAGTTGTGTTAGTACAGTGCTGGAGGTGGTGGAGATGTATAATAATATGGTGGAGGAGGAGAAGGGGGTGGTGGAGGTGGTGACTTGTAGGAGTATTGAGGTGGTGGTGGTGAGGTATAAGTGTACTTCGGTGGTGGTGGTGACTTGTAGGAATATGTTGGTGGAGGCGGTGAGCTGTAAGAGTACTTTGGTGGTGGTGGTGACTTGTACAAGTACTTAGGTGGTGGCGGTGAGCTGTAAGAGTACTTTGGTGGTGGTGGTGGTGGTGACTTGTACAAGTACTTAGGTGGTGGCGGTGAGCTGTAAGAGTACTTTGGTGGTGGTGGTGACTTGTACAAGTACTTGGGTGGTGGTGGTGACTTGTATAAATACTTTGGTGGTGGTGGTGACTTGTACAAGTACTTAGGTGGTGGAGGTGAGCTGTAAGAGTACTTTGGTGGTGGTGGTGACTTGTAGGAATATGTTGGTGGAGGCGGTGAGCTATAAGAGTACTTTGGTGGAGGGGGCGAGCTGTAAGAGTATTTTGGTGGTGGTGGTGATTTATAGGAATATGTTGGTGGAGGCGGTGAGCTGTAAGAATACTTTGGTGGAGGCGGTGAGCTGTAAGAGTACTTTGGTGGCGGCGGCGAGTTGTAAGAATACTTTGGTGGTGGTGGTGATTTATAGGAATATGTTGGTGGTGGCGGTGAGCTGTAAGAGTACTTTAGCGGTGGAGGCGGTGACCCATAAACATAGGGCTCGTCGGCGGACACATTGGTGGCAATGAGGCAGAATGCCAAAGCACACATAACTAAGAGCAAGTGCCCTGTTTTCTCAAAGGTATTCATATTTGTAGCTTCACCTTTTCTTGGGTGGAGAAAAGTTAAGGGAAGCTGTTTTTGTTATGAAGAATAAGGAGATGGCTAAAGCCCTTATATAGTGATCATTCTACTCCAGCCAGCTGTTAATGTGCAATATTCGAGTGAAACAAACAACTTGGAACAAGTCTTCCTAATAAACTTCATCGAATATTTCTAGCTTAAGTAATTTGAACTAATGATGAGAGACTACAGGTTCTATTTTTAAACAGGAGTAGACTATGAATCAATCATGATTAAAAGCACTTTTCTATGGTAAAAAAGTGCAGTAAAGGCATATTAGAGAACATTCATTCGAGCCAAATGTTAGTCTCTGGTGTTCTTGATGAGGCAGGACAAAGAAGTGGAGGTAAAGAGATAATAAAGTGTCCATGTAATTAAGCAAATTCATTTGATTGATTAACACATTGTATATACTTGAATTATTTTTTCTTATTGAGTTCACGGCTTAATTTCACTTTGCACCCTGCAAATGTATCAATTTGGCACTTTGCACCCTCAAAACATATATTGTATTTCACTTTGCACCCTGGATGAATTTCAAGCCAAAAGACAAGGGTATTTTCGCCACTCTCTTAAAAAATCAACACATATTCCCTCCAAAATATAATAATGTGACATATATGTAATATTAATAGTATAATTGAAAAATTATCCATTAAAATAACTCTGGAAAAAATCCTTTTTAGGGCAGTTAAATGAATAATTTACTACTCTTAACTCGACCTAATATAAAATATTATTCTAAATAATTATTTATATAACTTGAAATAAGAAAATATAATATCAATACATAAATAAAACATAGTCTTGTTTTTACAGTAAAGTGGTGGAGTATAAGTAATTATATGGCGCCAAACGACCATCGAAAATACTTGTCACTCGAAAATTCATCAAAAAAAATTCCGACACGATATTTTTCGACGAAATGTTTCGGTCCCAAGCCGCGACAAATTTTACGTTTTTCTTGTAGTGAGCTAAAAATTTAACGTAGTTGGTTAAAATTATGTTCCATACGAAATATAATATATGAAGGTCTATGTAACGATATATATATTAGAGCCTTGTGCATTTAAATAACATTAGGATCCCTAAACTCCAACATGGGCAAAAATATCGTTTGATATCGTTCTTTTTAAATTTATATTTACAACATGTGACATCTCATTTTTTTTTAATGTTTTTCTCGGAGTTGTTTTAATGGATAATTATCAATTTTACTCTTAACTGCACATGAATTAAAACATTAAAACCCTAAATTCAAATTTATATTAACATGTGACGTCTCAATTTCTTTTATGTTTTTTTCGGAGTTATTTTAATGGGCAATTGTCAATTTACTCTTAATTGCACATGAATCTCACATTAGTACATTTTGGAGGAAATATATGTTGATTTTTTAATGGAGTGACAAAAATACCCCTGCTTTTTGGCCTAATATTCACCTAGGGTGCAAAGTGAAAGACAATATATGTTTTGAGGGTGCAAAGTGGGATTGATTTTTTTCGAGGGTGCAAAGTGCCAAACTGATGCATTTCTAGGGTGCAAAGTGGGATTAAGCCTGAGTTCACTGACTATATTTTTTTTAGTTTCATTAAATAAGTCGAGTTTTTCTTATTGAGATAAAAGGTCTTGAGTTCAAGTTTTACTAACATGAGTTTTTTTTACTAATTTAATACTAATGTTAATAATTGATATTTATTGTAGTAATTTGATTGTAATTCGATAGATTTTCTAATTTAATAATTCAGATGCGATGATATCTTTTAATTTATTGCTCGAGCAAACTCTATAAGTAATCAAATGAAAAATATATTTGGTGAATTGGACTCAGAATACAAGCTGAAATTTGTCTATGAAATTTTGTTTTCCATCATTAGGGATTTTCTTTGGTCATCCTGCGAACGTGCACATCATGTAGAAATTATTTTGATAAATATAAATATCAGAGACATACTGCTCGAGCACTACCTGATGACCAACTGAGCACTTAAGATTTATTCTCAAATAAAATAAAATAAAACAAAACTGAGCACTTGGACTTAGTCTGACATTAGTTGGACCTCCATAACTTCAACATGCAGTACATATTTACTTAATATTCTTTTGTTTACTAGTGTATATATATTGTTTATTGCTAAACTTTAAGAACATTTACGTGTATATTCTGTAGTCTAGGATTGTCGACTAAATTATACTCTCTTTGTCTCATTGTTTTTTCTTTTATTTCCTTTTTGAATGTCCTAAAATATAACTATCTTTTTCTCTCAAAGAATAACAAAAATTTACTTTTTTAATAAATAGTCTAAAACTTCGTGTCAAAACTAAAGGGAGCAAAAAATATAGGACGGAAGGAGTATTAATTTGTAGCTATAAAGTTTGATTTGATCATTTTAAGAACATTCACTTGTTTGTGTTGATTTTTATTATGGTTAACTTATGAGTTTTACTGCAATACAATAAGTTAAGCGATAACTAATTGTCATTAAAATGATTTTCATAAATATATTAGTGACAAGTGTTCTAACTAAATTCACTATTGACTTTCAATGATACATAAAAATATTATTGTCACTGGACGTCATTAATTGAGTAATTGTCATTTGTGACAAATTAAATTATCACATAATATTGGAAGAATTAAGGATTGAAAGTTTAATTTGGGGATTCAGGGATTTGGTCGTAAGGAAGAAAGGAAGAAGAGATATTATTATTTTTTTTCTTATTTATTTTCTTATTTTTATGTATATATTTGTGTTCACACTAGGCAGCCGCCTTACTCTTGTATAAATAGCCTAGGTTCGATTCCTGTTTGTAACATTCAGGGATTTGGTCGTAAGGAAGAAAGGAAGAAGAGATATTATTATTTGTTTTATTTTTTTTTCTTATTTGTATTTTCTTATTTTTATGTATATATTTGTGTTCACACTAGGTAGCCGCCTTACTCTTGTATAAATAGCCTAGGTTCGATTCCTGTTTGTAACATTCAACTCATTATTTTCATCAATAGAATTTACATTGTTTTTCTTCCACTTTCTTCTCCAAGAATACATTTTACATACACACAAATTATCTCTATGTCATATACACATGATCACCGTGTAGAATTCAACATGGTATCAGTTAGATTTCAGTGAAATTCCGCTACAATTTGTCTCCTTTTTTTCTCACTTTCTCGAAGATCATCATCTTCCTGCCATTTTCTTGAGGTTTTCATCCTCTCTGCCATTAAAGTTTTGCCTTCAATCTTTGGCTATTTTTCTGCAAATTTTGAAGTTTTGTCTTCATCCTTTCCAGTCTTCTTGACAAACACTTTTCTTCACCCTTTTTCTTGATCTCCCATGTCTGATTCTACTCCCACTACCACTTCTTCCACTATTGGAAGTTCCGTACCAGATTACCATTAGAGGATCCCTCCAGTCCGTTCTTTTCACATCCTTCTGATGGGCCAGAATTGCTCCTTATTAGGGGTGAGCCCGGTCCGGTTTACCGACCGGACCGAACCGGAACCAAATTTTCGGTCCGGACCGTTTACCGGACCGAAATTTCGGTCCGGTAAACGGTTCTCCCCCCAGAACCGAACCAGGTTTCTTTCGATTTTCGGTAAAACCGGTCGGTTTACCGAACCGAACCGGTTTTACCGAATGTTTTTTTTTTATTTTTTTTATTTTCATTACCCATTTACCAAACCCAAAATCGAATCCAGATGCCAGATTATCTCTTATTCTCTTTCATTTATCAAAAGTCCTAAGCCCTAACTTCCTTTTCCTTTCCAAATTCCATCCACCGCCGCCCATCCACCGTCGTCCACTCCGCTGCCGTCCGGCCGTCGCCATCCTCACAGCCATCCGCCGCCCACTACTGTTCATTGTACGAAGAATTATCAATTACCCTTTCAATTTCAAGAAAGAAAGAAGTGGGCACCCTTTCAATTATCAATTACCCTTTCAATTTCACAGCCATCCGCCGCCCACTACTGAAAGAGAGAAAGAAAAGAGCACCCTTTAGCTTTGATTATGGCTACTGCTACTATATTTCCAACTCCTTGTATACAAATGAAGTTCAATCATCATCAGCACCAAATTTCTTGTTCAACTTCAACTTCAATTTCATTTACTTCACAAAAATCAAGTTTTTTGGGTTTGGGCTGCAAAACCCATGAAATGGTGGTGGTAAAAAGTGGTTTTAAAAGATCTTTTGGGGTTAAAATGTCATGGGATGGACCTCTGTCTTCTGTCAAGTTAATTATTCAAGGAAGAAATTTGGAGGTACCCTTTTCCTTCTTCCTTATCCCTAAATATGTTGTCTTTCTTATTTTGTGGAATGGGAAAAAAAAAAAAGAAAAAAAAATCGGTCTTTTCTGGACCGAACCGGACCGTTCGGTTCGGCAAACGGTCCACGGTTTGGATTGGACCGAACCGAAAAAAAAAAACCGAAGTTCGGTCCGGTTCGGTTCGGTTTTTACCGAACGCTCAGCCCTACTCCTTATTCAAAACAAATTAACTGGGGATAATTACACAGCCTGGGCACGATCAATGTCTTTGGCCCTGAATGTTAAACACAAAATAGGGTTTATTAATGGTTCTATTTCAGATCTTGGTCTTAAAGACCCAGTTTTACAGGATTCTTGGTTCAGAAATAATGACATTGTTGTATCATGGATATGAACTCTGTTTCTTCAGAGATTCACTCAAGTATTATATAAACAACAGTTGCAAAGGAAATTTGGGATGACCTAAGAATCAGATTTCATCAAAGCAATGGTCTTAGTGTTTTTCAGCTACGCAGAGATCTTGCTACATCACAACAAGATAACCAATATGTCAATATCTACTTTACAAGATTGAAGTCCATCTGGGATGAACTTCATACCTACAGGCCTGCTATGTCATCCTGTCCTGCCAATTGTGACAATGCACAAAAAGTTCATCACCACAACCAAGAGGAGTATGTTATGGCATTTTTAATGGGGTTAAATTCCTCATTTAAAACATTAAGGAAGCAAATTTTGATCATGGATCCCTTGCCACCCATTAGCAGAGTTTTTGCCTTAGCCACTCAGGCTGAGAGGCAAAGATTAGTTGGCCAGAAACCTAATATGGACTTATCCACTTCTATGGCCTTTGCCACAAGAAACTCAAACAACCTAGCCACTCAAAACCAACCCACCCGCCCATACAACCAGTTTAAACAAACTCCTTCTTCTGCCAATTTTAACAATTCATTCAAGAAGAAGGAGAAACCTACTTGTGCTCATTATCATATACAGGGGCATACCATTAATAAATGCTACAAGCTTCATGGTTATCCCCCGGTTTTCAATCTAAATTCAAACCACAGAATTCTCAAACCTCACAACAGAATCCTATCAATCAAGTTTTTGATAACCAGAATCGATCTTGCCACCTACAGACTCAGACACAACCTGAATTTTACTCCACAGACAGTCAGTCTAATCAAATTGCTCAATTACTACAAAGTTTGAGTGCTGATAAGTGTCAACAATTGATGAATCTATTCTCATCTCAGCTGAACCTATCCAATAATGCTACTCAGTCTCCAATTGACACTGCACATGTCTCATGTGTCTCTGTTATTTGTTCTAACTCTACTACTATTTCACTTAATTCTTTGCATGAAACTTGGATTCTTAATTCTGGGGCTTCCAAACATATTTGCAACAATAAAACCTATTTTACTAAACTAATACCTATAACTAATGCCAAAGTTATTTTACCCGATTCTTCTACTTTCACTGTAACAGAAATAGGTGAAGTTTTAGTTGGAAATTTTATTTTACATAATGTCTTTTATATACCTCAGTTTAAGTTCAACCTAATTTCTGTTAGTGAGCTTTTAGACAAACAAAATCTAGTCATCACATTCACACATAACTCATTCCTTATTGATCAGGACAATCAAAAGAAGATGATTGGAAAGGGTAACATCAACCAAGGACTTTATGTTTTGGACTTTCAAAATACACAAAATAACAAGACTCCATTGACTGCTCTTTGCAACAAAGTGGATTCTATCACATGGCATAAAAGACTAAGACATTTACCTTTCAAGACTATGAATTGGATTAAGAATGATGTAATTTTAGATACTTCTACTACTTGTACTTCTAGTCCTTGCTACATTTGTCCTTTAGCTAAACATAAGAGACTTTCATTTTCTAAATCTGTAACTTCTTCTACTTTTATTTTTGAATTGCTTCATTGTGACATATGGGGTCCTTTTCACACCCCATCTACTAATAGTTACAAATATTTTGCTACCATAATTGATGATTACCCAAGGTTCACTTGGGCTTGTTTCTTGGTTACTAAATCTGATATGGCTACTGTTTTACCTAGCTTTTTAGCAATGGTTAAAAATAAATTTAATTGCACTGTTAAAATTTTTAGAAGTGATAATGCACCTGAGTTACTTTTTACAAATTTATTTCAACAACATGGCATTTTGCATCAATTTTCCTGTGTTGAGACTCCTTAACAGAATTCCATTGTTGAAAGAAAACATCAACATCTACTTAACATTGCTAGGGCACTTTATTTTGAATCTAAAGTACCTATTATATTATGAAATGAATGTATTGCCACTGCTGCTTTCCTTATTAATAGGATTCCATCTAAAATTTTAAATTTCCAGACACCTTTTCAACTACTGTTTAATAAGAAAATTGATTATAGTACATTAAGAACATTTGGTTGTTTAGCTTTTGCATCTACCTTAAAAAGAGGAAGAACTAAGTTTGATCCTAGGGCTAGGATTTGTGCTTTTATAGGATATCCCTTTGGGATTAAAGGATACAAACATTTTGATCTACAAACTCAAGAAATTTTCATATCCAGGGATGTAATATTCCATGAAAATACTTTTCCTTTTCATACTACTAGAAAGGCGCACGTACGTTGTACGTGTCTAGTTTTAATTTCATGGGTATTTTCATAAATTAAATTAAAATTAGCTATAGTAGTTTTCATGTCAAGTTTATCCGTTATTCACCGACGTCACATGTTTCATCCGTTTCTTCATAAATTTCACTTGAACTTTCATCGATTTCACGATCATTTTTCTTACTGGTTTTTTTACAAACTTCACCAGTGTTTACCAATTTCACCCGAAGTTTCAACGATTCATATGTTTTCACTGTTTATTTTTTTTTTGTCAATATTTCCGTTTTTTATCGATTATAATATTTTTCATTGTTTTTCCTTTTTCGTCGATCTTTTTTTCCAATTTAAACCATTTTCTTCTGATTTCACCTTGTTTTTGTTGGTTAAAGTTTAACTCGTTTTCACCTTTTTCACATGTTATTCACCTAAATTTTTCATTGATTAAACATGTTTCGCCGACTTCAAGCTTTTTTGACTGATTTTATCCATTTCTTTAAAATAATTTACCGGTTTATTTTTTTTAGCGATTTATCCCTGTTTTTACAGCTTTTAATATCTTTCATTGTTTTCTCATTTTTAGTCCATTTCTTTTGTATTTTTTTTTTATTTAGTGTAAACCATTTTTCTACCAATTTCACCAGTTATACAATTTCTTTAACTGATTTCACTCATTTTTATCATTTTAACCCATTTTTACCTATTTTTTTCATGTGTTTTCACTAATTTCACATGTTATTCACCAGAATTTTTCATTGATTAAATATGTTCTTACCAGCTTTACGTTTTTGGACCGATTTTACCCTTTTTTCACCCAAATTTTACTGAATTCATCATTTTTCTTAGAAATTCCATTAGAGTTAATTTTCATTGATTTCAAATATTTTCACCAACTTTACCTTTATTTTAATTGATTTTACCCGTTTTCATCCATTTTTCACAAATTTTGCCTGATTTTTTTTTATCGATTTCAAATGTATTTATGATTTCACATCCTATTATATACGTTGTACATGTCTATTTAGTTTCAGTGGTATTTTGTTATAAATCAGAGTAAATTTAACTTCATTATATCATAAAATACCACATATTAATGACTGCTATTCAATTTATTAACTTCGTCAAAGGAATTTTCATCGATTCCTTTAGTTTTTTTCGGTTTAAACCATTTATCTCTTGGTTTGATTTTGTTCTTGTTGGTTGAAACTTTTTTGTTTTATTGATTTCACTCATGTTTACCAGTTTAACAAATTTTCACATGTTTTTGCCGACTTTAGCCTTTTTTCACCGATTTTACCCATTTTCACCTATTTCATCATTTTTTACGAAATTTCATCGTTTCACCGATATCATCCAGTTTTGTCGCTAATTTCACATGAATTTTCATCGATTTTACATGAATTTATCGAATTTTCAACTCAAATAATTATACATCTTCAATTACTTTTAAGTATATCTCAAATTATTTCACTTACCTTATTATCTGAAAGATATTTCTTTATCGATCTAAGCCATTTCACTTATTATATTAATTAGTTTAATTCAATTTTCATTGATTTTTTTACTGGTTTTATATTGTTTTACTAATTTACTCGTTTTTGATCAATTATACCCTATTGTACATTGTTTTTCCTATTTTTCATCAATTTCTTTTATTTTTTCATATTCAAACAAAAAAGACAAAAAGTTTCTAGTGGTTTAGTTCACACCGTTTTGCTAGTTAAACTTTTTTTCTTTTACTTATTTTTATATTTCACTGATTTCACTTGAATTTTCATTGATTTCATAGACTTTAACATTTATTCAATGATTTAACCCATTCTTCATATATTTCACACGTTTTTCACTGATTTCACCAATTTGTTTCCCATGTTTTCACAAATATCACCCGAATTTTCATTGATTTCACATGTATTTATCGATTTTACTGACACTTTTTATTACTAATTTGCTGCCTCTTTTATTCACCTACTTCACCGTTCACAAATTTCATCCACATCGATTTCACATATTTTCATTAATTACATCAAATTTATTTGAACGGTTTCACCAATTCTCATATTCATTTTTTCACTTAATTCACACGTTTTTGTCGAAAAGATTTCCATGAAAATTTGAGATAATGTTTCTCATGTCAAATAAAGATTACTTAGTTCACTAAGTCATAAACATTTTTGTTCATTTATAGGTAAGATGCGATTCTACTTGAACATGTTTTATGATATTTAAGATAATATAATTTTTTTTAAGGAGTGACATATTGTACTAAATCTTTAAATGAAACTAATAATATTTTGCACATAACAACATTTTGATAATACATTATAATAATTTTACATATATAATTTAGCAACTATTCAATATAATAGTGTTTTTATTTTTATTTATTTTTATGTGTTATAAGAGAATAATAATGAAATTATAAAAGTGATGTAAGAGTTAATTTCTTATTTATTAGAGTTAATATAGTTTAATTTGAATTTAATTTTGTTTTTCTTCCATATTCATGGTGCTTGGTTAGGAGGAAAGGAAATTACAAATTTTCTTAAAATATTTTCCTACCAAATTTTTGATGAGAAAATTTAAGGAAAATTCATGTTTGATTATATTTTTTATTATACTTTACAAGTTGAATAAGGGCATTTTTGTCTTCACAAAAAAAAGAAAAAAACTTAAAATATTCACACTTTTAGTATTAGTATAGATAGATATAGATTAATTCAAATACATCTTCATCAGATTCCATTAATGACAACATATTTCCTTTCTCATCTAATAATTCTACTTCTTATACTTATGATTTCTTTAATCTAACTGATTCTGACATTCCAGATCATGATCTTTCTGACAGTATATCTAATTCTCCTGGTTTTACTAACTCTGACTCTTCTAACAATGCAGATATTTCTGATCCTAATGTCAGAAAATCAACAAGAGTTTCTAATAAAGTTTTACAATATAACAGACTTTTTTTTTTTTTTTTGGTGGGAATATAACAGACTTTCTGAACAACATAAAACTTTTATTTTAAACATTTCTTTTGAACATGATCCTTTATACTATCACCAAGTTGTTAGTCAGCAAAAGTGGAGGGATACTATGGCTGCTGAAATAACAGCATTGGAGGAAAATAAAACTTGGAAAGTTGTACCTTACCCTTAGGCAAAAAGTTCATTGGGTGCAAATGGGTTTACAAAATAAAAAGGAAACCTGATGGTTCCATTGACAGGTACAAGGCTAGATTGGTTGCAAAGGGGTATACTCAATTAGAAGGAATAGACTACAATGAGACATTTTCACCTGTGGCCAAACTGGTCACTGTTAAGGTTCTTTTGGCTTTAGCAGCCATTAAAAATTGGGAGTTATGTCAACTTGACATTAACAATGCTTTCCTATATGGGGATTTAATGAGGAGGTTTTTATGGACTTGCCTTTAGGATATTCTAAAAAAAATTATGTTACAGGTACAGGTAAGCTTCTTTGCAGGTTACAGAAGTCTCTTTATGGCCTAAAACAGGCATCAAGACAGTGGAATACTAAGTTTACTGAAAGTCTTTTAGATTTTGGTTTTATTCAGTCTAAGTCAGATTATTCTCTCTTTACAAAGGGTCAAGATAATTCTTTCATTGCTCTTTTACTTTATGTTGATGACATTGTGCTGGCTGGTCCTAATATTGCACAGGTTACAACTCTTAAAGATTTTCTTCATACAAGATTTAAATTTAAAGATATGGGCAAACTTAATTATTTTTTAGGCTTAGAAGTTGCAAGGTCTTCTAAGAGGATTTGTCTTAATCAAAGACAATACACTTTACAAATATTGGAAGAGACTGGCTATTTAGAACCTAAACCTTTAGTCTTACCTATGAATCTTAAAGCTAAATTTAATAGTGAAGATGGTCCATTATTAGAAGATATAACTCAATTTAGATTGGAAGATTACTTTATCTTACTATTACTAGGCCTGATATTTGTTTTGTTGTACACAAACTAAGTCAATATGTTTCTAAGCGTAGGCTACCTCATTTACAGGCTATTCATCATATTCTTAGATACTTAAAATCTAGTCCATGTAAGGGACTTTTCTTTTCTGCAAACTCTACACTAACACTAACTTCATATTCTGATGCAGATCATGCCCAGATACCAGGAGGTCCACAACTGGTTTTTGTGTCTACTTAGGAGATTCACTAATTTCTTGGAAATCCAAGAAACAGGTGACTGTCTCTAAATCCTCTGCTGAAGCAGAGTACAGAGCAATGGCTTCTGTAACCAGTGAGATTGTCTGGTTACAATAACTTTTCATGGATTTACATGTTCCTATTTCAAATCCTACTTTCTTAGTATTTTATAAGATTATCCATGCTTACTTGTGTCTAATTTGTACTGATGGTCATGAGTGAATTGTCAGCTTTCAATCATATTTGTTATACTTTTAAAAGGTACACTCTCATCACATTTTCTATGTATTCTTAAACATGAAACTAGTTATTGTCATTATTTTTTGTCACTTGCTTTATAATTTAATATCCTGGAACATTGAACATAAGTATTAAATAATGGACTTTTGAATTACCATAACTAATCACAACTATCATAAGCAATTAAATATCAATTAATTTGGTATTGTATAAAACAAAGCTGATGATTAATTAAAAAACAAATAATAAATTTGCATTAATTAAATGTTCATAAGAGGAAAGATACAATCAAGCTTTAAGAGAAATGTAAGAGAAAAGATGGTCACGGCAAGGATCTGGATCTTGTAAACCCCATGCTTAGTTAACACTCTGTTGAATGACAAAAACACAAACACACACGCACAAGGGCACTGAGTTTCTCGTATTCCTAACACAAATTTGGAGAGCATTAACGTTGGTTGTTATTGTAGAAATGCTTGGCACAAGGAAGTGAGTTGTGTTAGTACAATGCTGGAGGTGGTGGAGATGTATAATAATATGGTGGAGGAGGAGAAGGGGGTGGTGGAGGTGGTGACTTGTAGGAGTATTGAGGTGGTGGTGGTGAGGTATAAGTGTACTTCGGTGGTGGTGGTGACTTGTAGGAATATGTTGGTGGAGGCGGTGAGCTGTAAGAGTACTTTGGTGGTGGTGGTGACTTGTACAAGTACTTAGGTGGTGGCGGTGAGCTGTAAGAGTACTTTGGTGGTGGTGGTGACTTGTACAAGTACTTAGGTGGTGGCGGTGAGCTGTAAGAGTACTTTGGTGGTGGTGGTGACTTGTACAAGTACTTGGGTGGTGGTGGTGACTTGTATAAATACTTTGGTGGTGGTGGTGACTTGTACAAGTACTTAGGTGGTGGAGGTGAGCTGTAAGAGTACTTTGGTGGTGGTGGTGACTTGTACAAGTACTTAGGTGGTGGAGGTGAGCTGTAAGAGTACTTTGGTGGTGGTGGTGACTTGTAGGAATATGTTGGTGGAGGCGGTGAGCTATAAGAGTACTTTGGTGGAGGGGGCGAGCTGTAAGAGTATTTTGGTGGTGGTGGTGATTTATAGGAATATGTTGGTGGAGGCGGTGAGCTGTAAGAATGCTTTGGTGGTGGCGGTGAGCTGTAAGAGTACTTTGGTGGCGGCGGCGAGCTGTAAGAATACTTTGGTGGTGGTGGTGATTTATAGGAATATGTTGGTGGTGGCGGTGAGCTGTAAGAGTACTTTAGCGGTGGAGGCGGTGACCCATAAACATAGGGCTTGGCGGCCACATTGGTGGCAATGAGGCAGAATGCCAAAGCACACATAAATAAGGGCAAGTGCCCTGTTTTCTCAAAGGTTTTCATATTTGTAGCTTCACCTTTTCTTGGGTGGAGAAAAGTTAAGGGAAGCTGTTTTTGTTATGAAGAATAAGGAGATGGCTAAGCCCTTATATAATGATCATTCTACTCCAGCCAGCTGTTAATGTGCATTATTCGAGTGAAACAATTAACTTGGAACAAGTCTTCCTAATAAACTTCATCGAATATTTCTAGCTTAAGTAATTTGAACTAATGATGAGAGACTACAGTTTCTATTTTTAAACAGGAGTAGACTATGAATCAATCATGATTAAAAGCACTTTTCTTTGGTAAAAAGTGCAGTAAAGGCATATTAGAGAACATTCATTCGAGCCAAATGTTAGTCTCTGGTGTTCTTGATGAGGCAAGACAAAGAAGTGGAGGTAAAGAGATAATAAAGTGTCCATGTAATTAAGCAAATTCATTTGATTGATTAACACATTGTATATATTTGAATTATTTTTTCTTATTGAGCTCACTGACTATATTTGTTTTTAGTTTCATTAAATAAGTCAAGTTTTTCTTATTGAGTTAAAAGGTCTTGAGTTCAGCTTTTACTAACATGAGTTTATTTACTAACTTAATACTAATGTTAATGATTGATATTTATTGTAGTAATTTGATAGTAATTCAATAGATTTTCTAATTTAATAATACAGATTCGATGATATCTTTTAATTTATTGCTCGAGCAAACTCTATAAGTAATCAAATGAAAAGTATATTTGGTGCATTGGACTCAGAATACAAGCTGAAATCTGTCTATGAAATTTTGCTTGCCATCATTAGGGATTTTCTTTGGTCATCTTGCGAACGTGCACATCATGTAGAAATTATTTTGATAAATCTAAATATCAGAGACATACTGCTCGAGCACTACCTGATGACCAACTGAGCACTTAAGATTTATTCTCAAATAAAATAAAACAAAACAAAACTGAGCACTTAGACTTAATCTGACAATAGTTGGACCTCCATAACTTCAACAGTACATATTTACTTAATATTCTTTTGTTTACTAGTGTATATATATTGTTTATTGCTAAACTTTAAGAACATTTACGTGTATATTCTGTAGTCTAGGATTGTCGACTAAATTATGCTCCCCTGTCTCAATGTTTTTTCTCTTATTTCCTTTTTTAATGTCCCAAAATATAATTCTCTTTTTCTCTCAAACAATAACAAAAATTTACTTTTTTAACAAATAGTCTAAAACTTCGTGTCAAAGATAAAGGGAGCAAAAAATATGGGACGGAAGGAGTATTAATTTGTAGCTATAAAGTTTGATTTGATCATTTTAAGAACATTCACTTGTTTGTGTTGATTTTTATTATGGTTAAGTTATGAGTTTTACTGCAATACAATAAGTTAAGCGATAACTAATTGTCATTAAAATGATTTTCATAAATATATTAGTGACAAGTGTTCTAACTAAATTCACTATTGACTTTCAATGATACATAAAAATATTATTGTCACTGGACGTCATTAATTGAGTAATTGTCATTTGTGACAAATTAAATTATCACATAATATTGGAAGAATTAAGGATTGAAAGTTTAATTTGGGGATTCAGGGATTTGGTCGTAAGGAAGAAAGGAAGAAAGGAAGAAGAGATATTATTATTTGTTTTTTTTTTTTTTCTTATTTGTATTTTCTTATTTTTATGTATATATTTGTGTTCACACTAGGCAGCCGCCTTACTCTTGTAAAAATAGCCTAGGTTCGATTCCTGTTTGTAACATTCAGGGATTTGGTCGTAAGGAAGAAAGGAAGAAGAGAGATTATTATTTGTTTTACTTTTTTTTTTCTTATTTGTATTTTCTTATTTTTATGTATATATTTGTGTTCACACTAGGCAGCCGCCTTACTCTTGTATAAATAGCCTAGGTTCGATTCCTGTTTGTAACATTCAACTCATTATTTTCATCAATAGAATTTACATTGTTTTTTTCCACTTTCTTCTCCAAGAATACATTTTACATACACACAAATTATCTCTATGTTCATATACACATGATCACCGTGTAGAATTCAACATGGTATCAGTTAGATTTCAGTGAAATTCCGCTACAATTTGTCTCCTTTTTTTCTCACTTTCTTGAAGATCATCATCTTCCTGCCATTTTCTTGAGGTTTTCATCCTCTCTGCCATTAAAGTTTTGCCTTCAATCTTTGGCTCTTTTTCTGCAAATTTTGAAGTTTTGTCTTTATCCTTTCCAGTCTTCTTGACAAACACTTTTCTTCACCCTTTTTCTTGATCTCCCATGTCTGATTCTACTCCCACTACCACTTCTTCCACTATTGGAAGTTCCGTACCAGATTACCATTGGAGGATCCCTCCAGTCCGTTCTTTTTACATTCTTCTGATGGGCCAGGATTGCTCCTTATTCAAAACAAATTAACTGGGGATAATTACACAGCCTGGGCACGATCAATGTCTTTGGCCCTGAATGTTAAACACAAAATAGGGTTTATTAATGGTTCTATTTCAGATCTTGGTCTTGATGACCCAGTTTTACAGGATTCTTGGTTCAGAAATAATGACATTGTTGTATCATGGATATGAACTTTGTTTCTTCAGAGATTCACTCAAGTATTATATACACAACAGTTGCAAAGGAAATTTGGGATGACCTAAGAATCAGATTTCAACGAAGCAACGATCTTAGTGTTTTTCAGCTACGCAGAAATCTTGCTACATTACAACAAGATAACCAATATGTCAATATCTACTTTACAAGGTTGAAGTCCATCTGGGATGAACTTCATACCTACAGGCCTGCTATGGCATCCTGTCCTGCCAATTGTGACAATGCACAAAAAGTTCATCACCACAACCAAGAGGAGTATGTTATGGCATTTTTAATGGGGTTAAATTCCTCATTTAAAACATTAAGGAAGCAAATTCTTTGCCTTAGCCACTCAGGCTGAGAGGCAAAGATTAGTTGGCCAGAAACCTAATATGGATTTATCCACTTCTATGGCCTTTGCCACAAGAAACTCAAACAACCTAGCCACTCAAAACCAACCCACCCGCCCATACAACCAGTTTAAACAAACTCCTTCTTCTGCCAATTTTAACAATTCATTCAAGAAGAAGGAGAAACCTACTTGTGCTCATTGTCATATACAGGGGCATACCATTAATAAATGCTACAAGCTTCATGGTTATCCCCCTGGTTTTCAATCTAAATTCAAACCACAGAATTCTCAAACCTCACAACAGAATCCTATCAATCAAGTTTTTGATAACCAGAATCAATCTTGCCACCTACAGAATCAAACACAGCCTGAATTTTACTCCACAGACAGTCAGTCTAATCAAATTGCTCAATTACTACAAAGTTTGAGTGCTGATCAGTGTCAACAATTGATGAATCTATTCACATCTCAGATGAACCTATCCAATAATGCTACACAGTCTCCAATTGACACTGCACATGTCTCATGTGTCTCTGGTATTTGTTCTAACTCTACTACTATTTCACTTAATTCTTTGCATGATACTTGGATTCTTAATTCTGGGGCTTCCAAACATATTTGCAACAATAAAACCTATTTTACTAAACTAATACCTATAACTAATGCCAAGGTTATTTTACCTGATTCTTCTACTTTCACTGTAACAGAAATAGGTGAAGTTTTAGTTGGAAATTTTGTTTTACAAATGTCTTTTATATACCTCAGTTTAAGTTCAACCTAATTTCTGTTAGTGAGCTTTTAGACAAACAAAATCTAGTCATCGCATTCACACAGAACTCATTCCTTATTCATGACAATCAAAAGAAGATGATTGGAAAGGGTAACATCAACCAAGGACTTTATGTTTTGGACTTTCAAACAAGATTCCATTGACTGCTCTTTGCAACAAAGTGGATTCTATCACATGGCATAAAAGACTGAGACATTTACCTTTCAAGACTATGAATTGGATTAAGAATGATATAGTTTTAGATACTTCTACTACTTGTACTTCTAGTCCTTGCTACATTTGTGCTTTAGCTAAACATAAGAGACTTTCATTTTCTAAATCTGTAACTTCTTCTACTTTTATTTTTGAATTGCTTCATTGTGACATATGGGGTCCTTTTCACACCCCATCTACTAATAGTTACAAATACTTTGCTACTATAATTGATGATTACCCAAGGTTCACTTGGGCTTGTTTCTTGGTTAATAAATCTGATATGGCTACTGTTTTACCTAGCTTTTTAGCAATGGTTAAAAATAAATTTAATTGCACTGTTAAAATTTTTAGAAGTGATAATGCACCTGAGTTACTTTTTACAAATTTATTTCAACAACATGGCATTTTGCATCAATTTTCCTGTGTTGAGACTCCTCAACAAAATTCCATTGTTGAAAGAAAACATCAACATCTACTTAAAATTGCTAGGGCACTTTATTTTGAATCTAAAGTACCTATTACATTATGAAATGAATGTATTGCCACTGCTGCTTTCCTTATTAATAGGATTCCATCTAAAATTTTAAATTTCCAGACACCTTTTCAACTACTGTTTAATAAGAAAATTGATTATAGTACATTAAGAACATTTGGTTGTTTAGCTTTTGCATCTTCCTTAAAAAGAGGAAGAACTAAGTTTGACCCTAGGGCTAGGATTTGTGCTTTTATAGGATATCCCTTTGGGATTAAAGGATACAAACTTTTTGATCTACAAACTCAAGAAATTTTCATACCCAGGGATGTAATATTCCATGAAAATACTTTTCCTTTTCATACTATTAATTCAAATACATCTTCATCAGATTCCATTAATGACAACATATTTCCTTTCTCGTCTAATAATTCTACTTCTTATACTTATGATTTCTTTAATCTAACTGATTCTGACATTCCAGATCATGATCTTTCTGACAGTATATCTAATTCTCCTGGTTTTACTAACTCTGACTCTTCTAACAATGCAGATATTTCTGATCCTAATGTCAGAAAATCAACAAGAGTTTCTAAAAAACCTTCTTACCTACCTGACCATCATTGTAACTCTTCTTTAAATTCTAATCAAAGATATCCCTTAAATAAAGTTTTACAATATAACAGATTTTTTTTTTTTTTTGGTGGGAATATAACGGACTTTCTGAACAACATAAAACTTTTATTTTAAACATTTCTTCTGAACATGAACCTTTATACTATCACCAAGCTGTTAGTCAGCAAAAGTGGAGGGATGTTATGGCTGCTGAAATAACAGCATTGGAGGAAAATAAAACTTGGAAAGTTGTACCTTACCCTTAGGCAAAAAGTCCATTGCGTGCAAATGGGTTTACAAAATAAAAAGGAAACCTGATGGTTCCATTGACAGGTACAAGGCTAGATTGGTTGCAAAGGGGTATACTCAATTAGAAGGAATATACTACAATGAGACATTTTCACCTGTGGCCAAACGGGTCACTGTTAAGGTTCTTTTGGCTTTAGCAGCCATTAAAAATTGGGAGTTATGTCAACGTGACATTAACAATGCGAAACTATATGGGGATTTAGATGAGGAGGTTTTTATGGACTTGCCTTTAGGATATTCTAAAAAAAAATCTGTTACAGGTACAGGTAAGCTTCTTTGCAGGTTACAGAAGTCTCTTTATGGCCTAAAACAGGCATCAAGACAGTGGAATACTAAGTTTATTGAAAGTCTTTTAGATTTTGGTTTTATTCAGTCTAAGTCAGATTATTCTCTCTTTACAAAGGGTCAAGGTAATTCTTTCATTGCTCTTTTACTTTATGTTGATGACATTGTGCTGGCTGGTCCTAATGTTGCACAGGTTACAACTCTTAAAGATTTTCTTCATACAAGATTTAAATTTAAAGATATGGGCAAACTTAATTATTTTTTAGGCTTAGAAGTTGCAAGGTCTTCTAAGAGGATTTGTCTTAATCAAAGACAATACACTTTACAAATATTGGAAGTGACTGGCTATTTAGAACCTAAACCTTTAGTCTTACCTATGAATCTTAAAGCTAGATTAATAGTGAAGATGGTCCATTATTAGAAGATATAACTCAATTTAGAAGATTAATTGAAAGATTACTTTATCTTACTATTACTAGGCCTGATATTTGTTTTGTTGTACACAAACTAAGTCAATATGTTTCTAAGCCTAGGCTACCTCATTTACAGGCAATTCATCGTATTCTTAGATACTTAAAATCTAGTTCATGTGAGGGACTTTTCTTTTCTGCAAACTCTACACTAACACTAACTTCATATTCTGATGCAGATCATGCCCAGATACCAAGAGGTCCACAACTGGTTTTTGTGTCTACTTAGGAGATTCACTAATTTCTTGGAAATCCAAGAAACAGGTGACTGTCTCTAAATCCTCTGCTGAAGCAGAGTACAGAGCAATGGCTTCTGTAACCAGTGAGATTGTCTGGTTACAATAACTTTTCATGGATTTACATGTTCCAATTTCAAATCCTACTTTCTTAGTATTTTATAAGATTATCCATGCTTACTTGTGTCTAATTTGTACTGATGGTCATGAGTGAATTGTCAGCTTTCAATCATTTTTGTTATACTTTTAAAAGGCACACTCTCATCACATTTTCTATGTATTCTTAAACATGAAACTAGTTATTGTCATTATTTTTTGTCACTTGCTTTATAACTTAATATCCTGGAACATTGAACATAAGTATTAAACAATGGAAATGGACTTTTGAATTACCATAACTAATCACAACTATCATAAGCAATTAAATATCAATTAATTTGGTAATGTATAAAACAAAGCTGATGATTAATTAAAAAACAAAGATAAATTTGCATTAATTAAATGTTCATAAGAGGAATGATACAATCAAGCTTTAAGAGAGATGTAAGAGAAAGATGGTCACGGCAAGGATCTGGATCTTGTAAACCCCATGCTTAGTTAACACTCTGTTGAATGACAAAAACACAAACACACACGCACAAGGGCATTGAGTTTCTCGTATTCCTAACACAAATTTGGAGAGCATTAAAGTTGGTTGTTATTGTAGAAATGCTTGGCACAAGGAAGTGAGTTGTGTTAGTACAGTGCTGGAGGTGGTGGAGATGTATAATAATATAGTGGAGGAGGAGGAGAAGGGGGTGGTGGAGGTGGTGACTTGTAGGAGTATTGAGGTGGTGGTGGTGAGGTATAAGTGTACTTCGGTGGTGGTGGTGACTTGTAGGAATATGTTGGTGGAGGCGGTGAGCTGTAAGAGTACTTTGGTGGTGGTGGTGACTTGTACAAGTACTTAGGTGGTGGCGGTGAGCTGTAAGAGTACTTTGGTGGTGGTGGTGACTTGTACAAGTACTTGGGTGGTGGTGGTGACTTGTATAAATACTTTGGTGGTGGTGGTGACTTGTACAAGTACTTAGGTGGTGGAGGTGAGCTGTAAGAGTACTTTGGTGGTGGTGGTGACTTGTAGGAATATGTTGGTGGAGGCGGTGAGCTATAAGAGTACTTTGGTGGAGGGGGCGAGCTGTAAGAGTATTTTGGTGGTGGTGGTGATTTATAGGAATATGTTGGTGGAGGCGGTGAGCTGTAAGAATACTTTGGTGGTGGCGGTGAGCTATAAGAGTACTTTGGGGGCGGCGGCGAGCTGTAAGAATACTTTGGTGGTGGTGGTGATTTATAGGAATATGTTGGTGGTGGCGGTGAGCTGTAAGAGTACTTTGGAGGCGGCGGCGAGCTGTAAGAATACTTTGGTGGTGGTGGTGATTTATAGGAATATGTTGGTGGTGGCGGTGAGCTGTAAGAGTACTTTGGTGGCGGCGGCGAGCTGTAAGAATACTTTGGTGGTGGTGGTGATTTATAGGAATATGTTGGTGGTGGCGGTGAGCTGTAAGAGTACTTTGGTGGCGGCGGCGAGCTGTAAGAATACTTTGGTGGTGGTGGTGATTTATAGGAATATGTTGGTGGTGGCGGTGAGCTGTAAGAGTACTTAAGCGGTGGAGGCGGTGACCCATAAACATAGGGCTCGTCGGCGGCTACATTGGTGGCAATGAGGCAGAATGCCAAAGCACACATAAATAAGGGCAACTGCCCAGTTTTCTCAAAGGTTTTCATATTTGTAGCTTCACCTTTTCTTGGATGGAGAAAAGTTAAGGGAAGCTGTTTTTGTTATGAAGAATAAGGAGATGGCTAAATCCCTTATATAATGATCATTCTACTCTAGCCAGCTGTTAATGTGCATTATTCGAGTTAAACAAACAAACTGGAACAAGTCTTCCTAATAAACTTCATCGAATATTTCTAACTTAAGTAATTTGAACTAATGATGAGAGACTACAGTTTCTATTTTAAACAGTAGTAGACTATGAATCAGTCATGATTAAAAGCACTTATCTTTGGTAAAAAAGTGCAGTAAAGGCATATTAGAGAACATTCATTCGAGCCAAATGTTAGTCTCTGGTGTTCTTGATGAGGCAAGACAAAGAAGTGGAGGTAAAGAGATAATAAAGTGTCCATGTAATTAAGCAAATTCATTTGATTGATTAACACATCATGTAGCAATTATTGTGAGACATACTGCTCGAGCACTACCTGATGATCAACTGAGCACTTAAGATTTATTCTCAAATAAAATAAAATAAAACAAAACTGAGCACTTAGACTTAATCTGACATTAGTTGGACCTCCATAACTTCAACTGTACATATTTACTTAATATTCTATTGTTTACTATTGTATATATTGTTTAATTGCTAAACATTAAGAACAACAATGTGTATATTCTGTGGGCTGCAGAACACAAAATGAAGGATTGGGGTTGTATTTTATTATGGCCCAATCTTTTCCACCAAATGATATCATTGATGGAGTACAAAATTTTCTATATCTCAATCTCATCAGCAAATAACACAAGAATTTGGATTCTCCTCAGCACTGTATACACGAAAATTCTGTGTGTAATAAGGGTTGTAATTCTTGTAAAGTTTTAAAAGTTCGGCAATTTGCTCATCTTCCTTCTTCTTTTCATCTTCTTTTTTTTTCCCGTCATCTTTCTTCTCACTTTCTTTTTTCCCGTCATCTTCTTTCTTCTTTTCTGGCTCTTTTGCTGGACCTACTGTTACAATGTCTGTGTACCAAAACTTTCTTAATTTGCTCACTACTTGAACTGGATCAACATCCCCAATTACTGTTAATTTCTTCTCTGCCATATCCATTGCAAGAGATTCAATCCCTGTAAATCAACAGAAAGAAATTTTTTAACCATCTTATGTTGTCCTAAGGCCATCTCCAACAGACATCTTAAATTCAGACCCCTTATCTTAAAATTTAAGAGGTAAATAGTGTTATACATTCCCACTTTTGACTCTGCACTCCAACAGCTTGTTTATATTTTAAGATTCTACTTTTATTTTGTGAAGAAAAGTACTATGATTTGTACTTTTGTTTACAAAACCATTTTTTAAAATTTCAATTTGGACTCTCAAATATTTGAGTCCAAACTTAAAAAAATTTGGCATTCTCAAATTTTAGAGACTCCCTTGGAGTTGATTTTTTGCACAATTTTTATCAAGTCTCTTATAATTTGGGATATAAGAAGACCCTTGGAAAAGGTCTAAAGAAAATTATGTAAATTACCCCGCCTGAAACGTGAAATAAATAATTAAAAAAAAAAAAAAAAGGCGAAATGCCTCCTTAGTGCACGGTGTTATTCAAGCACGTGAAAAATGGCCTACTTGGAATATCATGAGGAGATGAATTGCTATTTGTCTCAGAAAGGAAGCACAACACACCCTCGAAAAAAGAGTTAATGGAAATTTACTCATGTTATTTGCATAATGTTCAATTTACTTAAAAAAAATACCAAATCGACAAAACCACCCCTCTTATTTGTGACACTTTACCCCTTATGTTATGATAAATGTGGTACTTTACGTTCCTTTCTATGTTATGATAAATGTTGCACTTTACCCTTGCTGTAAGTTTTGTACAGGGGGGATAAATGTTATTTTTTCAAATTATAATAGGTAAATTAAACATTATGTAAATCATTGGGGAGTAAATTAACACTAGCTCGCTTGAAAAATAAGTGAAACTGTGAAAGACAGATTACCTGGAAGGCTAGAAACTGCCTTCATGGCCTTTTGTTTATCTTTGAGATCACGAATTGCTAATTTCACTACCACCTTCTGAAAGGAAAACCAGAGACAACAAAAATTCATTAAAATCGTCAAAATATTTGTAGCCTTTTGGTAAGAAACAACATGAAACTGCAAAGCAGAATTGTAAAAAGTTTTTGCAATTAGAGTTATCTAAGAAACCAATGTTACAATTTAAGAAAAAATAGAAAATCATGTTCATCGTCATCTAAATATAATTGTACCCTCGTGAAAAATATGAGTTATTTTAGGGGGTAAGAAACTTGATATGGTAAAAAATATCTGAGTAATATTAAAATTATTTTATGCAGCCGCTACAAACATTTTCAAATAAGATTAAGATACTTGTTAAATTATAAAGAACTATGATTCCATAATACAATCCTAATTCCGTATTACTATTGAGTTAAATTATATTGAGTTCATCACAATTCATCTCATAATAGAAGCAGAGTGTCACAAATACTAAAAATGTGAACTGAGTCATGAAATTTCATCAACGGTTAAACTTCCAAGAATAGTCGACATGTACTAAAATAATTAAACAGATTAAATTATACTAAATGTGTTGCGATCAAAATTTTAAGAAATGGGAAAAAAAAGAAAAGCAAAGAAAGGGAGGGAGGGGAATTTTCACCTTCGTCATGCTGGATAACTTGAAAATTGTTTATTAGGACTTGAAAGAAATGTTAATGAAAGTACTGAGAAATGATAGATTAAGCTTATTTAAAAAACAGAGTGTATATGTATATAAATACAAAGAATATTTACGTAAAATGGTGACAGTGTTGAGAAAATTCCTCCTTGCAAAACACGGCTATGTAGACTTAGACTAATGGGATTTTTTAAAATCAGTCAGTCAACTTTTAGAAAGAGAGAGCGAATAGAGAAATAATATATGACTAGAAAATATACAGTTGAATCAGCTTTTTTATTTTAAATAAGGAAATCCGCAGCCATCGAAGTGCATTAGGTAAACTTCGTCCTCGTGCAATAGCTCACAAACCCCACATTAGACAAATCAGATGTGACGAGCTCAACCTAAAAAATGTTGACAAGGGAATTTGAACTCAAATCTAAAGACATCGCGCTCATTTGTCCCCACCAACTAGGCCACCTAATCAACGTTCTTGAATGACAAGGAAATGGTTGTTACTTCATACTTAAACTGAGACTAAGTCTTCCTCTGATAACTAATTAAATGACCACTTCATATGTAGAATTGTATCGGTTTTCCTTTTGGACTTTCTGGGTTATTGATCTAACTGGACAACGACTGCTTTAAAGACCTGTATCAAAGGAAGAAAATTCCGAAGACAAAATCGAAGAGAAATCAAATGTACAGAAGAAGGAAGAGAAGAGTTAATTTCAATTTAGGGATTTAGGATTGTACGTATAGGTTTATTGTATTTTTCCTTTTCCCCTTTTTTCTTTTTTGTTTGTTGTTAGTTAATTGTAAAGGCGTTTTTTGTATATACTAGAAAGGTACACGTGCGTTCACGTGATTAACTAATTTTATATATTAATTCCATCATATATGTCACATTTGATCATATTATCTTGTAATTGAAATACATAATTAAATTTATTTAATATATTTCGAAGTAAAGTTGAGATCATAATGAACTAATACCAACCTTGAAAAAAAAAACTATAATTACCAAGTATTCTTTATCCTAAAACTACTTGTCTATATACTATTATTCTAACAGTACCATTTGAACGATCAAAAACATCAATTTTTTTTCTTTTTTGATCTTGATATTTCCAAATGATATATTTTCATTCGATTTGACCTTATTATTTTTCCTTTTTGTCATTAATGTACTAAGTGTCTCTTCGTCACTCAAAATTTCAATAGAGATGAAGTCTTCTTTGACCTTCTTTGTGATTCGCCTTTTCTTTCTTTTAGTAGTTTCTACATCAATTATAACCTTCTTTCCATTGATGTCCTTTGTTGTTTCATCGTCATCTTGAGCTTCGTTTGGAATTTCAGTGGTGATGCAGTCAAACTTTTTCTTTTTTGTGATTCGTCTTTTCTTTTTTCCAGTAGTTTGTACATCTTTTAGAACCTTTTTTACATTGGTGTCCTTTGTAGTGTCATCACCTTCTTGAGCTTCCATTGAAATTTCAGTGGGAATGTAGTCTTCCTTTTTATTTTTTGTGATTCGCTTTTTCTTTCCTACAGTATTTTTTCGACTGATCACAACTTTTTTTGCATTGATGGCATTTGGTATATCATCGTCAGTTGACTCACTTGTCTCTTGATGGTCACATGTCGCTCTATAATCTGTAGTTTCTGTTTCATGCAATGTTGGTTGCATCTTTTCTATTGCATCCGCTACAAGATTAAGTTGTCTGTTTGTTGTTTGTATTTTTTATGGGTTAACCATAAAAATATATTCTTCTTCAGAATGCAAGCTTAATTTCTTGTAATAATTTGATTTATCTTCTCCCTTAACAAAATATTAACACATTATTAATTTATGAATATTACATATTTCAGGAAAATAACTGATTTTAAATAATATGTATATATATAGAAGTTAAGACAAAGTACCTCATTGATGGATCTTATGTATTCTTCGGGAGGACATCCAATATATAATATAGCGGCATCCTCAAACAATGTGATTCGAACATTGTCATCTCCTTGTACGACATTTAGAACCACCCTATCTCTGTAATTAATTAATTAGCATAATAAATTATATTTTATATATATATATATATATTATAAGAAATAACATTTGCTATATACAGTAAATATAGGTAGATGTGTTATACCTTGGTGTTGATTCTATTTCTTCATTGATGCACTTTTGCAAATTATGTTATCTTCAACTTTGAAAACTGAAGAATAAGATTTATCGCACGAATCATAGCACAATGATGATATATTTTCGACCTTGTCAATCATTCCCTTAAAAGAGAAATACTCGTCCTGCAAAAAAAAAAGTATATTTAACATTAAACTTGTTTTGCTAATATAACATAGAAGGAAGTTGTTATAGGTAAAAAAATACCTTAGGATGTGAATCAATGTCATGTAATATATCTTTCAAAGTTACTTCCATTGCATTTTTTATTCTCCGTTTCATTGTGAGTTGTTGTATTTTCAAAGGATCACGTGGCATACGTAAGCTGCATAATTGAAAAGTATATGTATTTTTAATTCTTAATATTAAATTAATGTATAATGTATTTTCTAGTTCATTTACCATTTATGCATGTCTATATCTTCTTCAGATGATGGATTTATTTGCATGATTGATGTTGATGTTGTTTGCAACTGCACCTCACCTAAACCAAATATATAGATTAGAATATAATATTAATTAAATAGAATAGAATAATACTATTAGCAACATATGATAAAAAAAATTACCTAAGTATTTTTTTGTTGTGACTTTTGCAATGGTAACTATTGGTCTTTTCTCGATAAATTTTTGAAGTTCATTCCCTTCATGTATTGCCATATATTCCCAAAGAGTAACCACCAAATGTTGATATCTAAATATGAAAGTATTAATTGTGTATATAAATTTTTATATTTTTTCTAATAATTATTTTTCTGAAACAATTTGAATAGGAAAAATTGATAACAACTATTGTACGATATAATTTATCAATCAAATAATAAAATTATAGATGCATCTCATTATCCACATAGACATGATACTTAGAAACACAATTCTTTAGAAAATCAATCATGTGTGTCACACAGTGGTTCCACCCAGTTAGCTCTCCAAGCACTTCACAAGTCTATCAAGACGATGATCCAGAAATATCTCCTCAATATCTGAACCAACTTTCAGTCTATAATTATTCCCAAAGATTAGAATATCACCTAAAGGAGAAGACTGAAAACCCTTCCCAAGTTCAGCTTCGTACGAATCTTTCATATATATGTATATATTCAAAATAGCTATTGTCCTAATTTTGATAAAATATAATAAATACAAAATTGTATCGTGATATGAAACTTACTCTTCGTCGATAATTGTTATTTCCCTCACATGTTTTGGTGCTCCCTTAGAAGGTGTCGTCATTCTGATTTGTTTGACTTTAATGACAAGTCCACAAACATCTATATATACAAATATATAAAAAAATTATTTTTAAAAATAAGTATTGTGAAAAAAATGATATAATTTATTAAAAAAAAATTAAAGATACCAAATGCTTCCTTGTCGTGAATATCAAGATTAATGCTTTTAAAATCCATGAATTTGTAGCAGACTTTGGTAGTAAGAATGGGTTCTGAAGCTTCTTCCACCTTTGAATACTTCTTTAAGATCAACTCAATGTATGGGTGTGGAAGTATGTAGGGTTACTCTTTTGAACATGTCCATTTTTAATTATGTAGGTTTTATGGAGGAAGAATATTTTATCAAATAGTTGGATATCATCATTATATATAACTATTCCGATTCTTATTCCCTGACATAAAAAAAAAAAAAAAAGAATTTTTCTTTAAGTTGAATAATATAATATTGAATAGAAGACAATAACTCATTCCTCATAAAGAGATCGACTTCAAAAGTAAATAAATAATCTTAATTATTGCAGCAGCAAACTTCATTAATCTAATCAAATCTGGAATATGGATTTTTTTTTTCAGACACGGGTTGCTGTTTCGAACATATATAGCGGATCAAGAATTCAACAATTAATTTCATATTCAAGCAAGAAGAGAAATTGGTGCTGCAGTCATGAACTTAATTATTTGCAATTTAATTAATACTTACTTCGTCGTCCATTATTATCATCTTCTTAACTCTTAGAGAGGAATTTGCTCCACATCTTGTCTCGATTCCTATTCGTAAAGTCTTTAATCGAATTGTCCATGTTTTTTGATTCACCTCTAAAGAGTTGATGGAATCATTCGTCATCATAGTTTGTCTTTTGTATTATAAATCATGAATTAAAATATGTGTAAACAAAAAATAGGAAATTCAAATAAAAATCGTATAATTTTGTACCTGATAATAACAAATGTAACGTGATTCTCTATAAACTGCTACTGAGAATTTTTATTATATAAACAAAACAAATATTATCTTATTTATATTGAATGAATGAATAAGGCCACTTGTGAAATTAGAAGTATATTATATTTCAAATAGGATTAGTAGGAATAAGGCCACTTGTGAAATTAGAAGTATATTATATTCCATAATAATGTTTTATTCTATGTGTATTGCCTGAATGTGCATGGACTATAATATCTCTGTGATACGGTATATTATCATTTCAATATCAAAAAAGTACTATTGAAAGTATGATGGTCCATTTTCATTCGGAATTAATCCTGGAAGATTATGGTAGACCATTCCTTGTGCTCGAAAAGTATAAACACCGTTCTTAGCATTTGCAAGCTCTTTATCATACTTCACACCAAATGAGGTAAAAGAAAATATGCAATTCAAATGACGAATATTTTTCGAAAGTTCATAGCCTCTTCTGACTGTGAAGTGAATAAATCGAACAACTCATCTGGAATTTTAATAGGTGCTAGTTTAATTTTTCCATTACCACAACAAAAAGTGCGGGGCTCATATTCAAATCTTTCAGCACCACAATGAATGCATTTACACACTTTTTTCAATTTATGCATCTCCGAACATACAGGATCATAAAATGTTAACCCTACAAGAATGATAAATTAATAATAACCCTTTTAGTAGATATCTTAGAACTTAAAAACACAAACTTATTTTTTTGTACTAACCATTTGACTCATATGGGATCATTTGAGCTCTAAGAAGCCATTCTCTATGGACAGATGTTGGACACTCGGTATGCTCTTTAATCCTTTGAATAAGTGTCGCTTTATTGCCACTCAATCCTAGTCCGTGTTTCTTTAGATTGTTCCTGGTAATCTTAGATCTCTTACTTTTTCAATATACTTTTGTTTCTCTAGAGGATTTCGGCTAGCATACTTTCTTTTCATTTGATCCAAATTTCGTTGTCGTAATACATTTGTCGTACACAAAATATAAAATAGATTATCAAGAGGCATAGTTTAAATTTTTGAAAACTAAAACTTGACTTTATTATATGTAATAACAAACCTGAATTTGTATGTAATAGCTGATGCATCACCATTGTTGACTTTTTTTGTGCAAACCCCGATTTGTAAGTTGTTTTAAGCTAGAAGGACCCTTGTTGTTTGTTCACAAATTTTGGATGGATAATGTTATATTAATTAGAGAGTAGTTTATTATAAGACAATTTATTGATTTCTTCAAAGTTTTGCAGTCCAAACGTGAAAGGGACTTATGTTGGATTAAATATACTAAATGGTTTTTATGTTGGATATGGACTTTGGAATTTTGATGGGGAAAGGATCCCTTAAATATACTAAATAGTTTTATATTGGATATGGACTTTGAAATTTGTATCTTTCAAGTAGTAGTGTTTATGTACAAGTAAGAGTCTTCAAGTTATTTTTTATTTTACTACAAAAAATTCATGGGGGTATATTAGTCTTCACAAAAATATCAAGAAACTCTATTTTCTGAACTCGTACTTTTATTTGTATATAGAATAGAATAGATATAGATAAAATAATCAGCTGCACGTGCTACGCTTTTTGAGTCAGTTATAGGAGATAGAATTAGTTATGTATATATAGCAGTTTACTACCTTTGTATTTTTCATTCCAGTCAATTCAATACATTCAATTTCAATACAATATTTTACAGTTTTCCAATCCTTCTTCTTCACAAAGTTTCTCTGCAATTATTTTACATTCATTCACATATATGATATACATATTAGAGTTTATATGGTATCAACAGTAACTAAGTAATTCTCCACATAAGTTCTTCATCAAATCAGCAAGGAATCTCATCATTCATCAATCCCATCCACTGCAATCTTCATTCCCTATGATTACAGGTTCTGTCTTCTATTCTTTCTTGCAATTCCCATTCATTCTTCTCCTTTTCTTGATCCTTCTCTGTCTTTCTTTCACCATTCATCATGCCTTCCTCCAACGATGAAACCACCACTGATACTCCACCATCCAAATCAAGAACTCCCATTGAGGACCCTGCCAGTCCATATTACCTCCTCCCCGCAGATGGATCTGGTCTCACATTGGTCAGTAAACCCTTGACTGAGGATAATTACCAATCCTGGAGCCGAGCCATGTCTCTTAGCCTCTCTGTCAAAAACAAATTTGGTTTTGTGGATGGATCCATCCCAAAACCAACAACAGACAAAGATTTGATCAATTTTTGGGAAAGAAACAATAAAATAGTCATTTCTTGGTTACTTAATGCAGTTTCTACTGAAATAGAATCTAGCATTCAATATCATACATTGGCTTCTGATATTTGGAAAGAACTCAAAGAGCGGTTTAAACAAGGAAATGGTCCAAGATTATACAAACTTAGGAGAGATCTTCTAAAGCTCACTCAAGAACACAATACTGTTAACACATATTACACCAAATTCAAAGCTCTTTGGGATGGAAATTTTAAATTCAAGACCAGTCTGTGAATGTGGAAAGTTGGAAGAATATTTTCAGAATGAATACCTATTTATTTTCTTGATGGGACTTGATGAAACCTATGCTCAAACCAGAAGTCAAATTCTCCTATTAGAACCCTTACCACTGTCAACAAAGCTTTATCTTTAATTGCTCAAGAAGAGAAACAGAGGGCCATTTTACCACAAACTCCAAGTTTGGATCCAAAGAATTCAATGGCTTTTGCCATTAACCCCAATACCCCTGCCCCGACACAACAATTCCCTTCTCAACCCAGACCATCCTACACATCTACCCCTTATAGACCTCCATTTTCAAACAATCAAAGACCCAATTTTAACCCCAACTACAGACCATCCTCAAATAATTTTAGAGGCAAGAATAGACCATATTGCACTCATTGCAATATGGCTGGACATACTATTGAAACCTGCTTCAAAATACACGGTTACCCACCCGGATACAGACCCTCAAACAGACAACAACAATCCTCATACTTACCTTCCAACACTGGCTCATCATCCATTAATATTGCATCCACTCAACCTGGACTTCAAGAATTTGTCCAAACTTTATCTCCTGATCAGTTCACTGCACGGCCACATGCCCAGATGGGTCGAAATTTCGGTACTTTTCATTGAAAAGTTTTAGGGCATCTCTAATGACTAGTGGGGAGATGCCCTAGAGGATATATGGGGAAAGACGGAAAAAAAATTCGTCTCTAATGACTAGGGGGGAGGAGAGGGTAGACTAGAGGGACCGGCCCCTCCCTCACGTGCTTTTTTTTTTTTTTTTTGATTTTGTTTTGTTTTATTTGATTCTTTTTTTGTTTATCTTTATTTAAAATAACTAGAAAAGTGCACGTGCTTTGCACGTGATTAACTAATTTCTTTTAATCAAATTAGAAAAGTGCACGTGCTTTGCACGGGATTAACTAATTTCTTATGTTAGTTGAATAATATCATCATTTTTAATCATACTATGGTCTAAATGATATACCACATGATTTCTTTGATTAAATCGCTTTAATTATTACTATGTTGTTCTAAAAAATTTAAAGTGGTTATCATAAATATCTAAAATCAACCCTTGAAAATAAAAAAGAAGTATACTTACTAAGTAATTCTAAAATAAAACTACATGTCTACATAAGTATTATTTCAAAACAACCATTTGAGATAATGAATAATATTAATTCTTTTCTTCTTTGACTTTGATATTTCCATCTGAACCAGTTTGTGTTATTTTAATCCGTTCTTTCACCAATTTCACCGAATTTTGTGGTTTATTACATTCATTAATCAATTCACTCATTTTATCCGGTTTAACCAAATTTAAGTCGATTTTACTTATTATTTGCTGATTTATCCTATTTTCTCGACTATTTAAACACCATTATTTTAACTCATCTTTTTGTTCTTGTTCTTTGTCAATTTGACCAGTTTTTTGTTATCTTGTGTTTAGTCATGTCATTCAATATTTTACCGATTTTCTTCATTGTTTTATCTATTTTTATCATTTTTTGTTGCTTAATTCTTTTTTATTCGATCTAACCCATTTTTTCATTTTTATCATATATTTTTTAATCGAATTTTACCCGTAAGCACCACTTTTAACCATTTACATGTTATAATTTTTTTAACTTAATCTAATTATAAGTTTTTCAGTTACCTAAGCAGTACTTTATTATATTTATTTAGCACAAATGTGGTTTTTTTAGGTTCTTTAATAATTGATCGTTTCTTAATCATTGTCTAATGTATTATCAATTGCACCCGCTTTTATACTGAGTTTACTATTTTTTTTTGTTATTTTAACACGTTCTTTGTCGATTTAACCCGTTTTTTTGTTTAAAACCCATTGATTAATCCATTCTATCCGATTTTAACCCAATTTTAGTAGATTTTACCATTATTATGTTGATTCAACCAATTTTATCACCTATTTCAGCTTTTTTTGCGTGACTAACTTGTTAGTTGAATCATAATAATTTTTAATCATATTATGGTCTTATGTCATTACATAATTTTTTTGACTAAAATACCTAAAGGATGAAATATAGTTTCCCCCCTTAAAGTATGAAAGTGGTATCAGTTACCCCCCAAAAGTATCAATTGTAACACTTATCCCCTCTCTGTTATAGTTTTGTAGTATTTATTCCAAAAATACCGACACCCCTTTCATAAATAATTTTTTTTTATTAATTTATCAAAATAAAATTGCATCTTATTAATTATGTAAGGGACAATGGGTAATTTTGAAATAAAAACTACAAAACTATAACAGAAGGGGGGTAAGTGTTACAACCAATTTTCTCACCTATTTCAACTTTTTTTGCGTGACTAACTTGTTAGTTGAATCATATAATAATTTTTAATCATATTATGGTCTTAGTGACAACATAATTTTTTTGACTAAAATACCTAAAGGATGAAATATAGTTTCCCCCCCTTAAAGTATGAAAGTGGTATCAGTTACCCCCCAAAAGTATCAATTGTAACATTTATCCCCTCTCTGTTATAATTTTGTAGTATTTATTCCAAAAATACCGACACCCCTTTCATAAATAATTTTTTTTTTTATTAATTTATCAAAATAAGATTGCATCTTATTAATTATGTAAGGGACGGGGGGTAATTTTGAAATAAAAACTACAAAACTATAACAGAAGGGGGGTAAGTGTTACAATTGATACTTTAGGGTGGGTAACTGATACCACCCCCATACTTTAAGGGGGGAAACTGTATTTCACCTTTACCTAAAAGGCTAAAACCAAAAGTTGAAAATAAAAAATGAACTATAATTACCAAGTATTTATAATATAAAATTACATGTCTACATAATTATTTTTCTAAGACAATCATTTGAACTAATGAATAATATCAATTCTTTTATTCCTTGACCTTTATATTTTCATCTAAACCTTTAACCAATTTTACTGGTTATACCTATTTATTTATGAGTTCATTTATCCCCTCTCTGTTATAATTTTGTAGTATTTATTCCAAAAATACCGACACCCCTTTCATAAATAATTTTTTTTTATTAATTTATCAAAATAAAATTGCATCTTATTAATTATGTAAGGGACAGGGGGTAATTTTGAAATAAAAACTACAAAACTATAACAGAAGGGGGGTAAGTGTTACAATTGATACTTTAGGGTGGGTAACTGATACCACCCCTATACTTTAAGGGGGGAAAATGTATTTCACCTTTACCTAAAAGGCTAAAAGTTGAAAATAAAAAATGAACTATAATTACTAAGTATTTATAATATAAAATTACATATCTACATAATTATTATTCTAAGACAATCATTTGAACTAATGAACAATATAAATTCTTTTATTCCTTGACCTTTATATTTTCATCTAATCCTTTAACCAATTTTACTGGTTATACCTATTTATTTATGAGTTCATTCATTTTCAATCACATGCCTAGTCCATTTTTTAACTAATCTAACCCGTTTTTACCAATTTTCCTCAATTTTGTCGAGTAAACTTGTTTTTACACTAAGTTAGTCATTTTTTTGTTATTTTAACATTTTCTTTCATCGATTTCATCTGCTTTTACATTGACTTTACCGTTTATTTTTTGTTATCCCATGTTTAGTCAATATCATTTATTTTTACCAGTTATCCATTTTTTGCCGGCCTACCCATTTGTTTTATCAATTGCACCATTTTTTTCTTTAACTCGTTTTTCTTCTATCTAACTCATTTTTCCATTGATTTTACCATTTTTTTTATCATATATATTTTTAATAGAATTTACCATTTTTCACCAATATTAACCATTCTATGTTTTGATTATAAGTTTTTCAGTTAACTAAATAGTATTTTTTTTATTCCTATAGCCTGAATGTGGCCTTTATTTTTAGATTCTATAATAAGTTATAATTTCTTAAAAACTTACGAAAGAAATATCGATTTTACCTGCTTTTACATTGAGTTTATCATTTCTTTTTTGTTATTTTAACCCGTTCGTTCACAATATTTTTATGGTTTGTCCAGTTTATTAATCGGTCCATCCATTATCAAATTAACCCATTAGTTGATTTTCACATTTGTTAATCAGTTCACTCGTTCTATCCGATTTAACCCAATTTTAGTCTGATTTTACTTATTCTTTAGCTTATTTAACATATTTCACTTTTTTTTTGCCAATTAACTCATTTTGTTTTGTTTTTGTTCTTTTATCAATTTGATCCATTTTTTTGTTATCTCGTGTTTAGTCGATGTCATTCAATTTTTTTTTACCGATTTTACCCATTTTTTGACCGGTTAACTTGTTCTTTAATCAATTCACCATTTTTTTTGTTTGTTCTTTTATCGATTTGACCCATTTTTTTGTTATCCTGTGTTTAGCCAATGTCATTCAATTTTTTTTACCGGTTTTACTCATTTTTTGCCGGTTAACCTTGTTTTTTTTTTTTTTTTTATCAATTCACCATTTTTTTTTGCTTTAACTCGCTTTTCTATCTGTGTGATCCATTTCCCATTGATTTTACTATTTTTATCATATATTTTTTATCGAATTGTTGATTTTAATAATTTCTATTTTTTGACATTTTTGGGCTTATGCCAATTACACATTTTTTAGTTAACTAAATAGTACTTTATTCATTCATGTAGCATGAATGTGACATAATTTTTTTTCAATCTCTTTAATATTTTTGAGGTTCCTTAATAAGTAATAACTTTTAAAGAATTTTTGAAGAAATATAAAATAATTTATTTTTTGTTATCATTAATGTTGGTCCCAAGTGGTCAGAAGAGGTTTAGAGGGGGGGGGGGGAATAAACCTCTTCAAAATTTTCTTCAAATTTAACTTTAAAACTTTTACTTTTAACTGAACAGACTAAGCTGATCAGATTAGTTATTAACAGTTCTGTTCGCGAACAAATCTTTGAACAGTCTTGTTGACCACTCGTCTGATTATTACTTAGCTGATTTTGCTAAAATCAGTTTTAATACTTAGAGTACTTGCAGCGGATTTTCAAAG
Source organism: Penstemon barbatus (assembly GCA_003313485.2). Classification (NCBI taxonomy): domain Eukaryota; kingdom Viridiplantae; phylum Streptophyta; class Magnoliopsida; order Lamiales; family Plantaginaceae; genus Penstemon; species Penstemon barbatus. The sequence goes on along the minus strand of CM064880.1, from coordinate 64,399,525 downwards.
TGTTTTTCACAAGTAGTCTTAGTAGTTTGAAAAATGTTTCCCCAATTTTATAAACTCCTTTTTAACTCTTTTTCAAACAGTTAACTTAAATGTGTTTTTATGCAAACAGAAAATATGCAAATAAAATGCAAACAAAAACACAAGCAATTTTTATAGTGGTTATATGGATTTGAATATCCTTTAGTCCACTCTTCCAAGTCACACAGATCTTGGGTTATACTATAATCACAAAGTTTACAGTATACTCTGCTTGCGTCGAACAACAAATGAAACGACCACAAGTTCGCAATAGGAAATCACACAGAAGACCTATTCTCTGAAGTTTGATCACTCACAAAGATGGATCACAACTCCGCACAACACTCTTGTTTACAAAATCACTCAGAAGATGTATTTTTCTTGATTCTTCAACTCTGCTTTCGTCAACAAATGACTCAGCTGAAGAGTGAGCTGTTCTTGAGACTTAAAGAATTTTGCTTCGGAAATTTCTCTCAGAAAGTGTGTTGCTTGCTTCTTCTTCGTCTCTTTCAGCTATTTATACTTGAGGATAGAAAAATGTCCGTTGAAGAGAGACAAAATTCAAATTCCTCGAGTACTGGTCCTTAAAATCCGCGAACGGCTCTTTTGCAGTCTGTCCGTACTATGAACAGTACTATTCTGCAGGCAGCATTAAATGCAGCATTAAATGCACCCAGCTGATGCGAAGCATTTCTTCAATCATTTGTCTTTAATAACCTTGTACTTCAGCATTTATTACTCCAAGGGGCATTTATTACCGTTGGGAACACTTCATGATCTTCTTCACTTGACTGACAAAAGTACAAGTCTGATGGCGGACTCGGCTGATCTCAAACTTGAACAAATCTGATTTGAGTCGGCTGATCTTCATCAGTCTGATAACTTTACTTCAGCAGATCAGAAGTCTTGGACCTTGAAACTTTTGACTCTTCTGATGTCTTCTTTACTTAGTCAAAATTTCTTCTAAGGGATCATCAGCTAAGTTACTCCATACTTAGCCAATCTTGAAGTTTTGGAATCCTTCAAAACCTCCCTTTACAAATTGTCTTCAGAGCCTTCATCTTCATCCTTATCCAACAATTTCCCCCTTTTTGATGATGACAAAACTTCAGCTAAGTACCTGTTAAATACCTAAGCTAAAGAGTGTAATCCTCAAAATTTTCTGAGATAGAAAAAGTTTATTGGATTGAACTTGACTTTTCATTAATATTGAAAAAGAGTTACAAGGTACAAGTTCATCAGATGAGATTTCTGAAGAATAGATAGAAGTAAACTGTTCACAATGAATTTAAAAATTTCTAACTATCAGCTTCTTCATCTGATCCTTCAAGCTCTTCTATATACTCATAAGATGACTCTTCGTCATCTTCGTCTTTTTCAGATTCTTCTTCCAAGATTGCTTTGGCAGCTTCCATTTTCTCTTTGAGTTGCTGTTCTCTGATCAGCTCCATTGCTTTCTTGGCAGATTCAGTCTCCTTGTACTTGGTAGTTTCTTTTTCAATCTTTTCTTCTTCTTCTACCTTTCCAAGATTTTCTTCAGTCTTGTCAGCAGTGTCTTCAGTTTCCTTGGCTTCAATAGTTGCTTCAGCAGTAGTTTCCTTAGCTGTTTCTTCAGCAGCAGGTTCCTTAGCTGTTTCTTCAGCAGCAGGTTCCTTAGCTGTTTCTTCCCTTTTATCTTCCCCCTTTTTGTCATCATCAGTTTTGATGACAGTAGAAGGTGCAACAGCAGGGTTGAGCGCAACTGTTGGAATCTTCACTCCAGCACACAAAGCCTTGAGATTCTGATTGACAACATCGTGACTAGCTGTAAGATTATGAATATCAGTGCTGATGATGTCAGTCTTATCATTGAAGTAGTCAATATTCAGGTTTACAGTTGCAATTTCTTCTTGAACAGCCTGTACAACACTTCCCACTTCATGCAACAGCCCTAAATTGACCTCCTTCTCTTCTTCACTGACTTTAATGAAGGTTGCAGTCAGATCAGCGATCTTGTGTTCAGCTCTTGTAAGTGCAGCGTGAAGATGATTAACATCGATCTTCACATCCTCCACATTTCTGTTCATTTCAGTTAGGCTGCTCACTAACTGCAAGGAATGATCTTGAGGAATGGGAATACTTGTGATTTCAGTCTTGATGATCTTTTCTGTAGACTGTTGCACAGTTTCCAGCTGAAGCTTATTTGATTCTGTCAATTCTTCCTTAAGCTCTGTCTTCAGCTCCTCCTTAACCTTCAACAGCTGCTGTTGATGCTTCTCTTCCAGTTCCTTTAGTTGATTTTCCATCAGCATCTGGATTGCTTCCATCAGTGATGAATATTTATCAGCTGATGAAGCAGAAGCAGCAGCTTCATCCCTTTCTTCAACTTCCTGGTGGACAGGAATGTCTTCCATCTTGTCGTCTTGATGATCTTCAGAATCCTTAGCTTTCCACTCAATGGCTAAGGGTTCATCAGTAGCCTTTTCAGCAGACTTGTCTTCAGTCTGATCAGTAGACTTATCAGCATTTTGATCAGCAGGCTTGTCAGCAGGTTGATCAGCAGGTTGATCAGCAGGTTGATCAGCAGGTTTGTCTTCAATCTGATCAGCAGACTTGACTTCAGGCTTGTCCGCAGTTTTAGGTTCATCAGTAACATCATCATAGACCAAGTTTGTGATGGTGCCATCATCATTGAAGCAAGTGGTTTGTCTGATTTGCCTCACAATGATCCAGGGGTTAACAAAAGCATTATTCCCCTTTGGCACTTCATAGAATGGTTGCACTTCCTTGCCGAAAATGATTTGCTGAATACTTGGCAGCAGTGGCAAGTCACTTGAACAGCCTTGCTGATACTTTGACTTTTTAGCCCATCTCTTCAGGGCAGCCATAACAGCAAACTTAATTGCTCTTTCTTCAGCATCTTCAGACTTTTTCTTTTTATCAGGCAGGGTGCTTTTAATTTTCTTGGCCTCCTCCAATGCAAAGCCTTTTGCATAACTATGCATCACATCTCTTACATAGCTGGGATCTAGGGCCTTTTGAATGGAGTTTGTCTTCAGCCAAGTCAGAACCCAACGTTCTTCATCAACCAACTCCTTCATGCTTTGAGGTTCTGCTATTGACTTATTCAACCTGTTGTCTCTCCAACTGATATATCTTGGTTTCTCCTGGTTGAACAGAGTCCTTAACATTAGCTTTTGATCATAGTAAGCTAAGGACTTCTCAAACTTCTTGAAAAGCTCCTTATCAGCATATACTATTTCAAAGGCTTTTCTGACTTCAAATTTGTCTTTGGACTTGACTTTGGGGGCAGGCAGTAAGATCTTTTTCTTGTCTTCTTCCTCATTCTTGCCTTCTCCAATCTTGATGCCACCTCCATGGACAGGTCCATAGGCATCAGTCTTTCTCTTTTCAATCACCATAGCCAGTTCAGCATCCTCAGCAGCTTTTCTCTCTGCTTCAGACATTCTTCTCCTGGCCTCATCCTTTTCAGCTTGAGTCTTACTTAGCTCCAGGGCTTTCTTTTCTTCCAATTCATCATGTTTCCTCTGTTCAGCCTCCTCCCTTGCTTTCTTGTCAGCTTTGGAAACTTTCTTTTTCCTTAGCACAAATTTTCTTTTGCCTTTATCAGCAGGGGCTGGTCCAACAGATGATATAGGATCAGCAGCTATAGGATGTATGATTTGAACATCTGGATCTTCTTGAGGTTGAGCAGCCTCAGCAGTTGGTGCAGATTGAGTAATCTGTTGCTCATCAGCTTTGTCAACAATAGAAGCTTCAACAGCTTCAACTGGTCTTTCAGCAGATTCTGGATTTGATCTCACCAAGTCCACCAACTCAGTTTCTTTCTCTATGAAGGACATCTGCTTCCTTGCAGATTTCTTGGTTCTTCCTTCACGATAGTTTGAAGCAGCTGTATCTCTTTGTTGGTTTCTTGTTCTTTTAGAAACACTTTCAGCAGGCTTCTCTGCTGATGGAGTTCTTGATGGTGATGCAGGGGATCCAGTCCTTACATCAGCGATTATGTTCTCAATGATCTTAGTGGCTTCAGTAGCAGAAGTCACTTTCTCCATCTGCTTTGCTTCTTTCTTTTTAGGCGCATCAGCAGCCTTCTTCTTTTTAGTCTCAACAGCCAGGCTAGCTGTTTTGACTAATCTCCGTTGTCTTTTGGCAGGGACTTCCTTCTGTCCCTCATCATCAGCTTCCTCAGGCTCATCAGCCTTCCTCTTCAGAACTGGCAGGTATTTGTTCATGGCCTTAGACTTGTGAATCTCCTTGCCATTCGTCATAGTACAACCCAGTTTGGACAGCAGATAACTGATCGTAATCCTGTGGTTGGTGTGAGGACCCTTTCCTTTCTTGTCATCCAGGAAATCAGCTAAGATGTACCATACTATGATGGACCAGTTGACTTCCATTCCATAGTAAATGGCAGCCATGATGCTGAATCTTTTCATCGTAACAGCATCCAGAGAAAAAGTGCAATTTTCAATCAGTTTTGATACCATATCAGCCATCCGCTGATATTCATCCCTCAGTTGCTTCTTCCTTATGTTTCCAGAAAACACTTCTCCCTCTTTGGCGCAGATCGCCCAGAACTGTTGGTGCTTGTCCTCTGTCAGTATAGTGACGTCATGTCTTCCATGGTTAGGAAGCCCAAACGTCTCATGAAGAACATCAGGAGTGATGGTGATAGATTTGTCTCCCACTGTAGCCTTAATCTCCAGTGAGTTGTAGTCAGCTTTCGCTGTGTTGTAGTACTCCATCACCTGGTCAGTCCAGATAACTCCTTCGTGATTTTCCATGAAGTTTACCAGCGAAGCAGCTTTGAACTTTTCCAGCAGTTCTTTCATCAGATCCGTACCGGATTGGTAGTAGGAACCATACACGAGATACATCCCTTCAGCAGCCATTTCAGATCTGTAGGAGTTAGGAAGAAAAACGAAGAAGGTTTTTGCAGAAAAATTGCTCGAAATTCTCACAAGTACTTTTGAAGATTTAGGGTGCGTAAAGAACGACTCGACTGATCAGATGAGAATTTATAGAGTTGGGGTATGTCGGTTTCCGTGATATCCGCCAACCGTTAGATTCGTTTTTCTGTCAGTGATGATCGTGTGGCTTCTTTTACGACCTTTCAAATTCAAAAGATATTTTAATGAAGAGCGGGAATATGTACCGCCCGACATTTATTTATAAAAGCGTGTTTTGAATAAAACGTTTTAAGTAGCTCGCTTTTATTTAAGTAATCAGATGAGTATAATAAACACTTATCTGATGGACCACTGTCCTGATGACAATGCTGTTATCAGAGAATGCCAATAGCTGATAACCTTCCTCAGCTGTTTGTCATTCCAGCTAGATAAAATAGTCTTGATCTTCGATAGTTGAGTCTTCTGTTGAAAACATAACTTAACTAACTGTCATTAACAAATTTCATCTTTAATTCAGAAGTACCGCTAGTCTTACACGTTCCCCCTGAGTTTAAGAATTCATAAGTTAACTAGTCTGTTGAAAGTTAATCCTTGAAGATAATAAAGATGAGTAAGCTGTTGAACTCTAGTCTTCTGATGAGTTCCCCCTCAGCTTATGCATCTAATTTTAATAATCCCAGTTCAGCTCTTAGAGTTGAAAACCTTGTCTCGCTTAGAGGTTTTGTGAAGATGTCAGCAATCTGATTTTCAGTAAACACATATTCTATCATGACATTTCCTTTCTCCACATGATCTCTAATAAAATGATGTTTGATCTCAATATGTTTAGTCCTTGAATGACTTGTAGTATTCTGAGTGAGACTGATTGCACTTGTATTGTCACAGTAGATTGGTATTCCACTGATTTTGATATTGTAATCTTCAAGTTGATGTTTCAACCATAAGATTTGTGCACAGCAAGCTCCAGCAGCTATATATTCAGCTTCAGCAGTAGATATAGAAATTGAAGTCTGTTTCTTACTCATCCATGAGATCAGACGACTACCTAAGAACTGACAAGCACCTGTTGTGCTTTTTCTGTCAATCTTGCAGCCTGCAAGGTCAGAATCTGAATATCCAATAAGCTCAAATCCAGACTCTCTAGGGTACCACAATCCCAATTCTTGAGTGCCCTTAATATATTTCAGTATCCTCTTGGCAGCTAAGAGATGAGATTCTTTGGGGTTTGATTGGAATCTTGCACAGACCCCAACAGAGTACATGATATCAGGTCTGCTGGCTGTTAGATATAACAGTGACCCAATAATGCCTCTGTATTTGGTTATGTCTACTGATTTGCCATCTTCATCTTTATCCAAACGAAGACTTGTAGACATTGGAATTGTAGCAGTAGAGCTAGTTTCCATACCAAATTTCTTGAACAGATCCTTTGTGTATTTTGCTTGGCTGATAAAGATTCCATCAGGCAACTGTCTTACTTGCAAACCAAGAAAATAGTTAAGTTCTCCCATCATGCTCATTTCAAACTTGTTCTGCATCAGCTTTGAGAACTTATCACACATCTGTTGATTATTTGAACCGAAAATAATATCGTCCACATAAATTTGCACAAGCAAAATATGTTCTTCCCATTCAATAGTGAACAAGGTCTTGTCAACTTTACCTTTGCGAAATCCTTTAATTAAAATAAAGTCAGATAAAGTATCATACCATGCTCTTGGAGCCTGTTTCAGTCCATAAAGAGCTTTCTTCAGACGATATACTTTGTCCTCTTCTTGATAGACTTCAAATCCAGGAGGTTGTTCAACATAAACTTCTTCTTGCAATTCTCCATTGAGAAAAGCTGATTTCACATCCATCTGATAGACTGTGAAATTCTTGTGAGCAGCGTAGGCAAGAAAGAGTCTGATTGCCTCTAGTCTTGCTACTGGTGCAAAAGTTTCATCAAAGTCAATGCCTTCTTCTTGGCAGTAACCTTGGCCACTAGTCTTGCTTTGTTTCTGGTGACTTCACCATCTTCATTCATTTTATTCCTGAATACCCACTTAGTGCCAATGACTCTTTGATGACTTGGTCTAGGAACTAAGTACCAGACTTCATTCCTTTCAAATTGATTTAGCTCCTCCTGCATAGCTTCAATCCAGTTGGAGTCACTAAGAGCTTCTTCAATCTGTTTAGGCTCAATTTGAGATAGAAAACTAGCAAACATAGCATCTTGTGCAGCAGCTCTTCTTGTTTTCACTCTGTCTAAAGGATCACCAATCACTAACTCTGGTGGGTGATTTCTGAGCCATCTGAGATCAGGTTGCAAGTCATAATGTTGTCCTTTGTCTTGATCTTGCAACACTACTGTTGGAGATACAGTAGTAGTCTGTTGAACATTTGCTGTCTGTTGAACAGTCTCTGGTCTATCAGCTGTTTGCAACTCGTCTGTTAGACAATCAGCTCTGTGATTTTGAACAGCACTTGAGTTATCAGCTGAGTTGAGATCAGGTAGTATGATGGGTATATATTCTTCATTCTTCCAACATTCATCTTCTGTAAATCAGTAGACAGATCTTGATTAACATTTTGATTCTTTTCAGAAGATTGACTTGGCTCATCAAATACTACATGAATGGATTCTTCTATTAGTAATGTTCTTTTATTGAAAACTATATAAGCCTTACTAACAGATGAGTATCCTACAAAAACAGCTTCATCAGCCTTATCTGCAAATGCAGTAAGGTGATTTTTACCATTATTTAAAACATAGCATTTACAACCAAATATCTTAAAGTAATGAATGTTTGGCTTCCTATTGTTCCAAACTTCATATGGAGTCTTGTTTTGGTGCTTGTTGATCATGCATCTGTTTTGGGTAAAACATGCTGTATTTGTTGCTTCTGCCCAAAATCTTTGTGGCAGCTTAGCTTCAGCTATCATGGTTCTGACAGCTTCCTTCAGTGTTCTGTTTCTCCTTTCAGCAACACCATTCTGTTGAGGGGTTCTAGCAGATGAATACTCATGATGTATTCCTTTGATATTACAATACTCTTCAACAGTAGAGTTTGTGAACTCTGTCCCTCTATCTGATCTGATCTTCAATATTTTGATACTCTTCTCATTCTGGATCAGTTCCATCAGATTAGTAAGATGTTCCTTGGTTTCACTTTTCTTCTTCATGAAAATCACCCAAGTATATCTTGAATAATCATCCACAACAGCTAGGCAGTATTTCTTTCCACCGTTGCTGACTGGATCAATGGGTCCAAATAAGTCCATGTGTAGCAGCTCCAATATCCTTCCAGAAGATTGGTGCTTCTTGCTTTTGAACGATGACTTGATTTGCTTACCCTTCTGACAGGCGTCACAGAGCTTATCTTTGCTCATGACTGTTTTAGGAATCCCTTCTACCAAATCATTCTTGATTAATCTGTTGATGGTCTTGAAGTTTAAATGATTCATTCTCTTGTGACATAGCCAACTAACTTCACTCGGTGCAGATGCCACCAAACAAACGCTTGAATTCTTGTCAGCAGAATCCCAGTCGACTATGTAGATATTTCCTTGTCGTCTTCCAGATAAAATTACCTTCTTTGTACCAATCTGTTCAACATAGCACTTATCTGTTGAGAAGATGACTGAATATCCTTTGTCACAAAATTGACTTATGCTCAGCAGATTATATTTGAGGCCTTTGACATATGAGACGTCAGATATCTCTATGTTTCCTCTGATTAACCTTCCTTTAGCTTTAATCTTGCCTTCTTTGCTGTCTCCAAATATAACACTTGGACCATCCACAGCAACTGCATCAGTCAGCTCATGTATGTTTCCACACATGTGTCTTGAACATCCACTGTCCAAGTACCAAATCTTCTCTACTTTACTCCTACTCCTAATCCTATCCTACAAAACAAAAATAAAATTGTTTTAGGTACCCTTATTGAGAGGGTCCTGAAGGATTAGTTCCACCTTTGACAACCCAAGATGTTGAAGTCTTAGGCTTCTTAGGTTTCTGAGTTTTCACAGGAGCATGAACAGTTTTATTTTCATCATAATTATCAGATAAGTCATGTTGATGATCAGTATGATAAGAATAGTGTTCATAAGCAGGGTAAGGTGCATGATAGGCAGGGTATGCATGCATTGGATGAGCAGGATAAGGTGCATAGTAACCTGGAAATTGAGGTGCATGATACATAGGATGATATGCAGCAGGTTGCACATAATATGACTCATTTCCATACCAAGCATTTTGATTTTTCTTATTCTTATGCTTCTTTGGTTTACTAACAGTTTGCTCATTAACAGACGACTTAGTTTTCTCACTAGTCTGATTAGCCTTAACCTTATCAGAAGACTTCCTAGGACTCTTCTGTTTGGGTTTACTAGTCTGTTTTCCTACACTAGGCTCTTTGCTCTTTTTAGCCTTAGGAGATTTCTTCTCCTTTACCACTTTCTCAGATGAGGTAGGTTTAGAAGTTTGAACATACAGAATGACCTTACTATTGTCAGCAGAAATGAATTTTTCAGTATGATTCAATTCTAATTTATCCTTTTCCAAAGGTGTCTCCTGTTTACTAGATGTAGGCATGGATGCAACAGTTGACTTATCATGAGACTCGATAATTTTCTCAAGTTCCATGATTTTTCCTTTATAGACCTCACATTCAGCTTTCAGAGATTCATGCTCTTGCTCAAGCTGTTTATACTCAGCTGATTCTTTAGGCTTTTCAGCTTTAAGTTTCAGTGAGTTATTTTGCTCCTTTAGCAAGCTCATCTCTTCCTTAAGCTTAACAAATTATCCAGCAATAGTAGTATTATTTAACATCATTTGCTCTAGAGAATCAAACAGTTCATTATTTTGAGGAGTTACCTCATCTTCAGAGTCATCAGATTCCTTTGCCATCAGGCAGAGGAGAGCAGGTTTCTCTTCATCAGAAGATTCTTCATCAGATGTGTCTGAATCTGAATCAGATGAGTAGACAGCAGCAAGCTTTTCTGCTTCGGCTACCATTGCTTTCCTCTTTGATGCTTTCTTTCCTTTCTGATTCTCTTCTCTTCCTCAGTGTATTTTTCTGCTTTTGGATATGGGCAGTCCCTGATGAAATGTCCCAATTTCCTGCAGTTGTAACACATTAGTTTTGCTTTATAATCATCTTTTTCTTGAGAAGAAGAGTTAGGTTTAGAAGTAGAAGCAGCATGATTGTATTTGTTTTTCATCTTTCTCTTATAGAACTTCTTGAAGTTGTTCATCAATAATGCTACATCTCCAGCAGTGTACTCCTTCTTGTTGAGTAGTGATGCTTCATCAGATGAGTCCACATCTTGACTTCTATGTGCTGGTCTCTGGTGTTTTCAGCAGCAACTAAGGCAGCTGTGGGTCCTGAAGTTGAGGTTTCTTCAATACCCATCTAGGCAGTTTATACTCGAATGCCTTGAGTACGGAAAACAGCTCTGTAAGAGAAATCTTCCCCAGATCTCTTGATTCTTCCATAGCTGTCACCTTCATATTGAACTTGGGGGGCAGGGCCTTTAGAACTCTGACGGTGATCTCTTGTCAGTAAAGGTCTTTCCCAGCTTTAGGACTTCATTCAACGTTCTGGTAAACCTGGTATCCATCTGATCAATGGTCTCTCCAGATTTCATCTTGAAGTTGTCCAGCTTCTCCAAGGCAACACTGAGCTGATGCTCTTTGATGGCGTCGTTTCCTTCACTCATGTCACGAACCTTGTCCCACATCTCCTTTGCAGTTTTGCAATGTTTGACCTTGTCAAACCGATCATTATCCAGGGCTTTGGTCATGATGAAACGGCCAACTTTATCCAGATTGAACAGCTTTATCTCCTCGGCTGTCATCTCTGTCAGATCTTTTTCCACCACCATTTCAGCTTCATCTACTATGATGGTCTTGGTGAATTTGAATGGACCTTTAATGATACATGTGTACATGTTGTCATTATAGGCTGCTAGAAAGATTTCCATTCTAATCTTCCAGTCCTCAAAGGACATACCAGCAATGTGGGGAACATGACTGATACAATCCATTTTTCAAAAAGTTTTGATTTTTCAAAATATGCTCTTTTGAAAAAGTTTGAAAACCTTTGAAAAACACTCGGATCAAGCTCGTTGATCAGGCAGCTGATTCAAATGAACCACCTGCTCTGATACCACTTGTTGGTCCCAAGTGGTCAGAAGAGGTTTAGAGGGGGGGGGGGGGGGTGAATAAACCTCTTCAAAATTTTCTTCAAATTTAACTTTAAAACTTTTACTTTTAACTGAACAGACTAAGCTGATCAGATTAGTTATTAACAGTTCTGTTCGCGAACAAATCTTTGAACAGTCTTGTTGACCACTCGTCTGATTATTACTTAGCTGATTTTGCTAAAATCAGTTTTAATACTTAGAGTACTTGCAGCGGATTTTCAAAGTGTTTTTCACAAGTAGTCTTAGTAGTTTGAAAAATGTTTCCCCAGTTTTATAAACTCCTTTTTAACTCTTTTTCAAACAGTTAACTTAAATGTGTTTTTATGCAAACAGAAAATATGCAAATAAAATGCAAACAAAAACACAAGCAATTTTTATAGTGGTTATATGGATTTGAATATCCTTTAGTCCACTCTTCCAAGTCACACAGATCTTGGGTTATACTATAATCACAAAGTTTACAGTATACTCTGCTTGCGTCGAACAACAAATGAAACGACCACAAGTTCGCAATAGGAAATCACACAGAAGACCTATTCTCTGAAGTTTGATCACTCACAAAGATGGATCACAACTCCGCACAACACTCTTGTTTACAAAATCACTCAGAAGATGTATTTTTCTTGATTCTTCAACTCTGCTTTCGTCAACAAATGACTCAGCTGATGAGTGAGCTGTTCTTGAGACTTAAAGAATTTTGCTTCGGAAATTTCTCTCAGAAAGTGTGTTGCTTGCTTCTTCTTCGTCTCTTTCAGCTATTTATACTTGAGGATAGAAAAATGTCCGTTGAAGAGAGACAAAATTCAAATTCCTCGAGTACTGGTCCTTAAAATCCGCGAACGGCTCTTTTGCAGTCTGTCCGTACTATGAACAGTACTATTCTGCAGGCAGCATTAAATGCACCCAGCTGATGCGAAGCATTTCTTCAATCATTTGTCTTTAATAACCTTGTACTTCAGCATTTATTACTCCAAGGGGCATTTATTACCGTTGGGAACACTTCATGATCTTCTTCACTTGGCTGACAAAAGTACAAGTCTGATGGCGGACTCGGCTGATCTCAAACTTGAACAAATCTGATTTGAGTCGGCTGATCTTCATCAGTCTGATAACTTTACTTCAGCAGATCAGAAGTCTTGGACCTTGAAACTTTTGACTCTTCTGATTTCTTCTTTACTTAGTCAAAATTTCTTCTAAGGGATCATCAGCTAAGTTACTCCATACTTAGCCAATCTTGAAGTTTTGGAATCCTTCAAAACCTCCCTTTACAAATTGTCTTCAGAGCCTTCATCTTCATCCTTATCCAACAATTAATGTTTTAATGAGTTGTAAAACTTTAAAAGATAATTATAAGGTTAATATAGGATAGACTTCTTGTCTAATTATACTTCTAAGATTTTTTTTCTTTTACTTTTTTGCCATAAAATTAAATATCATTATATAATTTAAATAAGGGTATATTAGTCTTCACAAAAAAGGGAAGAAATTTCCTTAGGCCAACTCGTACTTTTATATGTATATAGATGTATTCCTAAAATTTGTATAACATTCATTTAATTAAACTAACACTATTATTTTAATATTGATTTATTTTAATAATTTTGGGGTTGTATTTATCACCCAAAAATTATTCTTTCTAAAAATTTAAAATAATACGATACAATCATGAAATCATGTTCAACTAAAACATAGACCTTAATTTTGACCTTGTGTGTCCCACACATGTTCGACTAAGTCCTTTAATAGTTGGCGATTGACATCTACCCTAATGTTATCGCGCAACATTTAAACAAATGATAAATAAATTCAAAATATATTCTAAAATGGACGAAAGTTAATGTATTTTATATTTAAGATGGACTAATGTGTTACACTACATTGATAAGAGGGACGAACTTGCTACAAAAAAATTAAGAGGGAAGAATGTGTTATAAGATGGACGATTGTGATACATTACATTAATAAGAGGGACTAATCTGCTACAAAAAATTTAAGAGGGACGAAAATGAAAAATTCAACCCATAAAGAGGACAAAAAATGCTATCCACTCTTATCAAAATACAACAATAAATGATCAATTTTACAACGCAAACAGAGAAGAGGTATAAGGTCTATATTCTTTTTTTTTTTTTTTTTTTTTTTTTTTTTTTTTTTTTTTGATAACCCAGGTGTACAAGCTTACACTCGACTAATCCTGGACCCTCAGAACCCTTGCCCTAGAATCCTGAAGGATGTAAATCGCAGGATGTGCCTCCACCAAGCCCCGGGTTCCCACCATACTGCTGTACACTCTGCGCACAAAGGAGTCTTCACCACAAATGACCCTTAGATAGACCCATAGAAATGCTTCCATCCAAGTTCCAGATGGGATTCGAACCCCCACCCTTGCCGCTGGAGCAAGCCTTATGGATTATTGGTCGACCAGTTGGAGATATGCCCTGGGGGCAAGGTCTATATTCTTTGACAGGGCATTGTACATGTTTATATAGGAAAATAGAAAATTGGACCACTAATACTAAAGCCAACAATACAGGAACACGTATACAATCACATTTGATCCACATTTGTACTTCTGCGAGAGATGTTTTCTTCTATGGATTGTCAAAATTAAAATTTTATTTCATCATTATATATTCTCCCCCTAATGTCGAGAATATTATTTCATCAAAATGACAATCGACCAATCTTACCGAAAAATTAGTCATTTGTTCCAGATAATTAATTATAGAAGGGGATTAATATAATATTCTCAACTTTCTTTCATAACGCATCTTTGTACGTAGTGGTGGAGCACTTGCAACATATGTTGCACATCCTTGATTTCTACGATGGGAGTTAGGTTCATGACCAAACGTTAATTTCAATGGGGAGAAATTATGTAACTTATTGGCATGATGCACACAAGTGTTGCTGCATGTAAAACAACATATATACATGTTGAAACAAGAAGTTTTGTTCTCATTAAAATGGTCTAGCAAAACCATTTTGTGTATGAATATGGGCAACATGACTTTCAATTATTATTCAATAGTCAATGAAAGCCTCATATATGAACTCGCCAGCATTATCAAGATACATTGAAATGATTAAATAATCCAAAATTGTGATTTTAATGTAATTATTTGCGCAAATAACCCCGCATGAATTAGATTGCAGGTTGACACACGTGTAACCATTTGTCGAAGATGCATCCATTAAATTCAAAAAATATTTAAATGATCCACATGGTGGAAGAGTGAGCCCACATATTTCACCTTGAATATGTTTTTGAAATGCTGGTGATTCTAATCCATTTTTAAATGGAAATGATCTAATAATCAATTAACTTGAGAACAAGCCGCATAAAAGAATTCTTTGAATTGAAGAATCTTCTGGTTCTTCAATGAACATTCGTGTGAATTCTCAATGATTTTTTTTTCTTGCATTGTAGTTTATCCGGGATGGTCTAACCGGTCATGCCAAATAATAAATGTATTTTGATTAGTAAACTTCTGGTTTACTAAAATATTTGTATCAATTGTATATAAACACATTTCTTTCTTATGAAATCCACACATTCGTAGTATAAAAATGAGGTTGGTTAAGATAATAAGTTTTTACTTATTATAAGGGATTCATAAGCTCAAAAGTCTTATCAAAAGAAACCTCAAATTACTCTTGTGAATTAATCAAGATATTCAGTTCTCATTTTACTTTCAATCTAGACATGGGATAGGATAAAATAATAATGATAAAATAATTTATCATTCTTTGCTCCCAAATAATCTCAGTCATATGATACAAGACGATAAAAATAACTATTATGAAATGTGTTAATCACAATCGACCTTTCATTGTTCCGAAGTAAATCAAAATTAGTAAAATAACTAATGCAAAGATCTAAATTTATGTAGATTTACATGAAAATTCAAACTAATTGATATCATATATAAAAGGAACACTTCTCAATTTTACCACAAAAATTTATCTATCTGATGATGATTAATATTTCAATATGAACCATTTGCTCATAAAATATAAGTTGAGTGCATCTATAGGAAAGAATGTATTGAGTCTCTATTCTTTTGACATGTCAAATGATCAGAACATTGAAACATATATATAAGTGCATATATTCCCGGAAAAAGTAAATGAAATATCTCCAAATAGTTTCAATTGAAAACTAATTTTTAATCGTGGACTGTATTTACTAGTTTAAAATATCGCAACATCAAGTGCAAACTTTCATAGCAAGCTTTTAAGGAAAAATGTTATTAGAAAGTTATTCTCTTTATTCAAGTCCATATTAGTCCCGTAATTATAAATATTCAAATTGTCGATACAAGAAATCTCGACTTTTCAAAGCTCTGAATGACAACACATGCTTTTATCCATAATTTCATCCACAAAATGCATGCCTTAAAAACATATTATAAATTCATACCAAAGATGAACACGAGCTTAAATTTGCTGTTTAGCTTGGACTATAATAGGGACAATTCAATTCACATGAATATAGTTTTACTCAAGTGGAAACAATCACAACTTTGGTGTTAAAATAATTTCTCCAAATATTCTAAGACAAATGGGCCCTCTACTAAAATATATTGGAATTTCAATCCTACAAGATGAAATTACGAATGAAGCATTGCCTTCACTTTATCTTTATCAATCGTCTCATTTTCATTTTATGATTGTATTTTGAGACTTTTTGCATTCTAATGGATTTAAATATCATTAATCCAAGTCATATAAAATGCTAAAAATGTCCTCAAATCTTCGGGTTTGAGTTCATAACTTAGGCTTCAAGCCTAAAATAAAAACTTACCAAAACATTTAGATTCTCAGTTTTATCATATAGGCTTCGAGCCTGACAAAATATTTAGATTTTTAGAACTTCAGGTTCTTTCTTTTACAATGATACAAACTAGAGTACGCAACTGTAGTAGAATGATAGGTAGTAGGAACGATGTTAAATAGGTAATTCAATACTGCTCAAAGAAATTGTTTCTTCATCAGATTGCTTCAAAAGTTCATTTTTTTTTATATTTGTGTAGAGCTTCACAATACCATTGCATTAATTCACTTTACTATATAATTAAATATATATAATACAATTCATCAAATTATTACATAACTCTTTTTATTACTTATCTCTCTGTAACCAATCTAGAAAGTATATTTTATTTATTTATTTATTTATTTTTACAGGGCTTTTGGAAGCTGATTCAACATATTTATACGGAAACAAATACTTGGATTTAAAAACTATGAATAATAATAAGCATTTATACAGTACATATTTATCACTTTGAAAACAAACCATAAATTAAAACATCTCATGACTTGAAAGTGGAAAACATCAAACAAATCAAATATCAAGCTACAATCTTTACGTCTAGAGACATTTAATACCCATATTGAAAAAGAAGTCCCATTGAAATGGTGAATGATATGAAGTTATATATAAATGAAGAAAATTATGCACTTTTCATTATATAAAATCATTCTGCATAAGATTTATTATTTTGAGTTTATGGAAAAAGCCTTTTTTTTTTCAAAGCTTAATATTATATTATAATTAAGTAAAAACAGATTCATGATATGGAAAAAGACAAGAAAACTACTGCACCCATAAAATCGATTTTATTACTTCAATATGTAAAATCAATACGTGATGGATTAATGTAAAAGAGAAATTGGATATTTTACCTAGATCAAATTCAACAAAGATACTGGATCTGGATGAATCAAGAACTTCAAGCGAATCGTGCTGATAACATGTTATAAAATTATTCTAAAATAATAAGACAACTAACAATGTAGAGAATAAAGTAGGAGATAAAGTATTTCTCATTCATATAAAATTGGTTTTGCAAGCATCATACATAGGCACTATTTATAGGCCTTGAATTTCAAATACAAAGTGTAGGTTACAAAATAACATAAATGAGAATATACACTTTATTAGGAGGTTACAAAGTTGGGGATTACAAAATTGGGGGTTACAAGATTATGCTTAATTGTAAGAATATTATTTGGGAGTTATGGACATCCATATAATTTTAAATTATTTACAACAAAAATCCATTATTTGATGGGGAAAAAGCATTATATCCACACGTGTTTTGGGAAACCTGCATCACCTTGTATTATTTTCATCGCATAAAATCTTTTATGTAAAATGTTGCACAAAATCCATTTTGCGTCCATATTAAAGGAGAGCGTTTTGTGAGAATGGAATTCAAATTTCATCAATTTAATTTAAGAAATTACAAAAGTTCCCTAAATTTGAATTTTTTTTAATGAAAAATCCCTTCTTTCTTCCACCCCTCCCTCCCCACAATGAAAAATTTGAAGTACCAAGAAAACCAAAATCAAGAGAAGTTGGGCAGACCTTGCACATGTATTCATGATTTGGCTGTTCAAAATCTACCAACAATAACCTTCCCTTTTGCATTACGTACTCAATTAATTAGGAATCAAGACTACAAGATCAAAGTAGGAAAGGAGAAGGCTGATGAATTCGATCTTTAAATTTCTTGAAAATAAAACTCAATTGGAAATGCGAGAAAGATATATCATATATGGAAATGTTAATTTTCGCAACCTAGACTGCTGGCTGGCTGGCTGTCTGGCTGTGTGGGTTCACAAAAAACCTATTTACCTTTTTAAACTTTGATTATTTTATAAATCTGCATAGTAGAAATTCTAATTTATGTTTAGTTTGTTATTGTGAATCAATGCGACATTAAACATTAATATCATATATATATATATATATATATATATATATATATATATATATATATATATATATATATATGTATTCTAGTACATGCATGTCATGAAATACTAAAGTGCTGGAAAAACTTGTAGTTGGGTTCGTATAGCTACTAGCCATTTGCCTGGAAAAAATAAAGAACTATTGGAATTCATGGATTAAAGAAGACCCGAAAGCCATGTGCAAATTCAAAAAACACTACTTCCAATTCCAAGAAAGATCATCAAAATTCCCAATTGATCACTTATACACAAAACCAGCATCCAGAGTGATAGGACAAAAGATCAGACCAGGTACAATAAATGAGATGGTCGAGTGTAGGAGAAAAGCAAGAACTTACGTATTATATACTAACAGAGAGGAGAAGTTTAATACATTCCATAAGGACTTCCTCGATTGACTTGTTTGTCTAAAATTTCTTACTTTCAACCTTATTTTAAGTGATAGGACAAATGAAATCTAAAGTCTGTTTCTCTGTTACGAAAAGTCGCAACTTACAACAGTTTTTAACACCAAAACCTTTCTAACTATTTTGCATAATTACACTGTTTGGAATATATTGAACTGTATGGATAATGTTAATCTGTTTACATACTATAACATATGATGAACAAAATCAATCAGCAGTTAACATGCATTTCTAATCCATTCATCCAATATGAATTGAAATTTACTTTACCTGCACAATACAGAGCCATCTTGCATATGATTTTGCAACCTATCAATGATTTCATATATCATCACACTTTCCATATGCTTCGTATCACCTGCCATGAACCGAAACTCACGTCCTTCAACATTTACACTACTCCACCCTCCTTCCTTCTTCAGCTTTTTCGACCCTCTCAATTCCGCTCTGATCTTTCCCACTTCATTCCATTTCCCCGCAGCAGCATACGCATTAGACAACGCAACTCTCCACAGGGTACTATTTGGTTCGAGAAACGACAGTTCTTTTGCTGCCCTTTCAGCTATTATCATATTGTTTACTAGCACACAAGCACTCAGCAAAGCCCCCCAAACATCAGCACTTGGCTCAACCGGCATCTTGTAAATAAAAGCTTCTGCTTCTTCCACTCTTCCTGCTCTTCCCAATAAATCTACCATGCAAGAATAGTGATTCATGCTCGGTTTTATACCGTAAAGTATTTCCATCGAGTTAAAAATTTCAAAGCCTTCTTCAACTAATCCAGAATGAGCACAAGCTGAAAGAATATTTACGAATGTGATTGCGTTTGGTTTTATGTCTTCTGATCTTTTGAGAAGTGAAAAAATATTTAAAGCGGAAATCCCGTTTCCATTAATCCCATACGCTGAAATGATCGAGTTCCATGACCCGATGTCTCTTTCAGGCATTTCTAGGAAGATTTTCTCTGCAAAATTGAGCCTTCCTGATTTTGCATACATGTCTATAAGAGAATTGTAGATGAAAATATCGTTAACCAATCCTGTTCTTGTCAAGTAACCGTGTACCATTTGACCTTGTGGAAGCAATGCAAGGTCCGAACAAGCTTGAAGAGATGTAAGCATTGTAACAAAATCGGGAAAAACATTATCTCGTGAACCTTCTCTGTGAACTTCACTGAGGAGTCTTAACGAGTTAACTGGTTGTTCGTACTTGACAAAGCATCTAATAATCGTGTTCCAAGAAACTATGTCTCTTTTGGACATTGTTTTAAAAAGGAGCAATGCGGAATGTTCGTCTCCATTTTCTGCATACATATTCATAAGCGAATTTTCGACAATAGTGCAGGGGAGAAACCCGAGTTTGATTAAGTATCCATGAATCTCTTCCCCTAACTTTATTTTCCCGAAATTTCCACACCCTTGAAGAAGATTTGCCAAAGTTTCTGAACTAGAATATAAACCGTCACCATTAAAGCAGAAACAAGCAAAAATTATCAAACTTTCGTCAAAGTAGCCGTTAGTAGAATACATCTCTATCAAAGAATTCAGCACTAGACCACTTCTATACCAACCACCTTTGAAAAACAATCCAAGTACCCAGTTCAAGATTTTCAAGTTATTAATAATCGAGCAGGCTTGTAAAACGCTTAACATTGTTATCTCATTCGGTAAAATCCCATCTTCTTGCATACCAAAAAACAACACCAGTGCTCTTTCAGCATCGCTATTGCTTACACAACCTGAAATAACAGAAGTCCAAGAAACGACATCCCTTCGACTCTGCCTCTGCAAAAGACTTTCTGCAGCTCCCAACATCCCCGATTTAGCATACGCATCTATTAAAGAATTCTGCAGAAATTCATCAAATATAAGCCCGTTTTTAATAGCGCAACCATGAATAACTTCAACCAAATTTTCATCACCTTTTAGTGCACAAGCCTGCAAAACTACTGCCAAAGTGAACTCATTAGGCTGTAGGTACTCCAACATTCCGAAAAACAATAATATCGTCTCATCTGCAAGCTTGTTGTGGCAATAAGCCGACATTATCGAAGTCCAGGTAACGATACTTCTTTGAGGCATATGATCGAACACGGTTAAGGCGTCTTTTATTTGATCACATTTTGCGTACATGTGCAAAAGAGAGTTGCCGATGAACACATCATTTTCAAGTCCTAATTTCATTATATTGGCATGGAAACAAGAACCCAATTTTGGGTTTTGGCTTTCAGTGCATGTACGTAGTGAAATAAGTGCATCTGAAAAATGGTTATCATGTGGTGGCGAAGAATTATGCAGGGGTGAATGTTTGAATTTGGGCCTATTAGGTGAATTTAGATTGTGGATATTCAGACAAGAGGGTGCTGCGAGGGAATGGATATGGAAAGAATGCATTTTGGGGATAATTCTAGTTGAAATGCAACTAATTTAGCTGAGATTCAAAATATGTTACACAAATGCCCGCGGCATTTTTCATGGTCTAAAAGGTTCAATACTGAATAGGTCCCATTTTTTTTGCTTGAGCTTATCCAATATAAGCTCGAAGCTTGGAATAATATATAGGTAAAATTGCAAAAATCGTCACAAACTAATCACTGATTTTGAATTTTCATCCCAAACTATTTAATTTGGCGAATTTCGTCCCGTAATTTAATATTTTTTTGAAAATATCGTCTCACCTAAATTATAAGACGGAATTGCGCATTTGCCGATGAATTATCACATGGCTGCTTAAGGGTCGTGACATGGTATGGTAAATTTTAACATGAATAATTATATAATATTGCATAGTTCGTTCCAAATTAATTACAAAATTGAACGTCATTTTTATTAACTTAGAAATTTAATATTGGGACTAAATTCATACAAAATGATAAATTATGGGATGAAATTTGGCGAGTTGATATAGTTTGTGACGAAAAATCAAAATTATTAATTAGTTTGAGACGATATTCCAAAAAAATATTAAATTACGGGATAAAATTCGCCAAATTAAATAGTTCGGAACGAAAATCTAAAATCAGTAATTAGTTTGGAACGTTTTCTGCAATTTTACCTAATATATAAGTCGAACTTGAGCTAAAGTTATGAATCAAGATAGAGTCAGTTCAAGCGTCATGATATTTATTTATCAAAAAAAAAAAAGCGTCATGATATTTATAATTAGAGTTTGAGTCACGTCAAAACAATGATGTTTAGACAAGTAAGAGGAATTATAGTTAATTTACCCCTAGAAAACACATATTAGCACACATGTACGTTTTTGACCAAACAAAGTTGACTAAAAATTTTCCTTTTATTTTTTAAGGGGGAGAATGCAACTAGTTTTAATATTTCAGGTCATGGTGGAATAAAATGCTTGTTTGTAATTTGGGGGATAAAGTGCAAAAATATATAAATTGGGGAGGGGTGAAGTCAGTTTTCACAAAAATAAAAAGAATGAATTCTTGATTTCGACAAAGTCAATAAAATAGTACTCCCTCCATTTCACATCGTTTAAATTTATTTTACAAGGATTAAGGAATTAAATGATATTCTAAATTTTAAAAAAATAAAAATGTAGTTAAATAAAAGCACTTAAAAAGTAATTAAATTTTTTATAACTCCCTATAATTCATCTCTTTCTCTTTTAAAAACAATTAGATTTTTTGTAACTCACTGTTATTCATATCTTTGTATTGTGTGGAATGGAAGAGTACTTTTTTAAACCCCACTTGTACGGTTGCAGATTTGACTATACTGAGTTGAACTTTAAACCGCGTCTACTTTCCGTTCAAACTTCCAATTCCCAAGAAATTCTCAAACCCATATAAATCGCAACCCCAACCACCACCTGCACCGCCGTATTGTTCGTGGAGCTCTCCTCTTTTATTCATTCAAAAACTGTTTCTTTTTGTTCTAATAATTAATGGGTCCAGAAACCAGCTCAAGTTCAGTTCTTTCGAGCAAGCCTAACTTCAGCGGAGTGTTGACACACGGCGGTAAATACGTGCAGTACAATCTGTACGGTAACTTATTTGAGGTCCCCACTAAATACGTCCCTCCACTTCGCCCCCTTGGCCGTGGCGCCTACGGCCTTGTTTGGTTAGTACAATCCCTCATGTGTCCAATTGACCAATTCAATTTATTTAGTGTGATTCCAACTAATTATATTACCGCTTGTTTATATTTTCAGACATTAACGCAATTTCGATTTCGTGGCATGTTTCCGTCTGTTAAACTTTAGAAACTTTTTGGGACAATATTTGGAAAAGTTATAAATCGAAAGGACATGTTAGAAGTAGATATTACTCTGTATTTTCATTTTGATTGACTAAAAAGCATAACCTTTTTGGTGTTTTCAGTGGAAATGTGCCAAAATTTTGATCCATGAATACAACCTGTATTTCGTGGTGGTGGTGGGGGGAAGGGGTTGTATGGCAACTGGTTTTGAATTGGGGAAAATCTTGAAGGCTTTTGAAGTTGTACCGTTAATAATTTGCGTTTCGTTGATTATTATTTTCGATTATTTTTTCCCTTTTATATGTAGTTCTGCTATCAATAAAGAGACTAATGAGGAGGTTGCTATTAAGAAAATTGGGAATGCATTCAATAACAGAATAGATGCTAAAAGGACTTTGAGGGAGATTAAGCTCTTACGCCACATGGACCATGAAAATGTAAGTCAATTATTTCTCAATATGTAGCGATATTTTGAATGCTCATAGGCCTCTATATTTGCTTACATTTCGTTGATTTTTGTGTTCTATCTCCATACTCTTTTACTCAGATTATTGCCATCAAGGATATTATAAGGCCACCAGAGCGCCAATCTTTCAATGATGTGTACATAGTTTATGAAGTGATGGACACGGATTTGCATCAGATAATACGGTCTAATCAAGAAT
The DNA here is from genome assembly GCA_003313485.2 of Penstemon barbatus. Taxonomy (NCBI): domain Eukaryota; kingdom Viridiplantae; phylum Streptophyta; class Magnoliopsida; order Lamiales; family Plantaginaceae; genus Penstemon; species Penstemon barbatus. The sequence continues at coordinate 64,376,348 of CM064880.1, read as the reverse complement.
TAACCGATGACCATTGTCAGGTTTTACCCCTCACTACTCTCTATTATAGAAAATTCGGATTTTTTTTATTTTTCCAAGTGGAAAAAGAGTATTCCATTAATCGTTGATGTTACTATATGCAGTATTTCATGTATCAGATCTTAAGAGGATTGAAATACATACACTCTGCAAATGTCTTGCATCGTGATCTTAAGCCTAGCAATTTGTTCTTGAACGCAAATTGTGACCTTAAGATCGGAGATTTTGGGTTGGCGAGGACAACATCTGAAACAGAATTCATGACTGAATATGTTGTAACTCGTTGGTATCGAGCACCTGAATTGCTCCTTAATTGTTCAGAGTACACGGATGCTATTGACGTGTGGTCAGTTGGTTGCATTCTTGCTGAGATATTGACCAGAGAACCCGTATTCCCTGGCAAAGATTATGTTCATCAGCTCAGGCTCATCACTGAGGTAATCTTTTGACAGTATATATGTGTTATTTTTCGACGTACTATATATGTCAGGGTTCTTTATAAAGCTAAATGCAAAGTTGCCCCATGTGCTTTGCCTTATTGACAAAATCTCCCTGTGTTATTTTTATTAGCAAAACTCCCCCTTTGTTTTTTCTTATTAGCAAAAAACCCCCATTGCAATTTATTCATAAATCAGTAGGGAGGTTATTGTCAATTTTTTAAGTGAAAAGGGGGTTATTGCCAACTTTTTAAGACATGGGGATTATTGTCATATTTTTAGGTGAATAAGGGTGTCACTTTTTTTGGTAGGGGTATAATTCTGGAAAAATATGTACTCAAACTTGGGAGGGGTTTTTATGCCAAAAAAAAAAGAAAAAAGTTCACGGGATGTTTTGGTAATAAAATAACACAGGTTGTTTTTTGCTAATTAGGCAAAGCATAGAGGGTATTTTTGCATTTCACTCATTCTTTATATGAAATTTTAACACTTGTTTCTCTTTTTCTTATCCAAAGCTATTAGGCACACCTGATGAAACGAGCCTTAAATTTCTACGAAGTGATAATGCTAGAAGATATGTTAAACAGCTTCCCCTATATCCAAAACAACAGTTATCGGTTAGATTTCCGAGCATGTCTCCCTTGGCATTGGATTTGTTAGGGAAGATGCTCGTGTTTGATCCTGCCCAACGTATAACTGGTAATTTATTTCTCTTTATGAGGAACTATATTGTTTCCATAATTAGTTCTGCTTTGCTGATATTGTATTTTTGTATCATACCAGTTGATGAGGCTCTTTGTCATCCGTACTTGTCCTCTCTTCATGATATAAATGATGAACCAATTAGCTCGAGGCCTTTCAATTACGATTTTGAGCAGCCATCGATAACCGAAGAAAATATCAAGGAGCTTATCTTTAGGGAATCACTTGTGTTCAATCCAGATCCAGTTCATTAGTCTAGTGTATTTACGTCATTTCATATTTTCTGTACAAATACGTACGCATTGCTTCACTCCCTCTCTCTCTACTAGTTTCGTTGTACACGGTTCCTTGTGTAAGTTATACCTGCTTGCAAAGCAGGTGGATATTATATTATTATGTTAGTGGTTAAAGTAGATTTGGATCTTTTTAAAAGATATTTTGAGTGTTATAATTTTGATGACTCTTAAGAGTTGCAGAGCATTGCCACAAAAAGGCCAGTTAATTTAAGAACTATTTAGCATTCATTATAATCTTAGAATATTTTGCATGAAATTCAAAGAAATTTATTTCAGATAAAAGCTTTGGAATGTTTCTTTGATAATATCGAGACAATCTACGACATGGGACCTTGAGACCCAGGTATGCTGGTTTTAACACATTTCCATTTACAAATGTTTCAGTACATGATTTTCTAATGAATGCTTTCTTCTATAAGTACATGTTTGGACTTCAACGTTATCAATTGGTAAGCTTTCTGTCGGAAAATTACATCCTGCTATATACTCCGGGCCCTGATCTTTTAGCTCTCCACAAGGTTGAGGAACCACACCACTCGAGATTCCTTCAATGTCGGTACAATTCCAAGGAACTTTTTTTGCTTTCTTTGCAAGCTCAATCGTCACATTCGATATACAAATCCCCGTAAACATATCACCCGGGATTCCCTCTAACTTAGCTGCCATGGTCACATTCTCAGCAACCATATCACGATAATTTATATTCTGAATTACTGGAAGTGCATTAGGATCGTAGTTATTGTCTGCATGAGAACCGTAGTTCCCTGTCATCCAAAATGCCCATTTCATAGTTTTCATCGTCATGCCTTTTACGTAAATGTCCTTAACATATCCTCCTCTTCCAATTGCTGTCTTGATTCTAATTCCGGATTCGGTATTTATAGCAAGGATGTCTTCTGCTCGAACATCCTGAATTCCTCCGGACATTTCGCTTCCTAAAGCAATCACGGCACTGAATGGAGATATGCACGTGAGCCGTCTGATGACAAGTTGCTTTGTTGGCATCCCGAACGCAATTCCGTACTCGTCCCACCCACTCTTTACAGCAACACAATCATCTCCGGACACGATGTAGCAGTCCTCGATTCGAGTGTTCGTGCATGAATCTGAAATTCTTACCAAGTAAGTTTTAGGATTCAGTGAAATGCAAAAATGCCCCCTTTGCTTTGCCTAATTAGCAAAATTACCGTGTTATTTTTTATTGGCAAAAAAATCCGTCACATGCCTGACTACATATTTTGCAAGAAAAATTACAGTTATACCCCCACATAAAAAATGTGAAAACACCCCCCTTAACCTAATAAATAATATATAATCCACCTGTTAACTTTGAAATTGGCAATAACCCCCTGTTGACTTAAAAAATTGACAATAACTTCCTTATCGACTTATAAAGGAATTTCAAATGGGGTGTTTTGCTAATAAAAATGTACACGGGTTTTTTTGCTAACTAAAAGAACCCATGGGGGTTTTGCCAATTAGGCAAAGTATAGGGGTATTTTTGCATTTAGCTCTTAAATTTAATGTTTATTTTCCTTTATTTACCTGGATTGATACCGTCGGTGTTTGGGGATGTGACAGGAGCAAGAATTGTGAGGCCTTGGACTATAACATTGCTGCATACATAGCATAATAAAAATAAATAAAAAAGTCAGATTTTGGATACATTTCTAATCTGCACATTTAATATTAAAGATATGCTGTTTACCTGCTATATATAGGGTGAACGTTCCATGACGGAGAGTTAACTAGAGTTAAATTCGATATTTGTATATTGTCAGAGTACATTATTTCGATAAGGTAAGGTCTCGTGTATTGTAGTTCCCCGTTGTGAAACTTGTTCCACCACGACTCACCTTGGCCATCGATGGTGCCATTATCCCCTGAAAATCAGATGAATATTTGTTTTGTACATGATTCAGAAAGCTCTTGTTATAATTATCTTACGCGTAGATTTATTAACTTTCTTCTTACCTGTTATGACTACATCTGTCAGGTTTGTACCGAAGATGAGACTGATGTATCTTCCGCCTTCTGTGTCTCTTCCTCGACCATAAGATGGTAAGGGTTCTATTACAGCCCATTCACTTTCTTCCTATAATAGTTCGCGAGGCACAAAATAAGGATGATAGATCATTACCACTAGTACTTACATAACAATATAAGTTGTCGATAGAGATTGCTCAAGAAAATGGTCTCATCCTGGTTATGCTTTTCCTTCTTTTCTTTGCAACTAAGAATGAGTTTGGTTGGAGAGATGAAATTAGGTTGCTAGTCTATTGACTTAATAGTTTGGAGTTTTTTTAAAATGGTGTTTTAATAATATTTGTATGATTGGTTAGGGGATTTTGACAAGTTAACCCCTATGATACACATAGTGGGCGATTTGCCCCTTGTGATATAAAAATAGACGTATTACCCCCTTGTGATATATAATAATGAGTGTTTTACCACCTTCCTCGTGGAGGTGTTCCACTTGCGCTATATAATGCGACTTGAACTTCATTTTATATGAAAAACAATCAATTTAGCCTTACATGGCCAACATATTCTCTTCAGTTTATCCCCTGTGATATTGTTTAGTGGGCACTTTCTCCATATGTGAAGAGCGATGTAAACATCAAGAGGGAGGCAGTGTCTTTCTTTTACAGAACAATCTTGTCCTTTTATTTTTCATACACGGGGGGTAATTTGCTATTAGCTCAATTTAATTAGGTAGAAAGGAATGTTCAAATTAGTATGTTATGTTAAGGCAAATAGTTCTCTAATAACATACATATTTCATTAGTCACCTAGAAAGGTCAACTGTTTACTTAAACTGTTAATCACCAAATCATGTCCTATTAATCCTGGCACCAAATTTTCATTAGCAGATATTTAGGATCATGTTCAACATACATTTGACATGGTCACCAACTGCAAATAGAATTATTTAAAATCATTTTACCTGAGAAGCAAGTAGAACAGCATCTTTATGGAGATAGAGGGTGAAATGACTGGTAATATTAAAGCTTCCTGTCAACCATTTCCCTGGAGGAACAAAGAGCATCGATCCACCGTCGGATTCAAACTGGCTAAGATGATCAATGGCCGTCTGAAAAGCTTTGGTATTCGAAGTCGTTCCATCTCCCACGCCTCCGAAATCTAACAGGGACGCACTGTGAGCTCTGCAACTTATCGCAGAGTAATCGAAATAATCCCAGTGGTGAAAATGTCGACCGTACGCGATATCTGATCTCAGCAAAATCGCGGCAGCAAGTATAACAATAATGTGAACAACCTAGGAATTCACAAAAAGAACATGTTAGAAAGGAATTCTTAGGAGAAAATGAAAGGAAAAAATTGATGGGTTTTAATTACCTGAAAGTTAGGAAACTCCATGGAAAACAGTATAGTGTGTGTATGTTATGGTTGAGGATAATTCAGAATGTTTGTTTGTTTATATAGGCTGTGAACGTGTGTAGAACGTTAAGCTTGAGGAAGAGTACTTTTGCTTTTTTGGGTTGTGGTTGTTTGCTTGCTAGAAAAAAGTGGGTGAGATAAAAAGAAAAGAATATGGAACAAATAATTGCGAAAAACGGTTTCGAAACCATTGAAATTTTGTAACTTCCATGATTCCACAAAACTGATTTTCCAATTTTTGAATTATTTTACGTGAAAGCAATTCTCAATATTTGGCTGATTAAGGTTGCAATTGCACATGACAATTTGTCAAAAAAGAATTTTATTCTTGAAAAGGAAAATAAAAATTGCAAAAGCATAGTTCAACTGCTATTTTACCTAACTATTGGGTATATATTGACTATAACATAACAGATTTAGCCCATATCCACAATGGATGGAGGAAATTTATTGTCCAAATCACCAACTAAGTGTATTGTATTTGTTTTGTGTATGGTCACTCTCCTGGAAGCTAAATCAAATCCTAAAATAAATGTGTTGCATTTATCATTTAGTTAATTTGGGTTCGATAAAACCCGATTTGGTTAAGATTTTTTCATGGATGTATGTATGGGTGTTGAAGTCATTGAATGGAAGGGAGTAGATTTACAATTTAACGAATCCAAGCTCGACTCTGTGTTTGGATGAGATGTCTTTCTATTGTGCCTCGAAAAAAACTAAGTCATATACAAAACCCTAATATCCTTGAAAAATAAAAATAAAGATAAAAAGTAATTTAAGACCAGCAGGCAAAGTAAAATAAATTAGGGACAAAACAACATAAGATAGTTTTTTCTCATTCGTGTGGGTTTTTGACTAATTATTTGTTGTTAACTTTTATTTGTTCTTTGACATTATTGAATTTATTCTTGATATAATGATGATGTATTATTGAATAGATTTGAATGTAATGATGATGTATTAATGTAACTATCATTAAAAAAAAGGATTGTTCTAGTCCAGATTTGGTTCAATAGTATTACATTTATATATTTAAAAAATGTAGTAATACTTTTGTTATTTAATTTTTTTTATATGCTACAATTGAATTAATGGTAATAATATGACTACATATGATCAGTAAAATTCATATTTGCTTGCAATGGATATGATTTAGAATTTTTGAACTTATACACTTGGAATTGCGCTTATTGACACTAAAATCTACAGGTGGGTTTCCCTCTTAATAAGAAGTAAATTAGGTTTTATACATGCATTTCAGCACTTGAAAGAACAGATAATGTTAATCAATGTAGCAATAACATTTGATTTTCTACAAGTGATGGCCTTGTGGAACTCCAGTTGCAAATTTGCTTTACTGTAATTCACAAATTTGGCCAATGTCCCATTTTATTTTGCTTACTTTCCACTTTCATGTTTACCCTTTACTTATTAATATATCAATTATCTACCAAGTAGTTTGAGAAGTTTTGGTGGAAACGAGTCACCATGATTCAATACTCATGAACTCAATAGTTTATGATGATACCATGCCTAAAGACCAATATATATATTTAAATTTTATATTAGTAAAAAAATAGATTAAAATTTTATTTCTTTGATATGATTCAGTTAGATAAATATTAGAAAAGTTTCCGGAGTTCTTCAAAATTAAAAATTAAAAAAAGAAAATATTTGAAAAAATTGTAAATCAAAGAAAAATGTTGTAGTTAGAAACTTTTTCATATTTTTGCCTGAAAATAGAAATCTTTGATATTTTTTCATGAAAACATATCGAAATTTTGGTTCAAATAGTAGAATTATGAGAACTCGAACAAAAAAATTCTCATACATTTAAGAGGAAGCAAGAATAATTGTTGGTGAAATTATAAGATCTTTCATATTGTTTAAGATATATACAAATAATAGTGGCTTTTACGAGGCCAACTAATTTGCTTGACCCTATTACAAAGGTATTAATTAAGCTAGATTTCAATATGAATATTTAGTACAAGGCAACTCAACATCTAAATATCGTGATGAATAAGAATATATTGACATCAGCTTAGAAAACTGTGATGAATATTCTCACAAGTCGTAGCGAAAATTGTGATGGAAACATCCACCACGGCTCATAGCCAAAGTGAAAACATCCACCATAGCAACAAGTCGTGGTAGATACTTTTGCTAATTAACCATCGCTAATTGACCGTTGTGATTGAATTTTATCGCGATGGATTGTCAAATTTCTTGTAGTGAATATTCATATTTTTTTTTTTATAGTTTTGAACCTCAATTTTAGCATTGATACAAAACTTCGTCAGCATGATATTGTTCTATTTTCTACTCCTTCCGATTGTGCCACGTCTCTCTCTCTTTGAAGCAAAATGTTAACTAATGTATACACTATTAGACAAAACAAGTAAGCAAAGTATCCAATTTGAAGTAATTGCTTAACATAAAAGTTAAAATACAACCCGTCCTTTTTTCATAATATATTTGAAAATAAAAAATAATGATATACTAAAACAGAGGAACGAGGTTTTAATCAATTAATTGTTGGGGCAGCATATTTTTGTCCGAGAGCGAGAGCATGGGCTCTCAATTCCCGTGACTGATTCATACTTTCACTCACATGACAATAATAATAATAATATAATAAAACAATTTCCGATTATATATAATAATATTATTATATATCATATCCCCACCACCACTCCATTTCACGCATTCACGGGTTCTGGTTTATTGGAAGCTTAGCTGACTAGCAGTACCGGGGGGACCATCCATCATGGTTACAAACAAAAAATAATTTCAAAATAAAATTAAATTATTTGACATTAATAATTTGACTCGGGTTTTTTTTGATAAAACATTGTTTGTTCGAGCTCGATTTGTTTAATAATTTTAAAACTTAATAAAAATCCAAATTATGCTTGAACATAAATTGTTTTACTTTCACACGACTAAGCTCGTTCGCCATAGGTCAAGTTAAAATTATTTTTTCTCTAAATATATCTCATCATATAAATTAATAATATGACACAATTACTTTTTAAAATTATATTTTATGGGTAAAATGTAAAGATGGACAATTAGAATGTAGTAAACATTATTATGCATCCTCTCGGAATTTTTATACAAGAGTGCAGGGATTTTCTTCACAAACCTTGAGGGTACAATTTCGACATATTAAAAGGGAAGTTAACACTTGTGCAGATATTATGGCCAAGAAAGGTCACAATTTTGGGACAGGAACCAAGATATGGGAGTTGGTTCCAGACTTCATGGAAGTTGCTTTGCTAGAAGATATTACTTAGCCTTGTATTAGGCTCTTTTTCTTATAAAAAAAAAATCATTATTATGCATTAGGTATTTGAGGGAGTTTCTTCTCTTCTTAAAGGGGCCGTTTGGCCCAGCGTTTCAGTTGTCCAGAATTGCTTTTGGGCCCTCAACGTAATATTTCACCTGTTGGGCCCCTAATAGTGACTTTCGCGATGACGATTGAAAAGTAAAAAATCAACTGCACACCAAAAGCAACTAAATGGTTGCTTCTTGTAACGTGGCATATCTTTTCTTTTTAAATGTCTATTTTGCCCTCATAATAATTATGAAATCAACCCCAATTGTAAATACATATAGCACCCTGTGTTATCATTCTTGTGGCTATGTGCTGTAGAGAATATCAATTGAAGAGAATTCTCCTTACGTTCAAATTTTGTTGCGACCAAATTATTAAATTAATTATTGACTCATTGATTAGTTTTTAATAGTGTCACGCGAAAGTAGAAAATTTTAATTATTTATTTTTTAAAATATTTTTTTATTATAGTCTTGTGTTATGCGTGGTTTAGAATATTAATGAATATATACAAATAAGGTCGGTATTGTAAATTCTTTGAAAATCTACATTTTCATAATCAATTTTGAAAAATCAAAACCAACGCTAAATCAATTATGATAAAAACAATTCTCTTAAAAGCAATTATACTAAAATTGATTATTCCAAAAGTAATTATGTAATCGCTAGACGAAACTCACCCTAATTCTTTATTAGAAAATTCTATTCATAATATTAGAGTTAAAGTAACAGACCACAAGAATAAACTATAGACTCATTTGGGCCGAATGTGGTTCCACGCTCTTAATAAGCCCTATTGATTGAGACGCAAATATTCTTAGTTGGGCTCTGTATCGCATGCAAATTTCTATTCTTAATTGTTGGATTGAAATTTTGTATAATTCATCTAAAGAAAAGACTCAAGATTGTATACACCATCATAAAGCCCATTAAGTTACAATATTTATTTAGCACTTTTAAATTCATGGAACCTAATATTCATGTTTTGATCAACAATTAGTAGCTAGCTTTCTTCCATGTCTTGATCAACAATATTCATGTTCTGAACACGTGGCCAAGATAAGGATAAGACGTGCAACATGATGATTACAAGTTTAATTTTTCACTTAATCTTTTGAATTTAATTTATTTTCAATTTAAATTCTACTTTTGATTGTATTTGTATTTTTAAATTGCGTCTAAATTATAAAAAGCTGGTTTGAAGATTTATCTGAGGTATTCTTCTTTATTTTTCTGTTTTTAAATTTTTTATATTTGTGTGTTATATTTAGCCTAATGACAGACTAAATACTTTTTAATCATGTGTTGAACCATATATAGCTATGTATCAGAAACCTCATGTGTTTTAGTATTATTTTGAACATGGGTCATGAGTAATATAAGAAATTAGGATTATGGTTGAGAAATACTTCTGGCAAGAATAATCTTATTAATTCATCAGTAAATATCTTTGCCCCCTCTTTGCCGTGTTAAGGCGTTTTCTTGGGCTTTTTGATATTGAACATGAGTTTATTAAAATTATTATTTGACGGACTTATATTCTTGTAAAACTTAATCCAATATAATCATAAGCCTTATATTATGATTGTACCTGGGTCCAGAATGGTATCAGAGCCATGGAGGTAGAAGATATATAGTGATTATATGAGTTAACACATGATTAAAATATTGTGAAAATGAATATTTTCCGTAAAAATGAAAATATTAAAAATAGGTTAAATCAGGAATATGATATTCCTCAGAATCTCGATTTACTTAATAAGTGGACTATTCCCATAATTGAACCAAAAACCATTTATAAAATGGGTACTTTTGAAAGGATTGGACTTAAACAGATTGTTAAGACTACTGAAGAATCTATATCACTTGACCATGATGAATTAACCATCAGATTATTAAATGAAACTGTGATAATTGAAACCAATCTTGGTAAATCTAATATAACCACTAGAAGAACAATTAAGTGGGATGAAATTCCCTTTCCTGATACTTGGAAAATAACAAATGCGGTTAAACCCAAACCTCAAATATGTAATGAAGTTTCTACCATATTTCAATCTCAGACAGGAGATATTTCTATAAAAATGATAGAAAATAGAAATAATATTTCTAGAATCTCTTCAGTTAGATCTTTTATATCACCTTTAGATGACTTAGTAATACCTACTAGAACATCAACTTCGTATGAATATGAGAAATTTCCTGCTAGAAATTCTATATCCCAATTTAGAGAAAATACTGATTATAATAAAGTTGAAAAAATTCTTTTCAACAAAGACAACATAGGAAAAGGTATTTATAAGAATACTGAAGAAGATAATTTAGCAGCTTCGGTTAGGAATATAGGAGAGGCAGACATAACTCCCTCAGAAGCAAACTTTGATGATATTTAATGGACTGTACACCAAAAATTGATTTTAGTCCTGGTTCTCAGGCAAGGCAATTAATTAAAACAGAATTTAACCTTCCAAAATGGAAATTATTTAGAGAATGGTTTTTCAAGAATATTTCAAAAGAAGACCAAAATTATTTTCAAAATGAATTTTATAAATTTACTTCCCTACAAAATAAGATTATACATTTTGTTCCTTGGTTTGTTATAACATATCTAGAAAATCATATTTCAGTTTTAGAAAGAACTTATAAATTATCTAATGGAGATGTCTTAAGGAGTGTTTTCCCTCCCCAAAGTTCTTTTACGGTTGGCAATGATCATAAAACAATAAATTTTACAGCTTTTTCTAAATTATTAGAAAATGATGCTTTGCAAATAACAACCAGTAATATAAATAGTATATTACAACAGAATAATTACACAAACCTTTATCTGAATATCCTAGGAGAACAAATTAAAGAATTACATAATAGAGTAGAAGAGATCTTCTCCGTAATAAAAAATGTAATTCCTATTAATAGAAGTATAGAATTTGCTTCTAAATTTCCTGATGTTATAACAGATAAAACTCAACTCCAAAGATTTCTTGGAAGTTTAAATTATATTTCGTCTTATTATAAAGATTTAGCTACTGATGCAGCCGTTTTATATGATAGACTTAAAAAGTCTTCTACTCCTTGGACAGATATACATACTAATGCTGTCAAACTAATTAAAAGTAAAGTGAAATCACTTCCTTGTTTAATGCTTGCTAATCCCACTTGGGAAAAAATTATTGAAACTGATGCCTCTGATATAGGTTTTGGAGGAGTTCTTAAGCAAATATGCCCTATTACAAAACAAGTATTTTTAGTAAGATTCCATTCAGGAAAATGGAATAATAGTCAGAAAAATTATGCTACTATTGCTAAAGAAATTCTTGCTATACTTAAATGTGTTCTAAAATTTCAAAATGATTTATATATTCAAAAATTTAAAAATTTTACTGATTGCAAATCTGCCAAATATATGTTTGATAAAGATTTTAAACATGATGTTTCTAAACAAATGTTTGCAAGATGGCAGGCTCATTTAGCCCCTTTTGATTTTGAAATACATTATATATAAAAAAGTAGAAGATAATCATCTTCCTGATTTTCTAACCCGTGAATATTTACAAAAAACCTGATGTCGGACACAAAAGAAGAAGATTATCTTAATAATGATTTACTTTCTGATAATGGGGAACCTATTTATTTTAGAGATGGACTCATTTGTCAAGGACATCCTTGTGTCAATACTCTCAATAAAAATAATTCAAAAATTAATAAAGTAACAATAAGACACATTAAGAATGCAGTAGAAAGATTTGAAGAAAGAAAGATAAATGCACAAAATATTAGCATGGTGAAAGAAGAGAATAAACCTCACTATATACAATTTTATGAAAATATAATACAATATTGCCAGCATAAATTGCTGAAACTTCAAGGATTTTATAAATGATTGATCCTCATATAAATTCACAAATTGTCTTACAGGTTATGATATCTCGAGATTATTCATTCCGAGGACGGCCTCAAAATTATAGAGGTCGAGAAGGTAGGGGGAACATAATCTCCCAGATTCATGGTAAAAAATTGGTTGCGGAAAATATTTTCGGCTTGGGTGAATCATCCACATCTCAAAAGGGAAATTCCCAGACTTTTGCAAATATTTTGCAAGAAAATGAATATGATGACAGCATAAATTATGCTGAAGATTGGTAAAAAAGAAGTCATACTTCATTTAGAATATTCTGATCTCAAATGGCGAGATGATCCCTGGTTTCTGATGAACAGGTATATTGATAATACTCAATTCGCTGCTACGTCATACAAGCAAAGAAATTTTTATGAAAATTTGCTCAAAGCAACTGATAGTTGTGAAATTACACACTTTACTTCGAATGATAAAAAAAGTTATACTTTTAGTAAGATCATTGTGAAAAAGATTTTTTCATACCAAGAATGGGGTTTATCCACATTCAAAGAAAAAGATTATATTTTTTCTGAGAAAAATATTTCTATCAAATTTAATTATTGGGATTATATCTCAACTTTTGATAAGGTATTATATTGCCAGAATACCAAGAAAAAACATACTTGGTTCATAAAAATTTGTGGAGAAGTATATAAATCTCCTATACCAAATTGGTTTGTTAATTGGTGGTCATATCACGGTCCTTCATATGAAATACTTCCAGAAAAATGGAAGAACTTATATTCTGAATGGATAGATATCCCCACAAATGTCTAAGTTAATAACTTCTCATAAAGCAGATGAGCTTATAGCTTCTATGCACTTTTTCATTGAATTTTCTATCCCATGGATATCAAAATGGATCCCTATAGTTGGATATACAGAACACCAGACCCCATGTCTTTATAGGACTTCGATCTCAAAATTTTGGGAAAAAATGAATAAAGTTGATCCATCATCTGGAAAATTATTCGGAGCAGAGACTGAAGAATTAATCCAGTCTAAACTATTAACATATCAGACAAAAGACAAAGAAGAGACTCCTAGTCCATTCCAGGTTATATCAGGGAAATTAAAAATGAAAAGACAAGATTTGACCAAAGCTGAAATTATTAAAGCTTATATGGAGGAGATGAAAAAAGATTTACAGAAGAATTTTAAAGAATTTTTGGATGATGATTCCAAGTCAGATACATCTATGACATTTGTAGTAAAAGAAGATTTAGCAGGGGAATCCCAAGATCCAGATGAGGATGATGAAGATTTGCTTACTGCTGATAATCTGGAATCTATATTTGAGAAAATCTGATCCGGAAAATAAAGCAGAGACGAAAAGGGTAAAAGCCAAATATTTCTATCAAGGAAAAAGCCAAATATCTCCATCAAGATAACAGCCAAAAATCTCCATCAAGGTAAAAGCCAAATATGTCCATCAACATCGGGCAACCAAAGTAATGGTACATTCAAAGATTTTGAAGACTCGGACATCTGCCTATAAATAGAGGGAATCCCAGCTTTGATGATGCAACATATTTTGGTCTTGTTGTGCTGGAGCATGATATTTTGATAAGACTATAAGAGTATAAGTTGCAAATGAGTGATTTCATTGAGATTTTTATACTTGATCAAATGGAGTTGCTCTAATAAGAATGAAGGAAAACTATGAAGCTTTCTAAATTTTAATCCATCAATAAGAATTAATTAGGACCATACATACTATATATATGTTTTATCCGAGGAAAAGGATTGATTGCGCGGATTGGGTAACGAAGTGCTATTTATGTATCAGCAATCAAACAAGAGGAACATGCACTTCACTCCCCAAATTTACATGTTTTTGCACTTTATCCCCCACCAACCAAAAAAAAAATGTTAAAATCAGTTGCATTTCTCCATCCAATGATTTAAGTCATTCTTTAGGGTCGAAAAATGCATGCACATATGCTCCTCACACATGTTTTCTAAGGGTAAATTAGTCATAACAGTCACACGATATTTTTCTTCTTTTATGACCAAAATCTCTCTTTATTTCAATTAGAATTTTTGGTTCACAACATATGAGTGAAATGTATGCGCAAGTAAAAGATGTTGTGATTAATTTACCCTTAGAAAACATATGTAATGCGCACATATGCATTTTCGACCCAAAAAAATGGCTTAAATTGTTTTTTTTTTTTTTTTTTTTTGGGGGGGAGGGGGGTGAGTACTAATTTCCTCATCAAACAATGTTAATGTCCATCAAATGTGACATGTTAACCGCTCCATGAGACCAAACGACACATAAATGTTAAAGTCGTAACTTTTAACTATGTGGATTACTTCATAAGTTTTCTTACTCTTAAACTTTAATCATCATATCATAACCTGAAAGTGATCTAAGTGCAACTGGTATCATGAACTTAATGCAAGATATTAGCATTTAGTCAAAATAATACCCTTCTTTTTATTTTTTTCAAGAAATAAACTCTTATAACTTAATGAAAAAAATTAGTATCGATGATGACGTAGCTTAATGGTGAAAGTTGAGGCTCCAAGATTAAGATGGCAAGAGGTCTTTGGTTCGACTCCCACGAATATGGATATTTTTCTAGTTTAATACTAGTATTGGTAGTTGAAAGTTTATTTATCTTTGTACTTCGATAGTGATTGGATAAATTTATGATATGATGACTTGATTGATGTAAAACTAAAAAAAAACCACTACTTATGTATATATTCAAAATTTTACAAAAGAAAATAACAGGTTCGTTGATATTATTAAGCAGTTAATTCTTTCTCGCATTGTATTAAATAAAATTCAATGGAGTCAGTACCATTCCATGCTATCTATCCTTCAATTTAATTTATTCATGTCATGTCGAATACCTGGCCGAGTTCATAATTAATACACAAGCTTTATATATATATGTATAAGTAAAACAAAATCAATTAATTAAACACTCAACTGACTTTAATATAATTAAGCCACAAAAACAAACAAATCCCATATTACATCAACTGGAATAGACTTCAACCTTAATTTAGAGCTCCTAGGTCGCCAAATGTGGAAGTACCTATGTACTAGCTGGATAAAGAAAGAACAATCTAAACTTTAATTACCACATTTGACAATGTAAACGAAACCTTTAGTACGTAATCAATCAATTCATTTTTATTCATGTAATTAAAAATCACACACAGCAAACCTTACAAACCCTAACCGAATTTCACAACCACGTACATGACCATTTTATATGTACATATATATAAGAAATCAAATCCGTTGAATAATTTCCCTTATTCAATCTTATAAAATACAGCCTTAATTATTTAATTTTCTTAAGAGACGACCAAGAGCTTGAGAGATATTCCAATATCGATCGATCAAGACTTGTCTCCAAACAGGTAGCCTAGAGATGAATCTCCACCTGGTGCAGATTTCACCTTTGTCGATGGACGACCCTGCAGCATGATTTATAAATTGGTAAGAGATAATTCGATCGATCGAGCTGCAGGAAATTTGGAAAAACTATGTTCGGATATTAATGAACTAGTTAGCTAGGACTGAATATATCTCTCATGAGGGGATCGTGATAGCAAGACCACTCTGCTGCTTACAATAAACAATCGTGTATTTAATTCAGGATGGGATGATATAATTCAACTAATTAGAAATAATTATATATAATTAGTGTTCGTGTTCGATCTTACAGTGATGAAGTTGCCTGAATTTTGGCCCTGGACCCTATGGTAGTTATTGGACAGTACTACCTTGGATGATTTATCGTTTCCGGGAGGTTTTTGGTGGACGTCCATATCCATATCCATATCGGTACCATAAGGAGGTAAGGGTGGAGGATTAGGTGGGGGCGCCTCATTTTTCTTCTTTTCATCAGAACCGAAGAGATAGCCAAGAGAACTCTGCCCACCTCCATGACTTCCACCTCTTTTCATACTGATAATTATTATATAGTATAAATTAATTTTCTTATAAATAAATGAGACACTGATCGATCAGTTATATATAAAATAAGCTGGGGATATTTTGTGTGCATTATAGATGTTCGTACCATTATTTTTACTCCCTTTACTTTTTACACAAGAATTATATTAGTATTAAAGTACTATAAATTACTTAATTCTTCATTAGTAGTCTATAATGACAACTCAAAAATATCTGTGTCACTATTATATATGTCAAAATCCTGTGAAAATGTTAAATTAAAATGAAATTTGTGACTGAATAAAAAGGAGAGAATTTCACTTTTCATACCATAATTTAACCTACTTTAGGGATTTGATACCATAATTTTTTCTACTGACACACTTGATACCATATCTCAAATCCACTCTGCACATTTAATACTTCCGTCAAATTAATGACGGAATTGTCACGTGAATGTCACGTGGCGTTAAAACTTTACACATTTGATACCATTACTTATGTGATACCATCACGGAATTGTCACATGAATGTCACGTGGCCGTTAAAACTTTACACATTTGATACCATTACTTATGTTGACTGATAATTTTACCCCATAAATTTCAGGTTACCAAAAAAGCCCCACATCTCCAAATTTAGTGACGATTTTAGTCCACATTATTGCAAAATTTTCAAATTGACTCGAATAAAACCACGTGCTGACCAATTTAGAAAATTTTACTTATTTTATTTAAATAACTAATTTAATTTATAAACAATATTAATAAATTAAATAATACATTAACATAAATATCACCAAAATTAAGAAAACATATTCTTTTTAAATATAAAATTTATATAATAGAATTAATCTTTTAAAATAAGACCACGTGCTGACCAATTTAGAAAATTTTACTTATTTCATTTAAATAACTAATTTAATTTATAAACAATATTAATAAATTAAATAATACATTAACATAAATATCACCAAAATTAAGAAAATATATTCTTTTTAAATATAAAATTTATATAATAGAATTAATCTATTTAATATTTATTAAAATAATAAATTATATAATTAAAAATTATTTAATATTTATGAAAATATTAAATAATAAATAATTATAATTTTTAAAAAAATCTCCACCCCACCCACCACCTCCCCACCCCTCCCCCCTACCCCCCGATTTCCAGGCCGGCAGTGGCCTGGGATCGAAGAACCCCGGCCGACGGCTTGGGTTCCGTAGCCGTCGACCTGGGTTCTTCGATGTATGGAGGGGGTGGGGTGGGGAGGTGGTGGGTGGGTTGGGTTGTGGTGGGTGGGTTGGGTTGGGTTGGGTGGGTGGGGTGGGGAATTTTTTTTAAATTATAATTATTTATTATTTAATATTTTAATAAATATTAAATAGTTTTTAATTTAATTTATTATTTTAATAAATATTAAATAGATTAATTCTACTATATAAATTTTCTATATAAAAAGAATATGTTTTCTTAATTTTGGTGATATATATGTTAATGTATTATTTAATTTATTAATATTTTTTATAAATTAAATTAATTATTTAAATAAAATCAGTAAAAAAAAATTAATTTGGTCAGCATGTGATCTTAATCGAGTTAATTTGGAAATTTTGCAACAATGTGGACTAAAATCGTCACTAAATTTGGAGATGTGGGGCTCTTTTGGTAACCTGAAATATTATGAGGTAAAATTATCAGTCAACATAAGTAATGGTATCAAATGTGTAAAGTTTTAACGGCCACGTGACATTCACGTGTCTATTCCGTCATTAATTTGACGGAAGTATTAAATGTGCAAAGTTGATTTGAGATATGGTATCAAATGTGTCGATAGAAAAAGTTGTGGTATCAAATCCCTAAAGTAGATTGAATTATGGTATCAAAAGTGAAATTATCTCGAATAAAAAGAGTGACAATCTTGTTTGGAATGCACAACTTATTTTGCAATTTGAATTTTTAACTCCATATTATTTTAACAACGAATCAATGGCAATTTCTATCTCAAATCAGATTCGGCCAAATTCAAGATATATATTTACATGGTAGGTATTTACAATATAGGCAAAATTTTATTAAAATTAACTTTTTCGGTCAGATTAGACATAAAATGGTGATTTTCGGTAAAAAAAAAATTAATTTTCCAGTCAATTAAGACATAAATTGATGATTTCCGTCGATAATTAAATTTTTCCAGAAATATGAACTGAAATTGATGATGATGATGATGACACAATAAAGAGCCAATTTTAAAATGGATCCACTTTAGAGTATAAAAATGAAATTTTCCCTACAATATGACTTGTCTTGTAGTTGAATAACATCTTAAAAGACAACCAATCAGATGACAAATATAATACACTAGGTTTATGATTAAAATAATTTGACTAAATCAAATTTGGGTAAGAACTTAATTATACTTTATATAATATATAGTGTACACACCACTGATGGTTCTCTTTATCATTAACTTTTTACGGAGTCATCCCTCTTATTTTTTTCCCACATTAGTTCCTATTACCTATTAAGAGTTATTTGTTTCTCTTTGACCATTTTGAGGTTGAGCATGACGGATTCGATGTCACATGACCTGCAATATAGATTTTATAGCAAACTTAAATGTAACACTATCATAGCGAACGAATAAAAACATCATATAGTGCAGATCACTAGACATCGGATCCTCCATTGCTTAGCCTAAAATGGACTAGAGTGAACGCTCTAGTATTCACCCTTACAGGGCCGGCCCTGAGTGTAAGCCGCACATGCGGTCGCTTAGGGCCACCGGTGAACGAGGGCCTCCAATAACAAAATATTTTAATATATATGTATATATATTTATATGTATGTAATAATTATACAAAAATTGCTTGTGGCATATATGGTAAATCTTCTGATAAGTGTGCGTGCGGTCAGTGTTTGAATCTTTGCATCTTCAAATGGCCTTTAATTTTTGTTATTTTTGCTTGTGGAGCTAAGATTCTAATATGGAAAGTCTAAATGCATAGCTAAAGAAATCAGGCCCAACTTGTCTAAATCAAAAAGTAAGAAAATGAATCTTGTATTGCAATTTTAAAATTTTGGAGTTGTGAGTCATGTGACCAAGAGATCCATATTAATATATCAAAAAAAAAAATTATTCGATTTGATAATGTTAAAATTTATTGATGATGTGCTTTTAAGTATTTATTGTTTCAAACTTGAATATTATTTGAATGATATTTATGATATAGATGAGATTGACTTAATTATTTGAGTTGAGAGTCTTAAGATATATTTTACCAAAAGAACTAAAAAACTTGAATTATTTGCAAACTATATAATGTTGATTTCTCAAATAGATAGATTGCTTATAGAATATTGTTAAGTATTCTCATTACAATTGCAATTGTAGAGATGATATTTTCGAAGCTATAGTTGATTAAGTCTTACTTCTGATCAACCATTGTCACAAAATAAATCGAATCGGTTAGCCATATTGTTGATTGAAAAATATTTGTTATGCAAGTTTAATTAGTGATTTTGCTATAAAAAATGCTAGTAGAAGAATATTTAAGTAATACTAAGATTTTATGTGTTTATGTCACATTCATATATTTTATCATTTTCTTATTAAATAGAAGTGTGTCTCGTATTACCGATATTTTTTACAAAGCGACATTATATTTTATTTACATTATTATTGTTTCTTATTTTTCTAATTAAGAGTTTTATTTTTACAAAATATTATTTTAGTTATTAACATAATTTAATTGCACATGAAAACTTAAGGGCCACAATATTAGAGTTGGCTTAGGGCCACCAAAAATTCAGGACCGGCCCTGCACCCTTATATATTTAAGTATGTTTGCGTGTCAGCTGGAGTTAAAAAGACATGTGGAGGTTCCTGTTATAAGTTGGAGCTTGAAGATTCTTATGTCGATGATAACGTGAATAAAGTTGCAACAAAGAAACCCAATTTAATTGGGGCATACTGTGTAAAAGATGATCTAACAACATATCAACAATCACTTAAGGCTAACCACAGTATTTTGAGAGCCAAAAAGAGATTAATTAGTGGGATTATATATAGTGCATTAGTTAAAGTTTAAGCAAATGAAGAAAGCCAATTAATTATAGCTTGACTGGCAATCCATCAAGAAAAGTGAAGTTGACATTATCTAAATTAAAATCAATATAGCTAGCTAGCATAGTTCGGTTGGAGGGGAGCTTGTAGGGCAAAGGTAAATATAGGGTTCACATATTAATTGTTGCCTTTATATTTTTCTTACCAAATATGTGAACCAAAAAAAAAGCTTAGAATTGAACATGATATATGACATGATCGATACGGATTAATTGCTAGATCAAAATTGTGCGATGCATATTTAATTGGGTAAATTACGAATACCCCCCTTAGATAAGGCCTAATTACAAAAATCACCCTCACGTATTGGATATTATAAAAATCCCCCTGAGGTTTGCAACTTTCTTACAATTAACCCCATGCCCCTAAAATATTCCAATTTTGCCCTTGGGTGTTATTTGTATTGTTTTTAGTATCTTATAAATGTTAAAACTTGGGATCTAATTATTATATCTTATAAATTAGAAAAGAGATAATTATATATATTTACCACCAGAATAATTGATAAAATTTATAATTTCCCGTAAGTTTTAATAAATATTGCAAAAAAAAAAAAAAAAGGTATTTATATATTTATTAGCAATTTAAATTGTAAAATATTAAATTAAATAGAATTTTAATAATATATTTTAAAAATATGAATTGTTTATACATTAGTTAAATGAATTTATTTTATAAATTAGTAATTTAATAAATTATATTGTATTATAAATAAGATATTTTAATTTATTAAAGTTTATATTGTACTATAAATTGAAATATTTATTGAAATTTATGGGAAATTATAAATTATATCAATTATTTTGGTGGTAAATAGATGATTATTATTTTTATATTTACAAGATATAACAACTAACACCCAATTTTTAAAATTTATAACATATTATAAACATTACTAATAACTTCCAAGGGCAAAATTTGAATATTTTAGGGACAGGGGGTTAATTGTAAGAATGTGACAAACCCGAGGGGAATTTTTGTAATACCTCATACGTGAGGGGGATTTTTGTAATTAGACCTTACCTGGAGGGGGTATTCGTAAATTACCCTATTTAATTTTCAAAAAGTGCTAGGTTGATGAGGGGTTATATCTAGTCCCGTAAGGGCAAAATAGTAACAAGTTCGAAATTTAATAAAGGATGTTCCGAGATGTTCAAGCTGCTAGTTGCACTGCATGATAGTATTAGATGAGTCTTCCAGTTACCCTATTAATTAAATGCAAGAGTAATAGTAATAATGCATGCATTAATTTTCGGGTTCCTGAAGATTTATCTTTCGCCAAATGAACTCCCATGTGTCAAGATCAGCCCACAAATCAAGATGATCTTTCTTTTCCTTCCTAGGTTGGACCTGTTCGTGCTTGTAGTTCGCCTACAAATCCGAAGCACCGGCAAATATTAAGGCTCATTTGGTTTCGACAAAGCCCCTCCGATGTTTAAGTAAGATATTTGATCTTGAACTTAAAGATAAGAAGAACAAAAAATATGAAAAATGTAAAGTGTGTGTATGAATGTGTGATTATACAGGAGTGGTTGACCTATGATTTATACCCAAAAAAATCTAGCTAGGTGGCACGGGTGCACCACAGGAGATTGTTCTCTTACTATGCAAAAGGACAATCCTCGTGATTATACAATAACCTATATGATATGATTAGGATTTCATGAGCACTGGATGACCGTCATTGTATGTTATATGGCAGACAACATTAACGGTGGTTTCAGTCTTGTCTCCTAATAAAATAATAAGGTGGCGCATTTCTTATAAGAGGTCGAGAATATCTAAGAGGTCGACATAATTCATTTTATAAATCGCGACCATATTCACAAATATATAATCTCATATAATATACAAGTAATTTTTTGGATAATAAAATTCCCACCGATTTCAAATCGGTGGGAATTATTATATTCCCTATTATTCCCATCGATTTCATATTCGGTGGGAATTTAATTCCCACCAACTACAAATTCGGTGGAAATATTCCCACCGATTGAAAAGTTGTTGGGAATAAAAAATATTCACACCGATGTCAATCGGTTGGAATATTAATATTCCCACCGACTTTAACATCGGTGGGAATTCGTAAAATATTTCCACCAATTATTTTCGATGGAAATTTTAACTAATTCTAGTAGTGACGGGCTCTTCTGAAGGTCGGATGCTCTGCTCCATAGATTTATGGGAGTTCAACATGTAAGCTATCTTCCAAAACCTAACTTGTTGCGACAATTTAAGAGGTTGTCCCTACCTAGCCTCGATAGAAGTAAGTTTGTCCATAGTGGCCTTGGTCAAGCCGAAGCTAGATTGGGCGGACTCTGTCCCAAACCCATGATATGTCAATCACTAAGATCATAGAATATTGAAAAATAATTATATGATTCAATTAACATAGAAAATTAGTTAATGATCACATGCAACGCACGTGATCTTTCCTAGTTTTTTTAAAAGGGGCATCTTTAGAGATCAAAACTCGAAATTTTCGTTCGATGATGAGAATGCTAATATATTAAAGCTCAATCGTCTTAGAATATCATTTTACTTTTCTTATAAATTCAGTGAAAACTATTAAAAAAAATGGTATCAACTTATTTCATTCGAAGATTACTTTCTAGTTTTCCAACTAAGCAATCTACTACAAACAAAAAAGTGATATGTAATAAAAAAAAAAAAAATTAAAAAAGCATAGCCGCGCCGTATGATTCGATATTAAAAGGTCCAGTTTAATTTTGAACACGTAAAAATCTTATCAATTGATACAATACTTATTTAACTAATAAAACTAAATATTGTATCATGTACTTCCATAATTCTAGAATAAAGAAATAAATGTCCAAAAGTTCATTTCTTTCAAAGCCAGTTGTTGTGAAATGCGGCATTAGTTGACTTGATCTTGAAATGGTATGAACATGATTGGAAGTGGAAATTGTCGCATCATAAAACCAACAAAAGCAACAGCCAAATTAGGTCTTCATTATTGGAGAAAATGAAATCGACTTTTAGTGACTCCATGTCAAATCTATCTTAATTTGTTCTTTTTAGGGGCCGTACGGCCCTTATATGGGCCTTTGGTCATTAGGCTAAGTAGGACCGAGTCCGCAATCTTTATTTACCTGATAATCCCACTCAATCTTTTTTCTTCTTTTCCCTTGGACAAGTTTTAGGTAAAAGTTAATCACAATCCCGTCGGACAGGGGGTGAGGGGCGCCCGGGGTGAGCGATTTCACCTTTTTAAAAAAAATGGAACAATAAAAAGATAGAATAAAGTATTATTAAATGCCCTTAAAAAGTAATGAATGAAAGATAATGGTATTAAAATATTACTTTATCTAAAAATGAGTGTTATTTAACAAGAAATAATAGTAAAAATTTAGGAATAGATGGAGTATTTCCTAATACAAGAGATGAGTAATAATGTCCAGTAAATCTCCTTATGTAATTAATTAACTTCTTTATCACTCGTTCAACATCGACTAGTGTTTGTTTAAATGTATTGGATTAGCCTCTGTAATATGGTGAATATTGACATTGAACAAGATTTTCACCTTCTTCGTCAAAATATCGAAAGATTTATGTTTTGAACCAATAACGAAAATAAAGTGTATTTCCGAAACTCTTTATTTGTCTTTAGAAATTTTTTTCTTAATTTAGTAACTCTTTTAATAATTTTTCCTAGTGATTATAAACGTTTCCAATATCTCGTTAATCGAAACAAACAATAGGAGATAAAATTTTGATCTTCAAATGCAAATAATATGTCAAACCATGTCTTGAAAATTATTAAGTTAGGTTTTAAGACTTAAATTTGGAAAAGAAGAAAATAAAATCAACTCGACATGGTCTTTTTCAGTAAAACTAAGCTATACGTTGCATATAATTTGGGTTGCATATTTTGTTTAATAGAATGATATCTCTCATCAATCGAACAAATATCTTAATAAATTGAATCGAATTTGATCCATATCTTAATTAATATCCGCTCCGACAGTCCTCGGTGCCTAACGAAACCTGTTTAAGATAACAAATTATGATCCTTGGCCCAATCAATTTCTCCATTTGATTTTGCAATATCGCAATATAGTAACAACTTTTTAAGCTTGTTGTGGAAGGTGACACAATGATTCATTTTAAACAACAAATGAGGAAACAAGAAAGTGAAAATTAAATCTCAGAGCAATGTATTAGAATAATGCATTATGAAGATTGTTGTTAATTACATTACATTTGAAAAAACTTAGAAATATAATAAATAATTTTGAGGGAAAAGCCGAGAAGGCAAACTACATAATTCAATAGTTTAATGTACCATGCCAAAAATGGGGTAATTATAGGCTGTACTGATATCCTGTATGTTTTTAGCACTAGCTGAAAAATGACATGAGGACTCTTCAAGAACCCTGCATAATCAAATTGTTATATATTATTTAGGTGTTTTTAATATTCAAAGAAGCATTAGAATGTGATTAAAGTTGTGTCTTACACTCTGTAGCTGCAGGGAATGCGTCAAAAAGTGAAGTCACCATCTTGAATATTGTCTGATTTTTTAGGAAATTCAAAACATGACAAATTGATGTAAGATGTTAAGAAAATGAGGTACATATGGTTTTAGTATTTACGCGCTGTAGGGAAATTAAAATACTTATAAAGTTATACGCAATTAATCCACTTTCATATGATGTTTCTTCAAGCATTTATCAAACAATAAGATCTCATGATCAATGCAAATTAACGAGAAAATAAGCAATGAAGAACGGAAATTCTATTACCAGTGCTAGAGCTCCTAGTTTGATAGGCGACTCGATGTGAACTTGAGCTTTCCTGCATGTGGTTGGATGAACATGTTATTATTTATCTGTCATAATAAAATAATTTTTTGAAAAGAAAAAAAAAATCTTATTTTGCATACTTGATAACTAGTTTATCTCCTTTAGTTGATAGTGAGTAAAAGCTGCATCCTCTGGTGAAAGGGACCTGTGTTTTGTTCCAATCTGTAATTGAAGATCGAAGTTTTACTATCGCTATAAAACAATGAAATATTACTCATTCAAGAATTTCCAACAAATAGATATATACCGAGGTGCCAATTGACTCCAGCTGTAGAGTCGTTCCCTTCGCATATATGCTCTACATTGAACTGCATATTCTGACCCATGGACGAAGTTAATTGCTCTAGAAAACGCAGTGTCTCCTGCAATAGAGAAATTGTTGCTCCTATAAATATGTGGGGTATGTTAGATTGTCTAAATGTAGAACTGATAAAGACCTTTTTTCCTTGGAATGGTTTTGGGAATGAGTAGTCCTCGAAGAAACAATCTTCAGCGATCAACGTGCCCAGTTGCTTTAAGTTCTTCTCATTTATGGCATAGTAAAACTGCATAATTGTATGAGTAGGAGAAAGTGGACTTATGTCGAAGTCAGAATCGCTTGATGGTGCCGCGAATAGTTTTCTTTCGAGTAACCTCTTCTTGTATATCAATTGGGGCAGCATCTTAATTTGCGGTTGTTGATGATGACGTGGTCGGTTAACTGGCACGGTACAAAGGGAGTGCTTGAATGTTGTTTTTGACCACATGCTCTGCCCTAAAACAGAACCGTTAAATCCCATCGCAAAATCCATTGCAGAAAGATTATGCACTAGGATTCAACTGAAGATATAGTATAGATTTAAAAAGGAGTTGTAGTTTAGTTTACTTGGGACATGGAATAAGAATATCATGGTTTCTTGCCCTTTTGGTTAATTGAGTTGTAATCAAAGAATTGATTCCTGGTAAATATAATTGTTCACAGTTTATAATTGATTCTATCCATTCATATGTCCTTAAAATTTGATTGGCTTTAGAATATTTGGCATTCACCAAAATTTGTTAAAAGAATTACAAAAACATAATAGTACAAAGATCATATTTTTCTCCTTAATGTTGAGTTTTCTGTCTAGGTGAATTCAAATATTGAGAAGCTGAAATGACAGAAACCAGTGACTGAAATGCTTTTGCTGCTATCTTCATTTTGATTTCCCCTCTTTTTGGAATTTGCCTTCTTCTTCTCTTTAAGTTCTTGTTAAATGCAGTCACAACAGAGGCATCATTTACCTTTGTTCTCATCTTGTGTTTTGTGAAATAATTGAACTGATTCTTGTTTTCTGTTTTGATGATTAAATTGGTACTTTTTAGAGTTGTGATTCAGTTCCATGAAAAGGGAGTTTATATAGGACAAATGGGGAGGCATATATGCCAGCTAAATTCAGTTGACTTTGGAAGATATATTCTGGTTTTTTATTTATTTGTTTTTGAGTATTTTATGATTTCATGTTTGACAATAGAAGGGCAGAGACAGAATTTGGTGTGTTTGAAGGGAGGACATGGTTTTGAATTGTCAGTTTTAGTGTAATACTATATGAATTGATTAGCAATAATATTAACTATACTTAACATTAACCATTATAAAATTGCCGATGCCGATGCCAATGTCGATTAGTCAAGTGATTAAGGATGAGGATCTATAATCAAGATGGTACTTTCTCCAATTTCACTATCTCAGAAAAGAAAAATCATTATAAAGATTGTTCAATAGAGTAATTTTTGAAATATAATGAATGTTAGAATATGATATGAGTGTATAATAGATGGTAGACAGTAAAATAAGTTGCGTTTAAAAAAATGTTATATTTAACAAATCAATGTATTTAGACTCTTCTGCACAAAAAAGGAAAGAAGTTTTCAGTATTTTCCAAATTTTATTAGGTAGCGGTTGCACAAATTTTGCAATATGGCTGAAGCTGAATAAAAATAAATTTTGGTTCCATCTCAATGAGACCGAGGGCAGCCCATGAATTGAAGAGCTAATGGCTCCTTATGCAAGTACTTTGGTTGAGTTTTTTAGGTTGAATTAGGCACAAACATAAAATTAAACCGTTCATGCGATGAAATATAATAATTTATTTTGGTTTGGTTTCAAAAGATGGTTTGAGAGTTTTCAACTTAACTCTGAACTCGCGATTTGGATATTGGTTTTCATGGAATCTTGAAATAGTGAAATATAATCAAACAATAGTTAGTGGATTTTGAAATCTTGAGATGTGATTTGGATTGAGGTTTGCTTGTTGGGATTGATTGGAGAAGATGGTAGATATCAAATCAATAACTTTATATGTGTGGGAGTTGTGGAGGTTCGTGAAATAATCTTAGTTTGTGTAATGTTGTTTGTTTGAGTTTGGAAGAGTGATTAAGGAAACAAGGTAGATGTATGCATGGTTTTTTGGAATAGTTTAGTAAGTGTAAGATGTATAATATTTTATGTCAAATCATATTTATTATATATGTAAGAGATATGTTATCTAACGTCAAATAAAAGTAGAGTTTGTGTAAGTTTTTTATAAAAGAAGTAAATTATTGTTTGTTTTTATTTTTGAGAGAATAATTTGAAAAAATTAAGAGGGATAAATTTATTTAAAAAAATAGAAAATATGTTTGTCATGTTTTTCTTGAACACGAAATAATTTTGAGAAATACGAGAAAAACAAAGTTGAGTTTACCCCCTTTAGTTGTCAACTGACTATATTTTGTCTCCAATGCCGCAATAGGTATATATTACCGGCCCCTATAAATTGCCAAGCTGGTTTATTTAGCATGTGCAAGCACAAAAATCTCTGTAAAATTCTTTGTCCTATGCCTCGCGCGCAATGATAAATTTATCCATTATATATTCCCAAAGGTTCCCGGAAAATGAACATTGATAAACAATTCCAAGAATTTTATACTATAATATATATTATATATTATATATGCACCAAACTAATTTCCATTTATGATCAAAAGATAAAATGCCCGGCAATCTGTGTACACATCGATCTGGATCAATCATAGAAAATTAACAAATCATACAAATCTTTTTTGTCAATTGATCCTTCATATATAATCTAGCTAGGTGAGATCCACGAAGGAGGCTTTTCTTTACAAATCACACGTACGTATAAATCGAATTAAATACATTGCTCAGAAATTTCATTTTGTGACAAGTTTAGTTTGCAATTGGGGGAGATTGGAATCTTTGTTTTATCAACTTAATTTCTTCATTTGAGAATCTCCAATTAATTATGAACCAAAAGATTACTAACTACTTATTCATTCCATTGTCATCTCAATGCTTTTTAAATGCTTCTTCAATTCCCATCACTTTGAATCCAGCATCAGGAGATAGACCTTAAAACCAACCGGGAGATCGATCGATCGATCGAGTTGATGCATCAATTGTTGTTTGTGATCAAATTTTGTTTAATGCTATCTCAGCATGAGATATGCAATTATACTAATTAATTATATTCTAATTCAGTTTTCTTGATCCTACTTTTGTTTCTTTTCTTGTATACTAGAGCTATCAATTATACCGTTTTAGCAATTAAGGTTTGCAATTTGCTTGTTTGTTTAAGTTGTAGTTACAACCTTTGTTTTCTTAGTTTCATTTTGCTATTCAATTGGCCTGTTGATGGAATTTAGACCAAATTATAAGTGTAATTGGATCAATCAGATCTCCGCATATTATTTGGGAATTGAGAAGAAGACAACATAGTGTAATTATGGACTTAAATTTTGGGCTACAACAACAAGTATTGGGCTGGAGTAAATAACTTGAATAGCCTTTAAGTGCCAAAACAAAGAAACACTTAAAAGTAGCCCACAATTTAAGCCCATTAACTATGTTGTCTTCTTCTTCCCCACTTATCTATGTTTTCTTAGGAATTTTTTTCCCACAAATTCTATTTGTGAAGCAGCTTCATATACTAACAAATGATTGAATGAGTGGAAGGGACTAGTCATTACAAAGTAGCATACTCATGTTCAAATTTATGTTGGGATAGGTATCTACTTAATAGGTGTTTGTAAATGTTTTTGGAACTTCAAAAGCACTTGCTCAAAGTAAAAGTAAAAAATAAGTACTTTTTTTTTTTACTTTTATTAAAAAGTAAGAGGTGTTTGCAAATATATAAAAACATAAGCTTTAATTATTACAAAAATGCCACCCAGAAGAAGCGCCTCCTTAGCTGCTTCTTGTCAACCTGCTTTTCAGTTGAAGAAACAATAACAGAAGCACCTACATGCGAATACTATCAAATTGTTTTAAGCACACAAAAAAAAAGTACTTTTTAAAAGCATTTGCAGACACCCCTTTAATGTGCCCGACTTGCCTCGAAAGGGATTAAACTCTTGGGAAACAAATAAAAAATAGTAACTTATGATTATCTGATAAAACAATATTTCTTTAGAATTCGCACATCGGTGGCCCTAAGCGGTCACCTACACGGCCTACACTCAGAACCGGATCAGTCTATTACCTATTTTTCCCCCAATATCCAAACTCAATATAAATGAGATTTTAATTTTTTCAAACTAACAAAACTCAACAACCAAACTAAATTAAATGAAATATCAAAAATTTCATCGAAACCATTCAAAATATTTTTTTGAAAACAAAACCTATGAAAAATTAAGCCAAAACTCTACCAAGAGGTGATTGGTCTAGTGGAAGGGACTAGTCATGTTCGAATCCCTGTTGGAAGATGCTCCCACTTAATGTACCCGCGCGCCTCAAAATGGATTAAACCCTTGGGAAATCAAAAAAAATAAATAAATAAAGCCAAAACTCTTCCAAATACTAGTACTCTAATATTTTATGTATCCGACGCCAAATCTAGAAAAGAAAGAGTCACCTCGAGTCAAACCATACGTAATTAAACTTAATTAGGTCTACCAATAAGTAAGCCACATTAATTAACTTCAGTTACTATATGTTTTATTGCACTCATAGATCGTGCTCATTTGTACATACACTGCTTATTCAGTATCACATACGTCAGGTTGTACATAAACAATACTCCACATTAACATGACTTTCACTCGTTCATTACATCATCCATTTATCCATGTATAACTTATTGTCAAATACTTAATTACTTCCCAAAAAAGCATAAATTGTATATTAAATAAGGAGTACAATGTTTATTACTTAAATAAGCTGTCAATCATTTTTGGTCTTCTTTGATTGATTTCAAATTATTAATTTTTAATTTTGGCTTAAATACAATTTGCCCCCATAAAGTTTGGGGTATATCAATTAACCTCGTAAAGTATTATTTGTAATACTTTCCCTCCAATGTTAATTAGTCACAATTATTTCTTTTCTTGCTCAAATTACCCTTCCCCTTCATATATGTTAATTGTTAGTTTCAATCTCATATCATATTTGTTCTTAATCTCAATTTTACATCAAATTGTATTATTCTTGGTGATTTTTTTTCATACTTGTTGCCAAAAAAAAAAAAAATCCCCATTATTATTTCAACAATATGTATGTTGTTATTTCATCGGTTATTGTATTTTTTATTATTCAATCAATTATTATATTTTTACCTAATTTATTATTTGAACAATTTTTATCTATTTCTATTATTTTATTAAATTTATAGTAGCTCTTCGATTATAATCGACACGAGATTGATCAAACCGTCATTCGAATCAATACACGTCTAATTTCCAAGGTTTTTATTATAATTGTTCGAAACTTACCCTAGCTCGCACATGCCATGTGAACATTCTAATCGTCCATGCTATTTGAACTGGTGTAGGTTTCTAACATTTATAGTAAAGACCTATAAATTTAATTTATAATTGTTATAATGATAATCTGAATTTTGTGTCTATTAGGAATTCAAAGAGTTACTAAAAATTTGAATAATACTGAAGAAAGATCGCAATTGTTTCAGTAATAATGAAGGTAGAAATATAATAACCGATTAAATAATTATGGATATAAATCTAAGAACAAGTAAAATAGTAAAAATTTGAATAATACTGAAGAAAGATCGCAATTGTTTCAGTAATAATGAAGGTAGAAATATAATAACCGATTAAATAATTATGGATATAAATCTAAGAACAAGTAAAATAGTAACGGATATAACTATATAATAATTAGTAAAGCGATAAGAGGAACCTTCTTTTTGTAAGAAGTATGAAAAAAAATCACCAAGAAAAATATAATTGAATGAAAAATATGAGCTTTCGAAAAAACTTTGTGTGAGATTTAAACTAACCACCACTAGCACATATGAAGGGGAAGGGTATTTTGGGCAAGAAAAAATAGAACTTTGAATAATAGACATTGAAGGGATAAGTGATACAAGTAATACTATCAGCGAATAATTAATACATTTTTCAAACTTTATGGGATAATTAATACATCATCCGTACTTTAGGGGCTAATTGTATTTAACCCAATATTTTTGGATACATAAATTTCAGTAGTGACTACTCAACTTTGTGGGGTTTTTTTAAAATAAGATTTTAAAGAACATAAGTGTATATGTGATATTCGATCTCAACCACTAAACAAAGTCAATAATAAATCTGAACCACAATTTATGATCAAAATGTCCAGTTATGACATGGTATCAGACATTTAGAAAAAATAAACATATATTAAATTATATATTAGCCCTTTAATTAATATGTTTAAATAAACTCTCTAATTTCTAATTAATTTTATATCTCTTTCCAAAAAAAAAAATCGAGGGAATTACACTTTCTACACCAAACTTTTACCTACTTTATACATTTCATACCAAATTTTTCAAAAAGACACAATTCGTACAAAAGTTGGACAACTTTTTTTACATTTCCTACGACCGTTAATATTTGGATGAAAAAGGTCACGCGCCAAGCACGTGTTCGTTTAGGTTACCATTTTTATCTCTTCAGGGGATATTTGCAATTGGGTAAAAGATACATAAAAATGTAAAAATTGAGAGGGGGATAATTGCACTTATTGCCGCCACCAATTCCTCTCTCTTCACCTCCGGCACCATAACCACCTCCCAACCCTTCCCCACCTGAAATAAGCGAAGTAGTTGGACTTGCAAGAAGTGTTGTGACTAACTTTGAACATTCATGTGAGGGGGCACATGTATATTTTTCGTCAAACAAAAATTAAATAAAATTATTTGAGATGGCAAAGTGCTTAATTCGTACATATGGGTGGTAAAGTGCCACAATATGTAACTTTGGGGGATTAAGATTTTTGTCAATTTTTTAAAGTGAATTTCATAAATCATATAAAAGATTTTGTCAAATTTTTTTTTTTAAAAAAAGGGGTTTATTGCAAAATTTTAAAGCTAGGAGGGGTTATAGGTAATTTTTTGAGTTAGGTGAGACACATAATTTTTTTTTAGTTAGGCAAGACACAATGGGTGCTGTTGAATTTCACTCATTAAAAAGGGTAAATTTGTCTTGAAGAAAATAAATTATTTTAACTTAAATTTTAAGGGGACATGTGTCACCAAGATAAATTTTATATCATATGCTATCCATCCCTCAAAATCTCATTTTAGACGGACCCAACTTTATCACAAACCTCCGGACATTTTATCGCATAAGTTTGCAACATATGTTTTGTAGGAAAAAATATGAAGAATTTATGAAACAAAAAAAGGTCTTTCTAAAATAAGATTTTATAAAACATAATTGTATATGAGATACCTCATCTCAATCACTAAAGAAAGTCAATAATAAATCTGAACCACATTTTATGGTCAAATTGTCCAATGAAGATGTGGCATCGGACATTTAAAAAAATAAACATATGTTAAATTACATACTAACTCTTTGATTAATATGTTTTAAAAACTTTATAATCTCTAATTAATTTCAGATTTCTTTTCCAAAAAAATATTCAAGGGTATTACACTTTTCACACCAAACTGTTGCCTACTTTATACATTTCATACCAAACTTTTCAAAAAGACACATTTCGTATAAAAGTTGGACAACTTTTTTTACATTTCATTCGGCCATTAGTTTTTGGATGAAAAATGTCACACGTCAAGCACATGTCCTCTTAAGTCACCATATTTATCTCTTTAGGGGATATTTGCAATTGGACAAAATATACCTAAAAGGGTCAAAATTGAGAGGGATAATTGCAATTATTGCCGCCATCAATTCCTCTCTCTTCACCTCCGGCACCACAACCACTGTTAAACCCTTTCCCATCTGAAAACAGATATTTTCATGAGAGAAGTAGTTGAATTTGTAAGAAGTGCTGTGACTAACTTTGAAAATTCATGTGAGGGGGCACATGTATACTTCCGTCGAACAAAAATTAAATAAACTTATTTAAGGTGGTAAAGTACTTAATTTGTACATATGGGTGGTAAAGTGCCACAATATGTAACTTTGGGGGACAAAATTTTGTCAATTTTTTAAAGTGGATTTTATAAATCATATGGAAGTTTTTGTCAATTAAAAAAAAACATGAGGTTTATTGCTAAATATTTAAGCTACAAGGGGTTTTTGGTAATCTTTTAAGTTAAGGGGATTATCCTTTGATGGGGTAAAATTGTCATTTCGAATTGAGAGGGATGTTTTTTGATAATAATAAAAAAAGTACAGGGATTTTTTTGCTAATAAAAATAACACAAAATATTTTGTTTAGTTAGGCAAGACCCAAGAGGTGTTGTTGAATTTTATTCATTAGAAAGGGTAAATTTGTCTTTAAGAAATTAAATTATGTTAACTTAAATTCTAAGGGGACACGTCACACATCTCACCAAGATATCTCTCTCTAGAAACTTTTCTCTCTCCAGAGAAAAGTTTTCTTAGGGTTTTCTCTCCCGCCGGCAGCCGTCCGGCCATCTTCCCCGGCTTTCATCGCCGCTTTCTTCTGTTTGGAGATGACTTTGTTCATCACTTTTTACAGTTCCCCATCTTTACCACCTCTTTTTCCATCCTTGCAACTCCATTTTTCCCAAAATCTTCACAACCCTTTCTCCTACTAATCATATACGATTGCCCCGTTTTCTCTCTTGCAGCAAACTTTTGCAACATTTGTGGGAACATGGATTATGATCGTTCCGCAGCTGCCTCCACCACCGGATCCGCCTCCACCACCACAAGATCCGCCGCCACCACCAGATCCAGAACCGCCGCCACCGCCAGATCCAGAACCGCCTCCACCACCACCAGCTCCGCCGCCACCATCAGATCGGCCACCACCACCAGATCCGGCTCGGTCTTCTTCCTCTGACCTGCCTCCAATGCCTTCGGATCTTCGTTATTATGTTTTATTTAGGCTTGTTGCTTTGTGTTTGTCTTTTGTTTGTTTTTACAGATATGTTTGTGGTGGTTCACATTGGTTTTTAAAGTTTGTGTTCTTTGAAGAGAAGATCAATTTTGGGAGTTTGGTTATGGTTTTAGCACTTTGTTTTTATTCCAGGATTTCTCTTGGGATCAGTCTGAAGATTTGGCACCGATTTTCACTCCGTCTGGGAATCATTCCGTTGCACAGAGATGTGCAATTGCTCATTTTCTTCACTTTTTTTTTCTCTTTTGTTTGTTTTGTTTTCCCGAATTTGGTTGGATCTTCTTTGTTCATTTTCTTTTTAGACTGTGTGGCCACTATAATGTATTTGTAATTTGTTTTGTTTAGTAATGAAATTATGATTAATTATCAAAAAAAAAAATACTATCTCATGTTCTCTCCATCTCTCAAAATCTCATTTTAGACGGACCCATGAAACAAATTGCAAATTAATAAAAGAAATGGTATGCACTAACAACCTAATTCTCGCAATAAAATTTAACAGGTGATTGGGTAGGGGTTGCCAACACTGTTTTGAAAACCGGACCGGACCGGCCGGTTGAACCGGTTCAACCGCTAACCGGTCCTCAATCCGGTCCGGTTTACCCCTAAAAACCAGTTCTTAAATTAACTAGTGTGAACCGGTAAAACCAGTCCCAAAACCGGTAAAACCAGTGAACCAGTGGTTCACTTAAATTTTTTTTTTTTTTGGTTATTATTATTTATTTGAACTCTTGTTTAACATTTAATAGGATTACATTTATATATTTTAATTGAAATAACATTCATCCTTTTAGTGTTTTAACAATCAATGAGGAACAAAATAATGCAATATTGCACTTTTTTTTCACATAAAAAAGTACATAGTCATTTTCTCATCATTGTGAATAATATTATTTTTTGTATGAAATTATGCAAATCTCAATTACCATATAAACATCAACTTACAACAATAGAACCCAAATGAATAATCCAAAACTTTGAAAATGAGATGAATTTTTAATTTTGTTGTCTTGTTTTGAATGTATGTATTTTTTAGGGATACTTGAGATTTATATTTTTGACATTGATCTTAATATTTAAGACATTTTGATTATTTGCATGAAACAAAAAAAAATTATATTGACAAATAATGATTTTTTTTAATTATAATTGTATTTTAGATAATCTAAAAATATATATATAAATATTACATAATAATAAAGTCACACCGGTTATACCGATCGAACCAGTAGTCGACCCGATCTAACCGATCGAACCAGTAACCAGTAAAGTTTTCGGTTCAATGACCTGTCCGATTTTAAAAACACTGGTTGCCAAAACCCAATTTGAGTAATAATATCTTAACTCTTAAGTGGATTATGTAAATCATTAGGAACACAATTGAAAAGTACAACTAGTATTTCCACACCTCAAATAATTGAATTTTTTCAGTAAAGAATCTTCTCAAAGAAAAGTTAACGAAAAGAGTAATGGATGATAGCAAAGGACGAATTTAAGTTCAACTTTGGGCCCCCCTCTCACCCTCCAATTTTAATAATTTGTTAATTTATATGTGGGGTAAAATACAATTTTTCAATTTTTCCTCTTATAGTGTGTAGGTGATATAGGTTAGGTCATTTATAATGACTTCTCAGTTTAAGATCAGTGTTCCATTCCTCACAACTTTTCATTTCCCTCAGCTTCCTTTTCATTTTCAATGACTCAATCTTCTTGTTCCATTTAATTTCAATTATCAATATTCCTCACTCTCACTTAATAATGATAATAATAATAGACAAATAAAATTAGAATACTTCGAAATAAATTTAATATTGGCATTAATAATAAGATTATTTTTAGTACACAATACTACAACAATTATTAACTCATTAATAATTAGATTATATGTTGCGATGTCACCATATACGATCAAGTAGATGTCAATCGTCAACTTCAAGCCGACTTAATCGAACATACATGGGCAACACACGGTATAAATGGTGGTCATAGATAACCGGCGTTTGACCGTATGTAATCGTATTTATTTAGATGTCTCAAGTGTTTCAATATATAAAAGTTAGAGTTATATCGTATTTAATTTAAGATTCCATAACTTGTATTTAATTTCATATATATATGTTTTATGTGCTAATTAAATTATAATAATAATGTTAATTAAATTTAAGTTTATTACAATATTTTAAATTTAACACAATTAATGTTAAATAATTTAATTTAAAGTTAATTTTCTTAAATAAAAGTTACATTTTTCAAATTAAAATTACCTTTTTTTAAATAAATTTTTTTTTTTTGAAAAAAGGGAACCTTTCATTAGCCAACAATAAAAAATGTTTAAATGAGAGTGCGTCCCAGCTTCAAGGCAAGCTTGCCTCAATCCACCGCCCCACACTTATTTGCCATTTTTTCCAATGGCTAGTAGTCATCGGAGATGGCGTACATCCATAATATATCACTTGTAATACTTACTTCCCTTTATTATAGTGTTAGATTTTATTCAAAAACTATCCTTTTATAACCAATAAATTATTTATTGGTATTAATTAATTATCTATACATTCAATATTTTATACCATTTGTAGGATATTATGCGTTATTAGTTGTCCCAAAATTAATTGGTGTTAGAAAATGCGTGTACCTTATTCTTATAGTGCATTCAAACACACAAGCGCCTACGACATTCGATTGTGACTTGGCCTACACCAGGCCCTTCGCCACGGGACAATTGCTGCCATAACTCAAACCCAACAATCTCTCCCTCAACAATTGCTCCTACTGGGAATCAAATCCGTAACCTTGACTTTGATATCAGTTGTAGGACCTCATACGCTACCAATTGTCTCAAAACCAGCTGGTGTTTGAAAATGCGTATACCCTATATTTATAGTGTATTTAAACACACAAGCATCCACGGCATTCGACTATGATTTGGCCTATTCCCGGTTCTCCGCCACGGGATAATTGCTACCATAACCCAGGCCAAACAATATACACCAAACAATATTATGTATCAATTATTTATTCCTTTTGTTTCCTTCTGATTTTTTTTTTCTCAATTTTTTTTTATTTTAATCTTAATTTTTTCCTTTACATTTTTGCTTCAGATTTTATTTGTTGATAATTATCTCTAAATGTAGAGTAAGAATCAATAGAGTCTATGTCAAAATAAAATAAAATTAAAGCATGTATCAAATTCAGAGTTTTTGAATAAGAATTTGAAGAAGAATTACTCAATATTTGGAGATAATCAAATAAAAATCGAGATAATTATCACCAAATAAAATCGAGATGTAATATAAAGAAAAATATTCGAGATAGAAATAAAGAAAAATAATGTAACAAAAAATAAAGAAAACAAATTAAAATGAAAATAAAGAAAAAAATAAAATGGAAATTGAGAAAAAAATTGAGGAAAAAAAACAGCAGGAAACAAAATGAATGAAAAAAATTAGATAAAATATGTTGTTTGATAGATGGAGTAATAAACTATTAATAAAGAAATAATTTATTGATTATAAAAGATGTAGAGGTAGGTTTGAAATAAAAAGCCCAACATAATAACACAGAGGATAAATATTACAAGTGATTCATTAGAGATGTAATTGATACCACTCGAATACTCTGCGGGGAGAAACTGTATTTTACTCTTTTATATATATTTTTAGTATATTCATTTCGATTGGGACT
The DNA here is from genome assembly GCA_003313485.2 of Penstemon barbatus. Taxonomy (NCBI): domain Eukaryota; kingdom Viridiplantae; phylum Streptophyta; class Magnoliopsida; order Lamiales; family Plantaginaceae; genus Penstemon; species Penstemon barbatus. Next base: position 64,338,390 of record CM064880.1, on the reverse strand, counting down.
CCTTCTAATGCTCAAATATAGGGAAATCTAGTAATACTAATATTTAGTGTACACAATGTATAATTCTCAATAGCACGAGTCAAGTGGTAATATTTTTGTAAGCTTTAAATAATTTTGAGGCTTATAGAAAAATATTTACCTAATCTAATGAAGAAATTCATCTCATAATTCCTTTTATTAATGACACAAATGGTTTTATTTTCCAATTATTCTTGTAAACTTATGTATATATTGCATTTTTTTATCTCTTCATTATTGTAAATGCACCATAGTGAATTGCTTCTTATATTGTATCTGTTCTATCTAATAATGTAAATTATTGTAATTAATAACTTTTATCAGCTATTACTTTAGTATAATAATTTGATGGTGACTTTTGTTTTAAAATTTTTTGATGGAGTAACAAGTTATTATGCTAAATTTTATTCATCCAAAAAATACAATCTTTAATTGACTTTGTAGTTGTTTAAAATAGTGCGTATTACTTAATGTCTAAATCGTAAAATAACGTATTTGACTCTTTGAGCCTAAAATTCTGAATCTGTCCCGGGTGATAACTGAATAATAGATAATGATATATGTAAACTAAATCTTAAACAAATAATTATATTAATAAAATGATGGTAGGTTATTTAGATGTGAACTATTACTAATTCCATCGCAACTAATTTAGGGGCCGTTTGGTAGAGTGTATGGGATTAAGGTGGATTAGATTGGAGTCGGATTGAAGACTATATTAAAAACATGTTTGGTAGATTTGATTGAATGCTTTCATGTTAATTGTAAATTGATATAGATTTTAATTTGTGATTTATATATGTATAATGTTTTTCCATTTTCAGATATTTGAGAAGAATTTATGATATTTAATGGTATGTTTAAAAGGAAATATGTAAATTTGATGTTATTAGTGATATTTATCTAATCCATATTAACCTAGATTAACTAATCCACCCATGACTGGGTGGATTATAATCTAGTCTTAATACCGGGTCGTAAGGATTTAATCCATTTGACCCGGTATTAGAGCAATGCCACCAAACGTTATATTAACCCATATTAACTCATATAATATGACATAATACCCCTTATTAGGTCCTACCAAACGACAGTATATTCATTTCGATTGGGACTCCTTCTATTGCTCAAATATAGGGAAATCTAGTAATACTAATATTAATTCATCCCGGGTGATAACTGAATGATAAATAATGATATATGTAAACTAAATCTTAAACAAATAATTATATTAATTAAATGATGGAAGGTTATTTAGATGTGAACTATTACTAATTCCATCGCAATTAATTTAAGAGTATTTAATTTTTAGTATATTAATTTCGATTGGGACTCCTTCTAATGCTCAAATATAGGGAAATCTAGTAATACTAATATTCAGTGTACATATTGAATAATTCTCAATAGCATGAGTCAAGTGGTAATATTTTTGTAAGCTTTAAATAATTTTGAGGCTTATAGAAAAATATTTACCTAATCTCATGAAGAAATTCATCTCATAATTCCTTTTATTAATGACACAATGGTTTTATTTTCCAATTACTCTTGTAAACTTATGTATGAATTGCATTTTTTATCTCTTAATTATTGTAAATTGCTTCTAATATTGTATCTGTTATCTCTAATCTGTTCTATCTAATAATGTAAATTATTGTAATTAATAACTTTTATCAGCTATTAATTAGTATAATAATTTGATGGTGACCTTTTTTTTAAAATTTACATTATGTATATATATAACCAGTTATTATGCTAAATTTATTCATAAAAAAAAATACAATCTTTAATTAATCGACTTTGTAGTTGTTTAATTTAATATAGTGCATATTGCTTAATGTCTAAATCATAGAATAACGTATTTGACTCTGTTTGAGTCTAAAATTCTGAATTTGTCCCGGGTGATAATGAAGGATAGATAATGATATATGTAAACTAAATCTTAGAGTAATTATATTAATTAAATGACGGTAGATTATCTATAAGTGAACTATTACTAAATCCACCGCAACTAATTTAAGACATCCCCCATTTTCAAACACAACCCACCCACATGATTTATACCGGAGCATTAATTAATAGTAAGTAAATAACGTCATAAAATACGAACCGACTCAAGTTAAAACCGACCCAAGTTCAGGTCAGGTCTTAGGCTAGGAGGTTGCTTTCGCAATGTAGTAGTACTACAAAATAAATCATTCACCCGACCACAGATCTCCCACCCCAACCCATCCCACCTATACATACACAAAACAAAACAAAAGAAAATTGTGTATGTATCTATCTACATCTACATAATTAATACTACTACGAAGTATTCTCCCATCCTATTATTTATTTGTATATATGAATTGATGTGAAGCGTGTACATATATATGTACACAAATAACATCGAATTTTGTGCCAAATAATATTTGTATTCTGTAAATTGTTGGGGGTGTAGAACTGAAAAAGAGTGAGCAATCTGGCACCTGTGCATGCTCATTCTTCATCCACATTGATTTTCAATTCTCCTACCCCCAAAAATTAACTCTTCGATAAATCCCAGATCTGTGTTCACCACCTCAAAATCAAGAAGAAACAAAACCCACTTCTTCTTTTTTGTAATTTTAACCAATTGATTTCTGGGTTCTTCGATTATTGGGTTTTTTTTTTGGTTCTCTTTTTGTTGTTAAAAAAATTAAGTGGGGAAAAATGAAAAATATCCAAAACAATCCGGAAAAATTCATCTGGGATTCAATGAGAACTCCATCAGGTGCATCAATGGCGGCGTTATCTTCTTCCCAAAATAAACCTTTACCTAGACTAATGGTATGGCTTACTTTATTCGTCACAGCTACTTACGTTATCTACACATTAAAGCTACTTTCCTCTTCACACACCGCCGCCTCGTCTTGCGAACAAGATATGTTCGCCTCTGTCCGTTACACCGACAACAACAATGTCGCTGTAATCAAACCCACAACTCCAATTGAAGAAAAAACCGGATTAGAACACATAGTTTTCGGAATCGCCGCATCCGCAAAGCTATGGGGTAAAAGAAAAGAGTACATAAAAATCTGGTGGGAACCCGAAAAGAAAATGAGGGGTATTGTTTGGTTAGACAATCGGGTCAAGACTTACAAAAACGAAACGGGTCAGCTCCCAGAAATCCGAATCTCGGAAGATACTTCTAAATTTTCCTATAAGAACAAAAAAGGGCATCGATCTGCTATTAGGATTTCGAGGATAGTTTCCGAGACTTTGAGGTTGGGGGAAATGGAGAATGTGAGGTGGTTGGTAATGGGGGACGATGACACTGTTTTTGCGACTGACAATTTGGTGAGGGTATTGAATAAGTATGATCATAATCAGTATTATTATATAGGGAGTTCGAGTGAGAGTCATTTACAGAACATATATTTTTCGTATGGGATGGCTTATGGGGGTGGGGGTTTCGCGATTAGTTATCCTTTGGCGAAAGCTTTGGAGAAGATGCAGGATAGATGTATACAGAGGTATCCTGGTTTGTACGGTTCCGATGATAGAATGCAGGCTTGTATGGCGGAACTCGGAGTTCCGCTCACTAAAGAACTCGGTTTTCATCAGGTGAGTTTGTGAAATTTTACTTGTTTATTGCTTTAGTTAATGTTAATGTATGCTGTTGAATGTACCTTGTTGTCGTAGTTATTGTAAGAGGTAACAATTTTATGAAATGTGGATAGTAGTAAATGTTTAAGGGATTGGAGATTTAATTTAATTTGCTGATCTAATGACATGGAGTAGATCATGTGGTTTGGTAGTTGGGGTATTGGTACTAGCAAAAAAAATTGGCTTCTTACGAATTTGGCCTGAATTCAATCGAGCTTAATGTTGGTGGTTTGATTAACATATGAGTTGAGTTTGAATTGAGTTTTAAAGTTCTTAAATGTTAATGTTGTTCAAGTTTGGTTCTTTGTCTTGTTTAGTGATCTGATTTTGCTCGAGTTTTTACTGATCGAACTCCAATCTCAAATAACGTACATAAGTGTTGTTTCGGTTTGTTTCTTTATCATATTTAATGAACTTAGTACATGAGTTTTCACCGAATAAATAACTTAGTTTGATGTACTGCCAAATGTTAACTGATTTCTTCTGATAATTCTACCTCATCAAGTAATATACGGCATTTTTTAGTTTTATGGTATTTGTGTTGGAAATTATGGTGATTTTTAATGGAAGTCATTAGACCATAAATCCCGGGCATTTATGTGTTTTAGTTCTAATAAATAGGTGGACTTTAATTCAGCTCTGCTTGAATCAGAATCCAATTAGGTGCAGTTGGACTTGGACAATAAGGGTCAAGCTCAATTATTTATGTGGATCCAGATGTTGCTCAATTATTTATAGCAATATTTTTTACCCACCCCACAAGCCTTAGTTGACTAAATTATTAGTGTTTTGTGTTAAAGGTGGTAGTGGATTGAGTTTGGTAATAAAGTTTCTTTAGTTCAACACTTAATCATAGCTGTTGAAAGTTTGTTTTCCAAATTCTAACAACATTGTATTCTTGGTGTATGACAATTCAGTATGATGTTTACGGAAACTTATTTGGACTCCTAGCTGCACATCCCGTAACCCCATTGGTCTCTTTGCACCACCTTGACGTAGTAGAACCAATATTTCCAAATGTCACTCAAGTCAAAGCTCTTCAAAGGTTGAAGCTTCCTATGCAACTCGATTCAGCTGGCCTAATGCAACAATCAATTTGCTATGATAAAAAAAACGCTTGGAGCATATCAGTTTCTTGGGGCTTTGCAGTTCAAATATTTCGCGGGGTTTTGTCTCCTAGAGAGATAGAGATGCCATCGAGAACTTTCTTGAATTGGTACAGAAGAGCTGATTACACTGCATATGCTTTTAATACGAGGCCGGTTATGAGAAACCCTTGTCAGAAGCCCTTTGTTTTCTATATGTCAAAGGCAAAAATGGATTTGGAAATGAATCAAACTTTGAGCGAGTACACTCGACACCGTGTTCCTCATCCTCCGTGCAATTGGAAGATGCCGGATCCTGCTGAAGTTGATAGAGTCGAGGTTTATAAGAAGCCCGATCCACTACTCTGGGATAGGGTACGCAATATTCTCCCTTTCTTTTATAAAATGTTATTAAATTCACTGTGGTTAAATTTAGGAGCACAAATCCCTTTTTTTGCTTTTTTGCAATGTTGTTTCTTTATATATTAGCAATAAAAACTTGGAAAACTTTGATCCAGACCTGATTTGACCAAATCCATCCAACCACAAGCGAGCCAGTGTATTTACACATGCTTTATGATTTGCCAATCTCCTAAAAGTGATATTCAATCATAAAGCAAGTTTACAACACATGCTATGTGAATGTTTTGGATTGACGAATGTGGTCCACAACTATTCCCAAAAGCTATGATTGTACCTAATGCAAAGAAAATTGTCTAGCAAAGGTCCACATGTTGCATATTCTTACTGTGAAGAACCCCCACACCGACAAAAGAGGACTCGCAATCAATTTGAGAGCTACTTTAATTAACCATAAGACAAGGCTCTTGAAAAGTGACATAGACCTTTTGGTTAATTGTTTATAATCTTGATGTGATCTTAATTGACCATAAGAGCTATTATTTAATAATTTTAATTAATCTGAATAGGAAGTTGATTTTTTTAGTTATTTGTTTTGCAGTCGCCGAGAAGAAATTGTTGCAGGGTCTTAAGCTCAAACAAGAGAAGCTTGGTTTTAGATGTTGGTGTCTGCAATGAAGATGAGATAAGTGAAGTCTTAAAATGAGCCATTGTATCGAATTGTTCAATTAAGTTCCTTGATTTCTTCAATTCACGCTATCTATTTTCGTGGAACGGTGTGCCCGAGTTCTTTCACTAACGTAAGAGGCTAGGGGAAATTAATGTAAAGTTGTTCAAGTATAATTATTTATTGAGGCTGTAGTTCTTGAAATTCTTTAGTCATATATATGTATCATTTTTCTCTTTTGAAGAATTTATTATTTTGTTCAAGTACAATTTTGTCACTTATTTTCTAAATTTCTTGAAGAAGACCGACCCCTTAAATCATGGCGCAAGTGATTCTTAAAAAAACAAATCATGGCACGTGAGGGTAAAATTATTGGATTCACCAATGTAGCTTAGAAATCAAGAATCTCTATAGCAATAGCGTGTAAAATTATAATATTTACTATGAATATTTTTATTTAATTGCAATTAGGCTATTTTAATAATGAGGAGTATCATTATGTATGACTAATTTGATAAATCATAAATATATACTTGATAGACTTGTGAAATTGCACAAACCCGAGTCCACATATTCTTGTCGGCAAAGTGCAATCAATTTTTTTGTTTGTGGTGTATTTTGTAAACATTATTCCGTGTCCTTCTGTCACATCTTAATTTAAATTTAATACTCCTATTATTCTAGCCATGATTCCCAATTTAACCTTAGGGGTATGAAGGTTAAGGAAAATTCTAGATAAGATTTAATTTAATTTAATAGTATTTAAACTTGAAGGTTGCATATATATTTGTAGTTATTCTTTTTTCCTAATCAAAATCTTATGAATTATTTGAGTACCATCAAATTTCTGAAGGACAAACATTTGATTTGATAAATAGTACTGTCCTAATTTGATTCTTCGGTTTGGTTATCTAACAAACAATTAGATGTGGACTTTCTCATCTTAGGTCCAACTTTTTCAAGATTCGAACAGCCCTGGCTAGTTGGATTAATGGTTTGGTTATCTAACTAATCATTTTATTGAGGCCCCATTTGTTGTCTGCTTCATTAATAAAATAGTACTACTTAAATAAATGGTCTGATTTGAACTGTGACAACTTAAATACTGAAATGTTTCTATTAAATTGAGGCCGTTGGCTGTCGGTCAGATTTCGTTTCATTGGATGCTCAATTTATTATTATTATTATTATTATTATTATTATTATTATCAGTTTTTTATTTTTAGAATCCAGGTGTCCAAGTTTACGCTAGACTAATCCTGGACCCTCAGAAGTCAGAATCCTTGCCCTAGAACCCTGAAGGATGTAAATCGCAGGATGTGCCTCCACCAAATCTCGGGATTCCACCATACTATTGAACATTCTGCGCACAAAGGGGTCTTCACCACAAATGACTCTTAGACAGACCCATGAAAATGCTTTCATTCAAGTTCCAAATGGGATTCGAACCCCCACTCTTGCTGCTGGAGCAAGCCTTATGAATTGTTGGTCAACCAGTTGGAAATATGCCCTGGTGGCTGATGCTCAATTTATTGGTTACACGAGCCGTTGGTTATTTCTGCTTTCATAGACCATGAACAAAATCAATGCATCTACTAAAAATATTTGCAAGATCTTGTGTATGATCTATGAAAGATTTATCTATGTAAGAATTCTCCGTTCTTTTGGATAACACTAATAAATAAGGAGTAACTCAAATAGAGCTTGCAATCGAGTTTTGTACACGGAGTTTAAATGACTTTTTAACCATGGATCAAAGTTTCGTTTCGTAGGTGAGTTTCGGGTATCCAAAAATTTGAAACGTTTCGGAAACGTTGCGGAAACGCTAAGAAAAATTACAAAAACCTGGAAACACACAAATAGTCATAAAAATACATAAAAATCATGTTCTTATTTCTAAAGCATAATTTAACTTGAAATATAAGTGCAAAATGAATGCAAACAATTATTAATAATGCCCTTTTCAAATCTTGCAAACCAGTATCACCAAACAAGAATGAGTGCTTGTTAATAATTAAAAAAAAGAATTGCATCACAACTAAACAATGAAAAGACAGCGGAATATCCTAGTCTATAAACTACAATCAAAATAACCGTGCCTCAAAAACTAACAAAAGTTGATACAGAATTAAAACATAGCTTAATTAAAGTTCATGATATTAAAGTACTAATAGTTCAAAAATAAAATTAAATTAAAAGATCCAATTGTTTATACGTAACATAAGCAAATTGATTTCCACTTCCACTTCCCCTTCCGCATAGACTAAAATTTTGATCATCGGCTACCATGATCTTCATCTTGAGTAGCATAATCAAAGTATTGTTCTTCAGAGAAATAAATTCCTTGTTGGCTAGCTTTACATTGACTCAAGTTTATAAACTCCCCACCATTTTCTGGATTTAAAAAAAAATTGGAACGTTTTTTTCGAAGAAGGCAACGGCTATTTTCGGAAATTGAAGGAAACTTTGCAAGTTTCCATAGTTTCGGTGGAAAACTCGGAAACATTGTGGGTTTCGAAGGAAACCTTGTAGTTTCGAAAATACATTGAGGAATCGTTTCGGTTCCTTGAAAAACCGAAAAGTTTCGGATTTTTCCTAGGAAAAATCCGAAATTTTGATCCATGGTTTTAACTTAAATATCATTTGATTCTATGGTTATAAACCAAATCTAATCATGTTCAGCTTCATAATTATTGATTCAGAATCGCCTCATGTGTTAGTTAATTCAGATTTGAAGCTTAAATTGAGCTTATTCCGTAATAGTTCACACTATCAAATTTTCTAACTCAACTTTGTTTTTATACATTGACTTTGAGTTCCGTCCATTCTCATTTCAAATAAAGAATGGAGATACAGCTATTAAAAAAAAGTTCAAAAACACCCCCAAAAAAAAAAGGTTTTAGAGACTACAAACATTTTTGTACAACTAATTTAGTGTGGACATGATTATGAATTTTTTTCCCAAATTTAGACATCCAAATTCCCTTTTTGTATTGTCAAGTCATTAACGTTCTAAACAAACAATCAATCACAGTTAATAATACAGATCTTCCATTGCTCAAGCACATAAATAAGGTAACCCCGCCTATACTATTCTCCAAGTATAAAGATAAATTGTCCAGACTTTTAATTGGATACACAATGTCACTAAAATGAGAAACATATAAGTTCATTCAAATTTCAAGAAAATAAACAATGGCAACACTGTACAATTACTAAAAAAATGTACAAAAAAAAAAAAAAACAGATTTTTGATGACCGAAAAAAGAGTAATAAAAATGAATGCCTGCAACCAAACATTTTGAATAAGTTAAGGTAATAATTAATCTTCTTCATCGTCCTGAAGTCCCATATCGTCTCCAATGCCTTCGAGCAAGATATCGACATCCTCCCCCAACTCCATTAATCTTGCACTAAGCTTCTCCACCTTGCTTTGCTCTTGCCCAAGACAAACGAGCAAATCGTTTAATTCAGTTTCACTCTCCTTTTCTGCTTCTTCCCTTGCTTCTGCCTTAATTGCTTCTATATCTGGAAAAGGAACAGCTCCACCACTTTTCAATGCTTTTACTTCATTTTCTAGCCTAAAGTTGGCCTGCTCCAGACTATTGTATGCGTCAGATAAGCTTTTCAGATCAGATTCCAATTTACTGGCTACATTTTGGTGTGTTGAAGCTTCTGCCTCGATTCTGGCTTTCTCTGATTTGAGAGTTTCCAGTCTTTCGGAGGCTTGGTGAAGATCTCTACGGAGACTTTCAATTTGAACTCTTTCTGAGCCCCCACTTGCTCTATGTTCGAGTTGAGATGGCGCGCTCCCTCCTGTCTTTGCCACGTCGTCGGCTAAAGTAGCATTCCGACTCAAAAGGTTCTTATATAAAGGAGGGGGGAAGGGCACAAAGCAGTGAGAATCGATCAAACTAAGAATATCAGAGCTTATGACTAAAAATCACTTGTAAAACTGTAATACAAAAGGTCCATATTAGTCCAAGGATAAGACCCTCAGAACTTCTGAACCCATGCTATTTATTAAAATGTTTTGCACTTTTGGACCCAAAGGCAAGGGGGCGTTGGGTCAAAAGGGCAAATAATTTTTAGAGAATGAGACTAAAATTGCAATTTTGTAGAACACAAGACCCAAAGTACGGAGTCCAGTTCTGTGGGACTAAAAATGCTATTTTTGCAGGTCCAGTTCAGGATGAAGGCATTCCGCTCTTATTTCAAATTTAGAAGATGAGGTGAAGCTAATAATATCAAGGCCTATACGTATTTGCAATAAAATGTTAGGAGTATTATTTTACATATAACTCCAAAGTGATTTGTAGATAGGTACCTGTATTTCAAGGCATTGCTTCTCCACAAATATTTTCAGCCGTTTGATGTACTCTCTGTCATTTTCTCCACTGTTTTGTTCCAATTCTGCTGGGACTACCGCGACCTGGCTCTTTGGATGACTGTAAATTTCCACAATTTGTTCTCTAATCTTTGACTCTAACTCCTTCACAAAGACAACAAAGTCTGAATCTAGCAACATTACAAGGATTTGATAATCCTCATACTTCTGATCAGCGGTCTCATTATCGTCATCAACTTCAATCTCAGACATACTAGCTGCATTAGATCTAGTCAATGGTTTACGGGCCACAGCTGGCTTTGCAGATGTAAAAAGCAAGCTTTTCTTCATTTCATCGAACTTTAAAAAGTATGATGTCAGTCCAATTTTTTGACTTATGGCATCAACTATGCTATAAGCATCTTTTCCGCTGTCAATAGTTTTGTTATATATTACGCACTCACCTAAGAGTACCGCAGCCAATCCCCTTACACATACGGTCACCGTTTGATTTGACATTAACTCGAGCAAGTATGTGAGATGAGGTCGTGAATCGAGAAAGCACTGAACAGCACTTGGACAATCAAAGAGCCAAATTATTAGCAGCTTTAAGATAATTGGTTGAACATATATGGACACAGATGCACTAGCTTTTCCATCTTTACTTCTCATGGATGAGGCAAGTGCTAAATACTTCACCATATGGTGCATTAAAGGCTCTGGACCTCCTAATGATGGCGTAGGCGCTTCAAGTTCAATCTGAAGAACCTGCGGTAAATACCATGTTATGCTAAAAAAAGAGGTGTATATATATTGGACTTCAAAATTATGGTAGAATGGTCGATAGAATCTGCAAACAAAATTTTCTTCAATAATCCAAGAGTATTGAGTCTTTGATGTTTGTGAAAAAAATTGAAGCATCATATAAACATGGATATGAAATAACTACTTACCCTCTCCTTGCACTGATTGTTATCTTTCAAAACATGACATAGGACACTTGCAGCTCTGCAGCAAGTCTGCACGATGAATAAATAAATAAATAGATGAGTTCATGAGCATGCTAGGGAGAAAGATGCACAGTGATTTCTTTGTCCGTGGAGAATACTCTCATCCATCAATATTATGACACACAAAATATAGGGTGATATTTGCTTGGTTGTGTAGTATGGATGGGAAAAGAGAGCACTACAAATCTCTGCAAAACCCTTAGAACTTCCTCATTTTTCAGATGATTAATTGAGGGATTTGAAACCTAATGCACCTTTATGGCGTCTCCAGGGTAATTGACAAAGTTTCCATAAATGGAATTCATGTACTAGACAGACTTCCACCTTTCTAACTATAGCTCAGTATCCATTTTTATACTTTGTTCTACCAAATCAGAATAAATTCAAGCGATAAAGTTGATTGACCCAAACCAAAAAATAAGATTTTATTGAAATTACACAGGGTAAACCTGTTAAGATTTATCCCAGTTTTTGGATTCGAACATTCTTCTGGATGCATTAAAACATAAGAAAATTCAGATATACTCAAAAAAGAAAATAAGAAACGGAAAATAGGGATTACAAGTTAGAAGATGTAATCTAGTTCAGAGGGGACATAATTCTTAAGGAATGACTTCCTTAACAAAGAACTGTTCAAATAAAACACACACAACAGTACAGCATTACCTCAAGATCACCATCCGTTTCACTCACTGTCAGGCCATGCAATAGCATACTGCAAGAAACATAATTTATTTATATTTAATCGACATTTTAATGGGTAAAAGTCCAAGAAAGAACTGAAAGTAAAATAACCTTCCAAATGACATGTTGACATCATCCTCAAATGGTGCTTTAATAATCGAATGTGGTTGAGGAGTTAAAGTAGAAGCCAACATTGTTTGACCATCAGGATTTTTCTGATGCAAATATACAGACCAAAAATGTGAGAAAGAATCTAAATGTAACAAAACTGCAGAAGCACACACATAAATGGATCAGTAAACATATAATAAACTGTTCCAAATTGGTATATCTTGGATTCTGATATGAATCTCAACCGAACACTATCAGAAGTACAATTGTTTATTTCCAGCACATATTTGTTGCTCACAAATAAAATAACATGAAAAAAATAGTGACCCCAAAATTAGACTAATTACACAAACCTCACAAAAGCTCTTAAAAACGTAGTCAGCTGCGATGAACTCTTGCATGCTAGAAGCCCGCAAAATAATCCTGAGGATAGAATTTAGAGCGGGCTCAACATGAGGCTCCTCTCCAAGTACTTTACTAGCAAGAGCATCACGATTCTTAGGATGACCGACAACCAGATCACCAATGCATCGAAGTGCCTGAAATAGTTAAACCATTAACAATAAACATAAATAACTTTTAGAAAATGTCAGACCATTAGTTATATTTGAATCCTTTCAGAAGATGAATAACCATTAGACACAAAAGGTGTTTGGTTAAACTTATACTTAGTCGGAACACAGTAAATATCCTTCAGAAGCTTATGAGTTGTGCAGAGTTTCAGTATATTTTATGAAAGAATCCATAGGCTTCAATGATAAGATTTCAAAAACTAATAAGCTCGTTTAAGAAAATTGACACCAACTCTTTCAAAGATCTAACAAGCTCTACTGATGCCTGTTCTACCTAATTCTATCAAGTCCTGACTATAATAATAATTGAATCTCGGTTGCCACATCATACAAAAACCAGATACAAGCTCTGATAGCTTATTTAATATAGTTCTATTTTTAGAGTAAGATCTTAAATATAATATTCTACAAAAACATCCAAATCGTAGAAGGTAATTCTCACAAACTCACCCAAACAGGGGCAAAGCAAAATATAAATAGATTTTTTACTGCAAGGAAGTTTACTTTCAGCAGAGATAAAGGACTACTTTTATTCCATTATAGTGAGAGCGAGAATTATGAAACGTAAGTATAGAGTACTACAAAAGTTATAATGCAAAGGAAGTTTACTTACAGTACACCGGACAGCAACAGGAGCCCATTGGCTCTCAACTCCCAGCATTAACAGATGGTCCAACACCTTTTTCTACAATTACTAAAAGATTTTTGTGAGGAAAAGCACAAACACGGAGTATGTTGAATTCTAGACAAAAGAAGACCGAGGAAAACACAAAATCAGACTGCAGAATTCTTTCATTGTCTTTTTCTAGCAGAGAATCTTGAACTTGGAACACATACCTGAACCAAGACTGTTTTATTTGCCAATCGATTGGTATCTTTTCCATCAGTTTGTAGACCTTCATATAGTAGCAAATTAATAGTGTCCAACACACTGAGTAGATTTATTGTCTACTGGCAACCAGTTGGTTCAAAAACAAAAGAAAAGTTAGAACTAAAACCATGGCAGAATATGTTAGAGACAACAAACATTTATTAGCTTAGACAATAAAAATAACTTTTGGAACATATAATGTTTAACCTTCTGCTGTGTGAATTTATAAGTGCTTCCTCTGAGCTTCAAAATTGATACCAATGGGTCAAAGCCCATTGTCTCCCTAAGCAATACCTATATAATTTTGGATATCAGCTTATAGCAGTTAATAAAATCCATCTGAAAAGTAAATAGACAATGAAACTAATTACCTGATTTGAAGCATTATTCCGAAGAAGATTGTTTAAAAGTTCCAGAGAATCCTGTTTGAAGTAGTTTTGTAAACAGACTAAATCCAGTAACCACAGAAAGTGTTCTTCAAATGACGTAACATAAGCAGTGATCAACGGAAACACACACACACATATACATGTATATATATATATATATATATATATATATATATATATATATATATATATATATCAGAAATTAGATGGTATATAGGCAATTGACAAAAATCAGTGACTAGTCATATTTAACAAGAGAGGGATTGCTGTACTGAAAGTAAACACAAAAAGTAAAAGAACTCAAGATGCATAGATATTAATTGCTAACTGCAGAAAGATGCACAGCAATTAGGTCATGTAGTGTTTATAAACTGACTTCAAGTTTTTCAAGATAAACCAAATAAACCATTGCATAATAAATAATGCTTTTACCAGTTGATGAGAAAAACATGTATATTTAATCTAAGTCTGGATTTATAAACACCTGCACGACAACGCCACCTTCAGAACCCCCTTCCTCTTTGATAATGCTAAAAATCTTCTCAAAAGCACCTTCAAAGACCACTATTTTTTGAATTTCCTGAATTAAAAAACCTCGATAAATAGGAAGGTAACATATATAATAGCATTATATACAACACAAGGATTTCTATCAGCTATCAGTGACAAAAGAATTTGAAATGGCTTTAAAGAGAATTAACACACCTCAGCTTCACGAGTCAAGTATGTCAGAAGTAATAGCGCCTCATTGCGTATAACCTTTAAAAAGGTGAAAACAGATATTTGTCAATTTGACATCAATATGAATGATGGAAAATAAGGTTCTCATGTAGCAAACTGGAAAAATACCTCACGATCCATGAGCATATCCATAAGCCTTGTGATACCACGGGGTATTGTCAGAATAGCTTCCTGCAGCCTACGGAAAATTCCAGACAGCAAACCCTTAGAATTGCTCAAGAGAGGGACAGCATTTTTAACCGAAACCAAATGAGTTACCTATTTGGAGAGTTTGTTAGAAGGGCTGTCAACAACTGCAATGTATAATAACGTATATAGAAATCCTCCTCTGACTGCACATTTACTAAATTAGCAAGCCATAATCACACATCATCCAAGCTTAATCACTTCTAAAACATTAGCATCGAGTAATCTTACTAGCAAACTCAAGAGAAGAGAAATGCTTTCGACTTCTCTGGAAAGTAAATCACTATTCATCAAAGCTGGCTGAACCTCGTTCTTCGATGTTTTCACATGTTCAATTGGACTTAAGGCACTTACAAGAGTTTCTAGAGCCCCTCGGACCTACATAAATCGAATCAACTTTTACCATAAAGCAAAATTGGATACAACATAAATTAACTCTGAACAAACTTAAAACGAGGATAGAAGTACAAAAAACAATTAGCTATGAGCTAATTGCTGGTGACATCTCAACTAACAACATGCTCATGCAAGCCTTCAATGCCTATGTGGGTCCACAGCTTTTTGGTGAGTTGCAAACAAGGCACAAAAGACATTTTAACAAGAGAGGGCCAACATATAACACTGTTACGTGAGAACATAACACCAGTTTGAACACAAGGAAACTTAGCTCTGTATCAAAAGAGGAAATTCGCAACTCGGCTAGGGTAAGTGTAATATAGAGACAAATGAAACTTATTTATAATCGCGTGTCACAAACTGATGATCTTAAATCAATTTTAATCCTTATATAACATAATGCTATAGTGCCGATTCAGATGGTATGACTTTGAACTTGTCACCACATTGATGTAATTGAGACCATAACATCAAATGTTGAGGGGATCTAACTAAAACATGACGATTTTTTTTTTCAATTAAGACGACAGAAGTCTCAAACCATTTCTACATCATCACGCTCCTCCTTCAAGACACTCAACAGTACTGGAAAGCCTGCAATAAGATACAATTGACGAATAAATGATATCATGTTTGATGAAAGTATGTGCAGTAGAAAGAGAATTAATTCTCTCAGGAAAAGAAGAACCAACCCATTGCCCCAAATGCTAGCTGTGCAGCACGGCTTTCAGCCACAACTGACTGAAGTTCGACCATGGCATTCCTCCTGTCTTCTGCCAGGACACCGTTGCTAATGCGATCAAGCAAGCGCTCAACATAACTATCAAGATAAACCATGAACAATATAATCAACATTTACTGATCATGGTAGCACAGCAAACGACGAGAAAAATCAAACTGCGTAACAAGGAGATTATTAAAGTTGCATATATTTGACAGGATTTTAAGATTATGAAGATTGCCATGCTCTCTAGGTCTAAGCCTTTTCCTACTAAAATGTGATACAGGAACCCCGTATTCTTTTATAACATAATTGACCAAAGAAATGCAACTAAAATATCACCGTTTCTATGTCAACCTTGTATTCCTTCGGTAACTGAAATTAGAAATATTTCCAACAAAAACAGAACAATGGAAAAAAGAATACTTTTTTTCTGTTACAAAATAGAAAAATTATTTGGAAGTCCACTATCTGTGAACCTCTTCAGCAATTAATGAAATGGTAGATAACCAATGATGAAATCCATTAATAAAGAAGTTTCCTAACAAATCAATCAAGATTTATCCCACATTGCATTCCAGAAGCCAGCAGCACTGGTCCTGATAAACCTCAATTTAGTGCTTCATCAAAACTTATATCGAGAATATCATTAAGGTTGCATTCACAATCAGAGAATCTAAATACTAACTCCACTATAAGAAATGAGATGGAACAAAACTTCACAGTAAAAGGATTGTTTTGGATGCCCAGAAGACTTAAGAAGAATAGAGACTCAGATTGACTGTACACTGAATCAGCTTATCTAGAAACTCAATAAAAAAATTATATAAAACTCCTCTCCCATTCAAAATCTAGTCACTAATTCATTCTATACTACTCTTTGTTCAAACATGAATATAGACTAATGGAACTATTAAAGTCATTTCAAGGACTATGTGTTATATATATAATTCTAGCATGCACCAGTGAGGTTTTGGCCAATGAGTTTTTCCTCAAGCAGTAAAGCTAAGGTCGCATGACCGAAAGGTTGTGGTTCAAGTCCCACAGAATTATATACGAGTATTTGTCTACTTTAATGATAGGTTGTTTGTAACTATTGATCATTCATTAATTGTTGATTGTTTATTGATTGATAGTCTAAAGTAATAATGTATTTACTGTTCAATCGAACAAAAATATTTATAAAATTGAGTGTGATCAGAATCGAAACAATAACAGAAGCATAAACAATTACCTATCTTCATTTGAGCTGGAGTTCTCGTTTCCGAAAACACGTCCAACAACACCCTGCATCAAAACTCATATAATTTAGTTACCTTTTTACACCACATAATGCATATATGTGAAGAAAAAAGGACAAGTATAACAGGAGAAGCTCAAACGTGAACACTCGAGAAATTCAAAACTGATATTGAAATTAAAACTTCAAATTAGAACCGGAAAAACAATAAGTCTTGCTGGTCTCCAATCAAATTTAAACCGAAGGTAATTTTTTTCATCTATTAACAATTGAATTAGCAAAAAATAACAGAAAATCACCTGATACTTGGATACTAAATCCATCCTGGTATGCCAAACGAATCAAACAATCTGAATTTCAGCAATGCATAAAAAACGAGAGATCAATCAACAATAATTACAACTCAAAGATTTCAATTTACACAAATTTGGCTCGAAGAAACTCGATCCTTTTACCTGTGAAAGAGATCGAAGAGAGAGATTAGTTTGAATCGAGTCAAAAAATTGGATTGTGCGGTCTGGATTTACACGTCATTAAGCACATTTTTTTGATAATTTGATATTGGACATGGAATATTTTAAAAAAAATATTGGACATGGATTTTGTTTTACTATTTATTTAGAACTTATTTTGGTGCTGGGCCAAGGCCTGTAATGCTTGACGTACACCTGTTTAAGTTTGGGCTGTAACAAAATTATTAATGTGGATCAAAAATCTTATAAATTACATCTGGTTCGAATAAGGTTTTTTTTTCTTTTTCTTTTTTTAAGAGGCACATCCAGTTTCTTGAAATTATATATACTACCAACAGGTGATTGGTCTAGAGGAAGGGATTAGTCACTACAAAGTAGCGGACTCAGGTTCGAATCCCTGTTGGGAGAGGTACCCACTTAATGTTCCCGACCCGTCTTGAAAGAGATTAAACCCTTGGGAAACCAAAAAAAAAAATTATGTATACTAGGGAAAAGTCCACTTCCCACCTTGAAAGTTACATGTTTTTGTACTTTACCACCCAAAAATACAAAATAAACACTTTACTCTAAAATGTTTAAACCAGCTGCACTTTGCCCCCTCAAATGATTTAAGCCATTTTTTTGGGGCAAAAAACACATGTCCTTTTCAGATGTGTTTTCTAGGAGTTAATTAATCACAACACCTCTTCCCGTCTAAATAATTCACTAACGCAAAAATTTCCTCTTTTTTCATAAACAAAATACCCTTCTATTTCAGCATAGATTTTTTATTCACAACATTTGAGTGAAGTGTTTGTACATGTAAGCGGTTTGTTACAAATTAACCCTTAGAAAACAAAAGTGAGGCGCACATGTGCATTTTTCGACCAATAAAAATGGCTTAAAATCATTTGAGGGGGTAAGTGCAACTGGTTTAAACATTTTAGGGGGTAAAATGCTTATTTTCTACTTATGAGTGGTAAAATGCAAACACGTGTAACTTTAAGGGTGAAGTGCACTTTCACTAAATACTATAAAACAAATTCAGAGCCTGTTTGTCTCGCTTTTCCGAAAAAAATTTCGGTTTTCGGAAAGGCCAAACAAACAATTCAACCACTTTCCCAATTAATTAGCTACAATAATTTTTTTCTCAAACCACTCTCCGAAAGGCCAAACAAACAGGCCACTTTTCTACTCTATTTCTATTTCTCTCTATATTAGAAAAGTAAAAAATTGCGACTAGTTTCCCAAACAACTCTCTCAAAACCCAAACAAACAACATTACGCAAATCGAGATTATTTCTCAAACCTCTACCACTTTCCCAAACCACTCTCCGAAAGGCGAGACAAACATGCCCTCAAATTCTTAGAAGGAATAAATCTACAACCCACATTATTTTAAGAGTGTTGTACTGGATGAGACCAATTATTAATTCTAATTAATATTTTGTTCATTTAATCATTAGAAGGAATAAATCTACAGCCCACATTATTTTAATATTTTAAGAGTGTTGTACTTGATGAGACCAATTATTCTAATTAATATTTTGTTCATTTAATCATAGAGTCTAATATTCTTTAGGTTAATTGAATATGGTCCTAACCTGAATATGATTAGGATGAATGATTTGTTGGACCATGTTTCGTGGTCCAGGTCTAATGTCGTGGATGGTCATGCATATAGCACAGCCTAGAAATCAAAATAGGGAAAATTGCTTTTTTGGTACCATAGGATAGGCTGACTTGCACTTTTGGTACCATTGGATATGAAAATGCAAATTTGGTACCATAGGATAGGTTTTCATTGCAATTTTGGTACCAAACCCAATTTTTCTACAAAGTTAATGGCAATTTACCTCCTACTAAATACATAATATTCAATTTAACCCCTCGTGGTTTAAAAAAGAGCACTTTACCCCTTGAAATTTTGTAAAAATTTCACATCGCCTCCCTGATATTTTTATAGGCGGCACTTAATCCACGTTTATTATAATAATGTGATTTTTTACCATTGTGTTATGATAAATGTGACAATTTATCCCCCTATGTTAAATAAATAGTATGCATTCATACTCTCAATTTCTGCAAGCGAGTTACAATCTCCGGCTGAAGGGGGTAAATTGCTTCATTAAAATTTTACAGGGGGTAAATTGATTGTTTCCAAATTATAAAGGGTTAAATTGAACATTATGCATTTCATAGGGGGTAAATTGCCATTTACTTTGTAGAAAAATTGAGTTTGGTACCAAAATTGCACTGAAAATATATCCTATGGTACCAAATTTACATTTTCGTATCCAATGGTACCAAAAGTGCAAGTCAGCCTATCCTATGATACCAAAAAAGCAATTTTCCCAATCAAAATATATTTACTAAAGCGTCCGAAAATACTTATAAACCACCTTCAAGATTTGTTCGCACATCATGGCCTATTTATTTTGAATTTTTTAGAGTAGTTTTAGAGATTAATATCAAAATTTCTGAGGTATACTCGATTTTTGTGTATCTGAAAAAAAATTGTTTGTTGAGTTTTTTTAGATGAATATTAATGAAAATTAGTAAGTATATTTAATTTTAGAGATTGTGAAATGAACAAAAGTAGAGTAAGAGATGTACTATTTTATGTCAAATTAAAGTTTTTATGTGAGCATGAAATAGAATATCATATATTTTTTTATGTCAAGTTAAAGTAGAGTTTTCTTAAATTTTTTTTTTAAATAGAAAAAAATTAAGAGAATGTTGTTTTGAAAATTGAGAGAAAAACTAATATGATAAGTCACTTTCTAAAAATAAAAGACTTGTTTATGTGAATTTTCAGAAAATACGAAAATTCTTTTTGATAAGCAGGCCGTATAATATGCATGGATAAAAATTTCGTTTTCGATATATGTTTCGGTCAGCTTAATATAAAAAACTTTCCGAAAAGTTTCTGAAAACGTTCGGAAATATTAGGAAAAATTATGAAAAAGTTACTAAATTAAGAAAAAAAGAAAGTTTCTTGACAAATATTGAGTTTCGAAATTACATCTTATTTTCGTTTCGATTGATTAAAAAACAGAATTTTTTCGATGTTTTCGACTGAAAAGATGGAAATTTTGATCCATGATAATATGTGCATGCTCTAATTTTTCCAGTTCACTATAGAAACAATTATGTTCCTAAAAAAAAATTGTAGTAACAATTATAATCCCATATATATTCTGACCAAACGCCTCTTTAAAACTCAGACTAAGTGGCGTACGTGAACGCTATATTCAGTGTTATAATGGTATATGTAATACTCAACTTTTAAAACGCCATTCACGTGAGCTCTTCTATTATTTTAATTAATTTTAGCACGTGAATTATTTTCTGAGGAACAATAATTACAATATCTTTATAAATCAAGCTATCACATATTATTATATATAATGCATGTACTTTTTACATTTTCAATGATGAATTTTACCTACTAATAACGTATGTTTACTGAAGCTTAAGTCAAAGTATATTGATCCTCAAGCTAGCCAATTTACGTATAAACAAATTTGTTTTTGTTTTTTCCAAATATATATATGCCATGAGCTCATTGGAAGTGGCTTATAGAATAGGGTAATTCTCGGGGGGTTATGATTAGTAAAATTTATTTAACCACGATGTAAGTGTACTGTAATTATTTTATGGTTGATTTTTTAAGTTTGACCACCAAATTCAATTTGAAATAAAATTGTGTGGACCGCTTAGCTTATTACACCTTATCTAAATACGTTACTTGATAATATTCATAGAACTATCGAGCTTGAATATAATTCCTTAATATTGGTAACAGAAAGAAGCGTACGTGAATTATATTTCCCCTTATAGTAAGTTAAAATTTGTGTTGTCTATCTCGCACTCACCGTGTAATACACCAACCGATAACAAGAGCAACTCTTGAACATTTCTTTTTCTGTATTAATTAAATTAGTGGAATTTGTAGTTGTGTGCATAGACCATTCTTTAATGTGATTAAATGTCAAAGATATCATTTAATGTGTAAGATTTTGAACATTTATCAATGGTTGAATAATGGAAAAAGATAAAGATTGGGGAAATTTGGTTCCGTTGCAATTGCGTTAATTTAGGCTGAGCCAGCCAAGTCAACATAAACGCTAATGACACGTGAAAAACTGTGTGTGCAGGGCCTATTTTCGTGTACTTGGTCAATGTAGTTAGAGAATTACTTAAGGCCCGCGCTATTTCAATTAAGTTAATTTGGAAGAAAATTAAGAGTAAATTTCCTAGCTAAACTTTAATTAATTAAACTCATATATTCATATATATATATATATATATATATATATATATACATATATATATATATCTATGTATCTAAGTAGCCTTTAATTTTTTTTATTTTTTATTTTTTATTTTTTTTTATTGCACAGGCAGGCAACCATATATGATATATGTATGTCTTTCTTCCTTTCCACTTATTCCACACTTTGTTTTCCACTGTGTGTCTGCGTGTAAACTGCAAAAGTGTTGTCTATTTATAAAGATGTAAATTTAGACTTCTAAATTTAGCCCATTCACAACTCTGCATAGAAAACAAAATTGAATCCATTTCATCTGCAGAATTGGAAATCATTGGAATTCAACATATATGATATATATATATATAAATCAATCAATTGATTCCATGGTCCAAACACCACATTAATTATTATTATTACAAATCAAAAGGCTGTGACTTACCAAAGGCTACAGTTTCCTTGCAGAGTTCACTGATATATATAGTTTGGAAATTAATTTATTGCTTCATTTACTAATTTGTAGCCAAAGGTCATATGTAAATATATTTTATATTTATAGGCTGGGGCTGGGGGTCCATTTATTTTATTTTATTTAATTATTTGAAAAAGAGAAATGGACCAGGACCACTCTAGCTAGCTACAAATCCTGATAAAGGCCGTATCTTTTAACCAAAATGGCATACATGTAGAAAAGTTCAAGTTTCAATAATTCCTCAAAATGTAATGCCGCTAGCTAGTTGACAATCGCCACAGTTTAAATATATTGGCTCAGATGCTCGGAATTATATTTCAATACTTTTAATTGTACTAGACTGGCTCATTTTTATGGACTAATAACTATTGGAACCATAATTGCAATTTTTTGTTAAAAAAAAGTCTACTTTATATCATGTCAATTGATATATGTAAATAAACCAATATATATGGGTTAATAACAATTAACCTCCATGTAATATTCGAGCAATTTACTTCATTGCAATTTGCAAAAGAAAATTACTAAAACAATTTATTTCATTGCAAAATAAAACAAATAAGACAATTGCATCCATTTGATATTAAAAAAGAAAGAAGTTCACCACCTCTCTTCCCGTGGTCTATCCTGACTCTCACCCCATTCGAGAGTCAGGATAAAATATGCTTTAAAAGTTGTACATTATGCTATTAAAATTGTACATAGCTGTCCGATGGTATAAAATGTGGGTAAATGAGTATGAACCCAGTAAATAGTGATCGGACACCTTAAATTGACAAAAATACCCTTTTAACTAAAAGACAAAATTATCTTCTTCTTCAACACACCCACCCCCACCCCGCCCCACCCCACCCCACCCCACCCCCCCCACCAAACCAAACCTCCCCCCACCTTCCCAGGCCGTCCCGCCGGCCTGGGATCGCCGGTTCCAGGCCGGCGACGACCTGGGGAGAAGTTCCCAGGCCGTCGCCGGCCTGGAACTACAGATCGGAGGCCTGCGACGGCCTCCGAGTTGAAGCCGTCGCAGGCCTCGGGATTTTGCTTCCAGGCCGGCGACGGCCTGGGGAGAAGTTCCCCAGGCCGTCGTCGGCCTGGAGTCGTTGATCCCAGGCCGTTGCCGGCCTAGGATCGGCCGTTCCGACGGCCTGGGATAGAGAGATGGAGGCGGCGGCGGGTTGGGTGGGGTGGGTTGGGCTTTTTTTTTTTTTTTTTTTTTTTTTTTTTTTTTTTTTTTTAAAAAAATCAAAATAAATTTTTATATTCAAATTTAATTATAAATATTAAAATGTTAACAAATATTTGTAATTTGAAAATTGTTGTATTGTAAATTAATGAGTAATTTTAAAAAATGTTCCAACAAAAAAATTTTGTAATTACTTTTATCGTCACAAAATTCAAACTCGAGTATATATTTATAATATTTTTTTATAAAAAAATATTTATAAATTGTAATCAAGTTCGTTTTAACAACTTTGCAATTATTTAAGTTGATATTGTAAAAATATATGTCAAAATTTGCAACATCAAATATTAAAAATGTTGTAACACTAATAATCGAATTATCATTTTTTTAAAAATTATTAAAATATTTTCAAATTACGGAGGACTTAGTGTTACATAACCATCTAATAGACAATTTGATCGGAATAATTATCGAATCATTTTTATTTTTATTTTGGTCGATTGAGATTCAAAACGAAGAACCAAGTTGTAATGTAACATTAACTCCTCCGTTTGTAAACAAAAAACTCAATTTTTTTTTTTTATTTTGGTCGATCGGGATTCAAAACAGATGTTTTTATGTAACATGTGCAAGACTTGTAGGAAAATATTTAAATCTAGGTAAGTGTATGTTTTTATGTGAAACATATTCAATTTATATACATAAATCAAGAGATGATTTTTTTTTTAAATTATCTCTTGAATGTTTATGTATATAAATTCAAATGAATATAATCATTAAAATTATTTTTTATTATTTTTAATGTTTTTATATTTTACTTGATAGTTAATATAATGACATATACAATTTATTACTTGATAGAAAATATAATGACATATACAATTGATTTGAATATAAAAATATTAAAAATAATAAAAACAAATTTAAATGTTTATAATTATTTGAATTTATGTTCATGAGCTGAGTGATCAAGAGATGAGTGGTCATCAGCTGAGTGAATGATCATGAGCTGAGTGATCAAAAACTGAGAGTGATCAGGAGCTGGGTGATAAAGATATGAACTTTTTTTAAATTATCTCTTGAATGTTATGTATATAAATTCAACTAAACTGAATATGTCATTATAATTTCTATCAAGTAAAATATAAAAACATTAAAAATAATAAAAACAAATTTCTTTAGTTTTTCAACTGTCTGCTTGCTTGCTTCTTTGTTTATTGGGTCACACTGAACTCAAAGTTTTGCTATTTACAAAGGTTTTGCACACACAATCAATTATACAAATGTAAATTAAATCAATGTACTATATATAATAATGTCTTGTTTTAGTTGATGCAAATCAAGTCAGCTTTGGTATATATACATAAACATAAAAATTGTTAGGCAAGAAATACGTAACTTTTAATTAAACTAATTTTTTCGTCATGGAATTGTCAAACTTTCTTATCATTGGCACAAATATATTGTACGATGCATCAAAAACATTATTGACTAATTGAGGTTGTTTTCGTCATACCACAAATGAGGTTGTTTTAATCAGCTTAAATTCACGAAATTAAAGTTGAATATTTTAAATATTTTTCTATCAAGTAAAATATTAAAACATTAAAAATAATAAAAATAAATTTGAATGTTTATATTTATTTGAATTTATATACATAAGTATTCAAGAGCCGAGTGAATAATCAAGAGATGAATGATCATGAGCTGAGTGATCAAGAGATGAGTGAGATGAGTGGTCATGAGCTGAGTGAGGATCAAGAGCTGAGTGAATGATCAAGAGATGAATGGTCATGAGCTGAGTGAGTGATCAAGAGATGAGTGATCATGAGCTGAGTGAGTGATCAAGAGATGAGTGGACATGAGTTGAGTAAGAGTTTTTATGTATATAAATTCAAATAAACATAAACATTCAATTTTTTGTATTATTTTTAATGTTTTTATATTTTACTTGATAGAAAATATAATCACATATTCAATTTATTTGAATTTATATACATAAACATTCAAGAAATAATTTAAAAAAAGTTCATCTATTGATCCCTCGGCTCTTGATCACTCACTCAGCTGATGAATACTCATCTCTTGATAACTCAGCTGATGACTACTCGTCTCTTGATCACTCAGCTCATGATCCCTCACATAGCTCACTTAGCTGATAACCACTCATCTCTTGATCACTCAGCTCATGATCACTTACTCAGCTGATGACCACTCATCTCTTGACAACTCAGCTCATGACCACTGATCTCTTGATCACTCAGCTCATGAACATAAATTCAAATAAATATAAACATTTAAATTTGTTTATTATTCTTAATATTTTTATATTTTACTTGATAGTTAAAAACATTTAAACATTTACAATTTATTTGAATATAAAAACATTAAAAATAATAAAAATAAATTTGAATGTTTATATTTATTTGAATTTATATACATAAACATATAAAAGAAAATATGAGATTCTTTTTTCTTACAAATGAAGGAGTTAATGTTACATAACGATTTGATTCTCCGTTTTGAATCCTGATCGACCAAATTAAAAACAAATTGAGATTCTTTTTTTACAAACGGAAGAGTTAATGTTTACATAACGACTTGGTTCTCCGTTTTGAATCCCGATCGACCAAAATTAAAAAAAAATTGAGATTTTTTTTTTTACAAACGGAGGAATTAATGTTATATAACGACTGAGTTCTCCGTTTTGAATCCCAATCGACCAAAATAAAAAAAAATTTAAATTCTTTTTTTCTTACAAACGGAGGAGTTAATGTTACATAACGACTTGGTTCTCCGTTTGGAATCCCGATCGACGAAAAAAAAATGAGATTCTTTGTTTACAAACGGAGGAGTTAATGTTACATAACGATTTGATTCTCCGTTTTGAATCCCAATCGACCAAAATAAAAAAAAAATGATTTGGTAATTTTTCCGATCAAATTTTATTAGATGATTATGTGACAATACGTCTTCCGTAATTTGAAAATATTTTAATAATTTAAAAAAAAATGTTGATTCGGTTATTAGTGTTACAACATTTTCAATATTTGATGTTGCACTTTTTTACATATAATTTTAAAATATCAACTCAAATAATTCAAAAATTGTTGAAACAAACTTGATTACAATGTGTAAATTTTTTTTATAAAAAAATATTGTAAATATGTATTCGAGTTTGATTGTTGTGATGAAAAAAATAATTACAAAAATTCTTTATTTAAAATTACTCATTAATTTAGAGAAAATTGCGGTAATTGACCTTTTCAGAAGTTGAAATTTTAAAAGTGACCCTCCTATTTTCTTTTCCTTTTCTTTTATTTCTTATTTTAATTAAAGTCCTAAAATTGCTTTAATACGTAACAACACATAACTCTCCACCCTCTTAACATTTTCTCTCTCTGCTCTCTTCAGTATCTCAACTCTCTTCAATTCTCCTTCAACTCTTTTCAATTACCCTTCAATTTTCTTCCAAAATTATATCTCAATTTCTAAATTTATAAAGTGCTCTCCCAATTTCAATTTTAAAAAACCCTAATCTCCCAATTTCAATTTTAAAAAACCCTATTCTCCTACAAATTAAATTTGAATGGATAACCAACGTGAAAGACGGACGAAACGTAGAAGTGAACAAGATCGAAACTTCTTATCCGAAGATTACTCTCACGAATTGCAGGTAATTTTTATTTTATTTCATCAAAGTTAAGAGGGCGCCTGGATGAACTTGGACACCCAAAAATTCTGATTTTAAATCCTAATAGGCGCCCGGAATGTCGAACGCCCATGAAGAGGCGCCCAACATTCCTGGCGCCGCCCGACATTCCGGGCGCCCTAACTTCGGCACTCGGATTCCGGGCGCCCTAACTTTGGCGCCCGACATTCCGGGCGCCCTAACTTGGGCACTCGGATTCCGGGTGCCCTAATTTGGGCACTTGGATCCGGGCGCCCTAGGCAAAATGCGAAAATGCTCCTTAACTAGGGCGCTTGGCACCCATGCGTCCGAGGCAGAGAGCATCTTTTCTTCGTTGTCATATTTTATTTGAATCTTCCATTCTTCAATTTATAATTCCATATTTATCTTTATATAACACTCTAAAGAAATTGACTTTAACAATCAAAATGTTCATCTATATTTGAAACTTTTGTAATTCTCGTTAACAAGATACTATTTTGAAATAATGATTTTGTTTATTTTGAAATAATGATTTTGTTTATTTTGTAGGAGGATTACCGCGTAATATATAGAGATCAGTTGCCACCTTTGCCTCTTCTTCACTACAACAAAGTTGTAAGTGTAGGAAAATTATCAGTGAGGGGAGGATGGAAAGATATTGCGCAGTACCGGGAATGGCTTAATACGCCGATTCAAATTAATCGAACTAAGATGTACCCCCAAGTAGGAAATTTTCTAGATCTTGATACAGATGGAAAATTTAAGGGTTTTTGTTACGATCAGCTCATGATTAGAACATGCAAGCAATACAAAGGTCAAAGCTTGTTCGAGCGGTGGTTTGTGATAAATGAAAAGCCTGTGAGGCTTAGCGCTATTGAGTTTAGCCTTGTATCGGGACTCAAATTTGATGACACATTATTAACAAGAGAAGAACAAGAAGCTATTAAATCTGATCAATTGAAACGCCGAATATGGCCCAGTAAGGGGAATGAAAAAGTCACCGCACCGGAAGTCGTGGAAAAAATTACATCCATTATGGAACGCGATCCAAATTCTGAAGATATAATCAAATTAGTATATGCTTTGATTATATCTCAATTTTTCCTTGCAGACCGCTATTTAACAGTCGATAACATTGTTTTGAATGTAGGTCAACTAATCCCATTTTAATGTCGTTATTTATAACTTATATTGTACTTTTTATTCAAAATTGTCTGATATTATTACAGGTATGTGATAACTTGGATATTTGCGAAAAATATCCATGGGGTCTTCAAGTTTGGAATAAGACCATTCGAGACGTCTTGAGCAATATAGGAGATTTAAGTAATTCATCCCAAAGTAAACGTAATTGGAACGCACATGGATGTCCCTGGATTGTATTGGTATGAACTCTTGCTTAGTTAAGTTTTTCTTTTTTGAATTAAATTTTTTCATGTATATGTTTGTTGTGCAGTATTGGATGTTAGAGGCTATCGAAGGCATGGAAAGAGCATCCAAGTCTAAGAAAAGACCTGGTTACTCTGCAAGGTATCCAAGGATGTTGCGATGGAGCTTAGGAGAAGTACCGCCAAACAATAAGAAGTTCAAAGCTTTTTTGAAGAAAGGGGCTCATGTATGTTTTGTAGTAATTAATTGTATTTTTTTAAATAATATAACTAATAAAATCTAATTTGGAATAATTATGTGTTTTTTTGTTATCAGGCTGTGATCCCGAGATTGATGCCTGATGCAAATGAGATAACGATGGCCTATTTTTGGGAAACCAAGAATTGGTTTCAACTAAAAAATAATCAAGCAGCCGAGTATGGTGCCCTGACTAGCGGTTTGGGCCTTGATTACGTCATCGTTCGGGATATTGAGTCATCATCTTCTCAGCATCAACCCGATGATTCTTCTAGCTCTCGCCATGCTCCTACCAGTGGAGGTCAACCCGGCCATTCCTTCACCTCTCAGCGCCCTTCAACGTCAAATGATGAACTGCCACCTGATTGGTTTGTCCAAATGGAAGGAAAATTTGACCGAATGGAACAAAGGTTTGATCGAATTGAGAGTGGGCAAGCACAAGTCCTAAAGAGTTTCAAGTATCTTGAAAGGATGATCCGCACTGACTTTCAGTCGAAAGGAATCGAATATCCATCCGAAGAGGTGGATGAGTGATTTAATTTTGTGTTTTTACTGATAGTTTTTTATGCTTGGATTTAGATTAATGATAGTTTTTTATGCTTGGATTTGGATGTGTTTGGTTTATGTTTTTAATTTAGGATTTGGATATTTTTGGATGTTTTGTTCTAATTTTCAATGTTTTTCTTAAAATAGAATTCTCATCATTTTGCCGGAGTTGATGATCTGGAGGGTACTCAACATAATCACAGAGCTGATGATATTCATGGTTCTCAACAGAATTTCGAATATAATGATCCAGAGCATTTTGAGCAGAATCACGGAGTTGATGATCTAGGCTGCGATGTTATGAAAGCCAGAGCTGATGATCCGCAGGGTTCTCAGCAGAATCTCGGATATGATAATCCGGAGGATTTTGAGCAGGATCCCGGAGTTGATGATTTGGTGGGCATTGTTATGACTCCAGAAGAGAGGGCACGAAGGACAAGAAAACCTAGTGCCTATGTTAGAACTCCATTTGTTGATGATAGACCAACATATAAGCCCAGGATGCCTTCTAAATAATTAGGCAGTGTTATTGTTGGTATTTCACTTGTGGTACTTGAAATTTCTAATCATACCTTATAATTTGTTCTATGTTAAAAAATTTGCTCGTTATATTGTTGATATCGGGATATAATCGCATAAATTGATTAGAGGCAAATTTGAAATTTTTAAAAATTGAGGGACCAAAAGTGCAAATTTGGATTTCAAAAAATTTGGGGCCGAATTGAAAATCTTAATTTTTTTTGAAAATTTTGGACTTAATTGGAGCTCTGGGTTTTCCGAAAATTTGGGGTCAAATGGCAATTTCTGGAAAATTTAGGGACTAAAAGTGCAAATATCGATTTTTAAAAATTAAAATGGACTGAACTCTCAATTCTGGGTTTTCTGAAAATGGGAGTCAAATTGTATTTTTTGAAAATTAAGGGACCAACAGTGAAATTTTGGATTTCTGAAAATCAGAGGTCTAATTGAAAATTTTAATTTTCCAAAAATTATGGAATGAATTGCAATTCAGACAGGGTTTTCCAAAATTTGTGGTCAAATTGCAGTTTTTGAAATTGAGGGACCAAATCAAATGTTGGAAGAATTTATTAACTCAAGAACAGCTAAGTGATCTTATCAGTTGAGTTAAATAAGTTAGTTAAAGGTTTTGATGATAACAAAAAGGTGTCATCAACCTTTGAAGATTGGATACTTGGTTTAAAAGAAAATCATTCAGAACAGAAGTATTCAAGAAATGAAGATTCAATCTTACGAGAATAGTGAAAATCAGATTAGTGGAAGGTTGAAAATCAGATTAGTAAAAATCAGCTTAGTGGAAATGAGATCATCAAATGACTGATCATGAGATGACTAGTGCATCAGCTTTGTACATCAGACTAGTGCATCAGCTTTGTACATCAGACTAGTGCATCAGCTTAGTGCATCAGCTTTGTACATCATACTTGTGCATCATACTAGTGATCATCAGCGGAGTGGATCCCATCATCTAAGTAAAATCGGTCAGTAAGCTCTCCAACGGTAACAAGCTAAGTGCATTAAATGCTGCTGACAGAAAGTACAGCAGAGTGTACAGTAAACAGTGCAGAAAGTACATCAGAGTGTACAGTGAACAGTGCGACAGTCTGCAAAAGTTACCATTCAAATTATGACCGTTGCTCAAGGACTTAAATGCAATTTTGCCAACCTTCAACGGGCAAAATTACAAATCCAAGAGTATAAATAGATGGTAAACTGAAGATTCAAGTGAGACTTGCACACTTTCAAGATCAAATCTTTAGAGCAAGAATCCATCAGTTGAGTCATCTTTTCATAAGCTTAGTCATCTTATGACGAAGCTGATTGTTGAAGAACAAGAGTGAACCCTTGTATATCTGAGTGATATTCAACTGAGTGCTGTGAGGAGTAGATATCCATCTTTGTGAGTGATATTACTTCGGAGAATAGGTCTTCTTTGTGATTTCCTATTGCGAACTTGTGGTCGTTTCATTTGTTGTTCGACGCAAGCAGAGTATCCTGTAAACTTAGTGATTATAGTATAACCCAAAATCTGTGTGACTTGGAAGAGTGGATTTAGAGGATTTGTTCCTGTATAACCACTATAAAAATTCCTTGTGTTATTTACTTTATTTGTCTTGCATTGCATATCTCATAAGCTAAGTAAATACTTTAAAAGAAGAGTCTTTTAAATTGAGGAATTTTCAACTTGGGGCAAAACTTTCCTTGTGCTTTAAAAGTTTAATTGAGTTGAAAACATTGTTTGAAAAACACATATACATTATCCGCTGCATCACTGTTTGAAACTCTGATTACATAAGCTTGATGAGCAAAATCAGCACAGTAGTCTACTTTACTGAATAAGCTAAGTGCTAAATCAGCATAGTAGTCTTACGAATAAGATCAGCTTACTCAGCTTATAAGCTAAGTGCAAAATCAGCTTAGTCATTTTATTGTGCTGATGAGCGAACTGTACTTATAGAAGAAAAGTTTAAGATTTATTTTTAAAGTTTTGAGGTCTATTTACTTTATTTGTCTTGCATTGCATATCTCATAAGCTAAGTAAATACTTTAAAAGAAGAGTCTTTTAAATTGAGGAATTTTCAACTTGGGGCAAAACTTTCCTTGTGCTTTAAAAGTTTAATTGAGTTGAAAACATTGTTTGAAAAACACATATACATTATCCGCTGCATCACTGTTTGAAACTCTGATTACATAAGCTTGATGAGCAAAATCAGCACAGTAGTCTACTTTACTGAATAAGCTAAGTGCTAAATCAGCATAATAGTCTTACGAATAAGATCAGCTTACTCAGCTTATAAGCTAAGTGCAAAATCAGCTTAGTCATTTTATTGTGCTGATGAGCGAACTGTACTTATAGAAGAAAAGTTTAAGATTTATTTTTAAAATTTTGAGGTCTATTCACCTCCCCCCCCCCCCTCTAGATCTCAACTGACCACTTTGGGACCAATATCAAAATTTGGGTTTTTCAAATTATATTGTAATTCCCGAAAATTGAGGGACCAAGAGTGCAAATTCATATTTTGGAAAATCTGGGGCTGAATTGAAAATCTTAATTTTAGACTTAGTTGGAACTCTGGGTTTTTCGAAAACTTGAGGTCAAATAGCAATTTCTAAAAATTTAAGGGACCAAAATTGCAAATATGGATTTTTGAAAATTAAAATCTTCTGAAAATTATGGACTGAACTCTCAATTCTGGATTTTTCAAAAATGGGAGTCATATTGCATTTTTTGAAAATTAAGGGATCAAAAGTGAATATTTGAATTTCTGAAAATCAGGGGCCGAATTGAAAATTTAATTAAGTTATGATTTACGGAGGACCTATAAGTGAATGTTTTCCATTCGAATCCTCAAATAATCAAACTTCACTAAGTTGTGATTTACGAAGGGGTTAATGTTACTATAAATGAATGTTCTTCGTTCGAATCCTCAATTAATTAAATTTCATTAAGTTATGATTTACATTGTAGTTAATGTTACTATAAATGAATATTCTCCGATTGGATCTTAAATTTCACTAAGTTGTGATTTACGGAGGGGTTCATGTTACCAGTGAATTTTCTCCGTTCGAATCCTCAATTAGTCAAACTTCACTAAGTTGTGATTTACGAAGGGGTTAATGTAACTATAAATGAATGTTCTTCGTACGAATCCTCAATTAATTAAATTTTACTAAGTTATGATTTACGAAGGAGTTAATGTTACTATAAACGAATATTCTCCGATCGGATCTTAAATTAATTAAATTTCACTAAGTTGTGATTTACGGAGGGGTACATGTTACTAGTGAATGTTCTCCGTTCGAATTCTCAATTAATCAAATTTCAATAAGTTATGATTTACGAAGGAGTTATAAGTGATGTTCTCCGATTGGATCATCAATTAATCAAATTTCATTAAATTGTGATTTATGGATGAGTTAATGTTTACAAATTTAGGATAAGTTACGATCCTCGATTGACTAAATCAACAAATTTAGGGTAAGGGCGATTGTTTTTCTGATAGTCATGCGCCCAGAATATCGGGTGCCTTTGAAGGCGCCCAGAATATCGGGCGTCTTAGAAGGCACTCAGGATTTCGGGAGCCTTTGACGGCGCTCGGAAGTTCGGGCGCTTACAAAGGCGCCCGATATTTTGGGTGCCTTTGGATATTTCGAGCGCCCAAGACAGGGGAGCATTTTTTATCTCTTTCAATAATAATAAATGCTTCAACACAATAATCATTAAGTATTATTAGAGATATTGTTCAATAAACATCAAATAATACAAGTAGTTTGCATTAAAATAGACATCAACCTAAGATTGCTCTGAGTTCTCTGACTGTGAGGTCATGCGCCCAGAATATCGGGTGCCTTTGAAGGCGCCCAGAATATCGGGCGTCTTAGAAGGCGCTCAGGATTTCGGGAGCCTTTGAGGGCGCTCGAAAGTTCGGGCGCTTACAAAGGCGCTCGATATTCTGGGCGCCTTTGGATATTTCGAGCGCCCAAGACAGTAGTTTGCATTAAAATAGACATCAACCTAAGATTGCTCTGAGTTCTCCAACTCTTGAGGACATGTTTTTGCATTGTGTCCGGTACATTTGCAAATCGAGCATTTGTATTTTTTTTTTCGGATTTTCTAGACAAGAAGGATAACGTGACGTTCTTGGCCTTCCAACATATATACATATTTACTATAAATGAATGTTCTTCGTTCGAATCCTCAATTAATTAAATTTCACTAAGTTATGATTTACGAAGGAGTTAATGTTACTATAAATGAGTATTCTCCGATCGGATCTTAAATTTCACTAAGTTGTGATTTACGGAGGGGTTCATGTTACCAGTGAATTTTCTCCGTTCGAATCCTCAATTAATCAAACTTCACTAAGTTGTGATTTACGAAGGGTTATTGTTACTATAAATGAATGTTCTTCGTACGAATCCTCAATTAATTAAATTTTACTAAGTTATGATTTACGAAGGAGTTAATGTTACTATAAACGAATATTCTCCGATCGGATCTTAAATTAATTAAATTTCACTAAGTTGTGATTTACGGAGGGGTACATGTTACTAGTGAATGTTCTCCGTTCGAATGCTCAATTAATCAAATTTCAATAAGTTATGATTTACGAAGGAGTTATAAGTGATGTTCTCCGATCGGATCATCAATTAATCAAATTTCATTAAATTGTGATTTATGGATGAGTTAATGTTTACAAATTTAGGATAAGTTACGATCCTCGATTGACTAAATCAACAAATTTAGGGTAAGGACGATTGTTTTTCTGATAGTCATGCGCCTAGAATATCGGGTGCCTTTGAAGGCGCCCGGAATATCGGGCGTCTTAGAAGGCGCTCAGGATTTCGGGAGCCTTTGAGGGCGCTCGGAAGTTCGGGCGCTTACAAAGGCGCCCGATATTCTGGGCGCCTTTGGATATTTCGAGCGCCCAAGACAAGGGAGCATTTTTTTTATCTCTTTTAATAATAATAAATGCTTCAACACAATAATCATCATGTATTATTAGAAATATTGTTCAATAAACATCAAAATAATACAAATAGTTTGCATTAAAATAGACATCAACCTAAGATTGCTCTGAGTTCTCTAACTGTTGAGGTCATGCGCCCAAAATATCGGGTGCCTTTGAAGGCGCCCGGAATATCGGGCGTCTTAGAAGGCGCTCAAGATTTCAGGAGCCTTTGAGGGCGCTCGAAAGTTCGGGCGCTTACAAAGGCGCCCGATATTCTAGGCGCCTTTGGATATTTCGAGCGCCCAAGACAGGGGAGCATTTTTTATCTCTTTCAATAATAATAAATGCTTCAACACAATAATCGTCAAGTATTATAAGAAATATTGTTCAATAAACATCAAATAATACAAGTAGTTTGCATTAAAATAGACATCAACATAAGATTGCTCTGAGTTCTCCAACTATTGAGGACATGTTTTTGCATTGTGTCCGGTACATTTGCAAATCGAGCATTTGTATTTTTTTTTTCCGAATTTTCTAGACAAGAATGATAACGTGACGTTCTTGGCCTTCCAACAGATATACATATTTAATTTATTTGAATTTATATGCATAAACATTCAAGAGATAACTTAACAGTTGGATAAAAAAAATCTAATTTTTTTTTAGATTTTGGTCGACCGAGATTCAAAATGGAGAATCAAGTCGTCATGTAACATTAACTCCTCCGTTGGTAAAAAAAAAAAAAAAAGAATCTCAAATTTTTTTATTTTGGTCGATCGGGATTCAAAACGGAGAACCAAGTTGTTATGTAACATTAACTCCTCCATTTGTAAAAATTCTCATTTTTTTTATTTTGGTCGATCGGGATTTAAAACGGAGAACCAAGTCGTAATTTAACATTAACTCCTTCGTTTGTAAAAAAGAAAATCTCATTTTTTTATTTCGGTCGATCGGGATTCAAAACGGAGAATCAAGTCGGTATGTAACATTAACTCCTCCGTTTGTAAAAAAATAAAGAATCTCATTTTTTATAAATCAATAGATGAATTTTTTTAAAAATTATCTCTTGAATATTTATGTATATAAATTCAAATAAATATAAACATTCAAATTTATTTTTATTATTTTTAATGTTATTATATTCAAATAAATTGTATATGTCATTATATTTACTATCAAGTATCAAGGAATAAATTGTATATGTCATTATATTTACTATCAAGTAAAATATAAAAATATTTAAATGTTCATGAGCTGAGTGATCAAGAGATGAGTAGTCTTGAGCTGAATGATCAAAAGATGAGTGGTCATGAGTTGAGTGAGTGATCATTAGCTAAGTGATCAAGAGCTGAGTGAGTGATCATGAGCTGAGTGGTCATCAGCTGAGTGAGTGACCAAGAGATAAGTATTCATGAGCTGAGTGATCAAGAGATGAGTGTTCATAAGCTGTGTGAGTGATCAAGAGCCGAGTGATCAAGAGATGAACTTCTTTTAAGTTATCTCTTGAATGTTTATGTATATAAATTCAAATAAATTAAATATGTAATTATATTTTCTATCAAGTAAAATATAAAAATATTAAAAATAAAAAAAAAATTGAATATCATTACATTTTCTATCAAGTAAAATATAAAAACATTAAAAATAATACAAAAAAATTGAATGTTTATGTTTATTTGAATTTATATACATAACAATTCAAGAGATGAGTGATTATGAGCTGAGTGATCAAGAGATGAATTTTTTAAAAATTATCTTTTGAATGATTATGTATACAAATCCAAATAAATTGAACATGTCATTATAATTTCTATCAAGTAAAATATAAAAACATTAAAAATAATAAAACAAATTTGAATATTTATATTTATTTGAATTTATGAACATAAACATTCAATAGATGAGTGACCAAGAGATGAACTTTTTTTAAAAATTATCTCTTGAATATTTATGTGTATAAATTCAAATAAATTGAATCTGTCATTATATTTTCTATCAAATAATATAAAAAACATCCGTTTTAAATCCCAATCGATCAAATGAGATTATTTTAATCATCTCTTAATCACTCAGCTGATGACCACTCACTCAGCTGATGACTACTCACTCAGCTGATGACTACTCATCTCTTAATCACTCAGCTGATGACCACTCACTCAGCTGATGACTACTTATCTCTTGATCACTCTGCTGATGAACTCTCACTCAGCTGATGACTACTCATTATCACTCACTCAGCTGATGACTACTCATCTCTTGATCACTTAGCTCTTGATCACTCAACTTATTCAAGAGATAATTTTTTAAAAAAATTCATCTCTTGGTCACTCATCTATTGAATGTTTATGTTCATAAATTCAAATAAATATAAATATTCAAATTTGTTTTATTATTTTTAATATTTTTAATATTAAAAATAATAAAAATAATTTTGAATGTTTATATTTATTTGAATTTATATACATAAACATTCAAGAGATAATTTTTAAAAAAAAAATTCATCTCTTGATTTATATATATAAATTGACTATGTTTCACATAAAAACATACACTTTCGTTGATTTAAATATTTTCCTACAAGTCTTGCACATGTTACATAAAAACATCCGTTTTGAATCACGATCGACCAAAATAAAAAAAAAAATTGAGATTCCTTTTTTTTTTTACAAACGGAGGAGTTAATGTTACATAACGACTTTGTTCTCCGTTTTGTCCCGATCGACCAAAACAAAAAAAAAATTGAGATTCTTTTTTTTACAAACGAAGGAGTTAATGTTACATAACGACTTGGTTCTCCGTTTTGAATCCCGATCGACCAAAATAAAAAAAATATGAGATTCTTTTTTTCACAAACAGAGGAGTTAATGTTACATAACGACTTGATTCTCCGTTTTGAATCATGATCGACCAAAATAAAAAAAAAACTGAGATTTTTTTTTTTTTACAAACGGAATAGTTAATGTTACATAACGACTTAATTCTCCGTTTTGAATCTCGGATCGACCAAAATACAAAAAAAATTGAGATTCTTTTTTTTACAAACGGATGAGTTAATGTTACATAACGACTGAGTTCTCCGTGTTGAGTCCCGATCAACCAAAATAAAAAAAAATATATTCGATAATTATTCCGATCAAATTTTATTAGATGGTTATGTAACACTAATTTGAAAATATTTTAATAATTTTAAAAAAAATAGGATTCGATTATTAATGTTACAATATTTTCAATATTTAATATTATAACTTTTGACATATATTTTTAAAATATCAAATCAAATAATTGCAAAGTTGTTGAAACAAACTTGATTATAATTTGTAAATATTTTTTTATAAAAAAAATATCATAAATATGTGCTCGCTCGAGTTTGATTGTTGTGATGAAAAGAGTAATTACAAAAATTCTTTGTTGGAACATTTTTTTTAAAAATTACTCATTAATTTACAATACAACAATTTTCAAATTCTAAATATTTATTAACATTTTAATTTTTATAAATAAATTCAAAATTAAAAACATTTATTTTATTTTATTTTATTTTATTTAAAAAAAAAAGAAAAACCCTAAAAAACCTACCACCCACCCACCCACCCAGCCGCCGCCGCCCCCCACCTCCCCCTCAATCCCAGGCCGTAACGGCCGATCCTAGGCCGGCAACGGCCTGGGATCAACGATTCCAGGCCGGCGACGGCCTGGGGACCTTCTCTCCAGGCCGTCGCCGGCCTGGAAGTAGAAATCCGAGGCCTGCGACGGCCTGAACTCGGAGGCCGTCGCAGGCCTCCGATCTGTCGTTTCCGGCCGGCGACGGCTTCTCCCGAGGTAGTCGCCGGCCTGGGAAGGTGGAGGGATGCTGGTTCGGTTGGTGGAGGGTGGTGGCCGGTCGGGTGGGGTGGGGGATGGGTTAGGGAAGAAGATGTATTCTTTTTTTTTTTTTTAATTGGGAGGGTATTTTTGGTATTTTCTGTTGAGTAGGGTATGGACAAGGAATGAACAATTGACAAATGTCACTAATTGATTGAAATGGTACGTTACTCACTCCATCCAAGAGTCAGGATAGAACATCCCACCTCTCTTTGCCTTCCAAATACTTATTTTTGAGTTAAAGACTAAAATGCCTTTATATATAATATTAAGTAAAGAATATAAAATAAATAAATTTATCACCATCATCCACCCGTTTTTCGACTTCACGAGGAGTAATCCAAATTTTATTTTTACAAAGAGGTAAAGTTGCTAAAGAGAATACTTGTTCTTCAGGTAAAATTGTCATTTCAAAAAGAAAATGACAAAAAACTATTTTTCGTCCACTAACTTTTCTTAAGACGCGTAAATAGAATACTTGTTCTTCAAGTAAGCAAATTACATGCATCTTAATTGTTTAAAGTTATCGCAATTTTAGTTCCAAATTAAAATCGACATTTAGAAAATGCCATGCAAACAAAAAGTTTGGAGATTTTGTCCTGTGAACGGCCACATCACCAAGAAAAAAAAAATCAATATTAGTCATTTAAAGTTTGCAAGGATGCAGGGGCGGATCCAGGAATTTTAGGCAGAGGGGGCTAAATTATATGGAAAAAAAAAATCAAACAGTTACACTTAAATTTATTCACGATAAAATATTTAACAAGATACAAAAAATAGGAGATAAATTTTGGCCAAAATGAACCCTACAAGGTATTTTTGTTATATTATATGATATCTTATTATGACGGAAAAACCGTATTATAAAGAAATTATTGAGAACTTTTTTTTCAACTAAGTACATCGAATAAAGAAAAAATAAAAGAGAACAACAAAAACAATGATAGTTCATATTGTTTTTATTAAGGAGAAAATTAAAAAACACATACTATCGAAATATTATTACGAAGAAAAAAATTACTAAAAACAAATAGCACATTGAAATATATTTAGAAGGAATTTTTTTGTACATAAAATATTGAAAATATTATTGAAGAATTATTTTGAAAGAATAAAATATTGAAAATATTATTGAAGAATTATTTTGAAAGAAAACATAATTTCTTTAATATAATATTGAGAAAGTCAAAAAAAAGAAAGAACAATAAAAAATGATTCATCAAGGGTTTGAACTCCAAACCTGATGGAAACCCTTTAATAACACTACCATCTGACCACTACAAGTTTTTTGTAAATGTCTAATCAATACTAGTATATAATCCAGAAAATTTGAGGGGGGTCTATAGCCCCCCCTTGCCCCTCTCTAGATCCGCCCCTGCAAGGATGCATATATGGGACACTTGTAGTTTTGACAAGCAATTTACATTATTTAAGTTTTAATTTTCTGCAATTTTAGTCCTCTTACAACCAATTTCAGTCCTAAATTTGTCTAAATTGTATTAAGTGCCCATAATTGCCACATGAGCAAACAAATCGAGGCATTATAACCTTTTTACCTTATTAATCGGAGGTACAGGGAGAAAGGAGGGAAATATAGTGTTATTTTCCCCCAAGTTTAAGCTAATTTGGAAAGGTGACGTGCATGATTGATTATTATTGCGTACCAATCTTGAAATTATGGCTACTTAAATCATAAATGATGTAAATTGCTTACCAGAACTACACGTTTCCCTTTTCCGCATCCTTGCAAAAGTTAGAGGACTAATATTGTTGTTGAGCTTGGTGACATGGCAAAAGTTTGGCAGCCAACAGGGCAAAATCCCCCATCTTTTTCCTTGCTTATGTGAATTTGGGAGTTAAATGACTGAATTTGCGGAAACTTAAAACATATAGGATGTAATGTGCTTGTTGGGAGATCAAGTGTTCTATTTCCGCATCCTACTAATGAATAAGGACATAAAAAGCTTTTATGCCGCATAAATATTGATTCATCTTTGCACTTTTAAGAGCGTGAATTTACATGGCGCACATTATGGAGACGTCTCTCTTTTATTTCTATCTTTATGAGGAGTATTCTGCATATTTCTTTGACGAGAGAGGTAGATTGTCTATTAGGAATAATACTTCACATCTTTTCATAGTAACAATTATTACATTAATATCATTGAATAATCAAATTACAAAGAAAATCCAACATCAAACACTAGTATTATTACTAAAAAAAATTAATATTACTAGAACTCAAGACCTCTTGGTTATCGGCGTCAGCCTTACCAAGAGTATGGCCTCATTGGCAATACTTCACATATTTAAAGTTTTAAAAATGACATAACTAATAACAAATCTATGTTATATATTTCAATTTGTATTAGAAGTATGTTTGATTATTGATTTTGATTGTGAGCGTCATGATTATATTTGAATTTTACTTATTAGAAGGGAACTTATTTCATCTTTTACTAAAGTAATTTTCCGAACTTTATTTGACAATCTTGAAATCATGAACATCAATATCATGTATCAAACATAATATATTTTGTGTGATGACCTACACAATTTCATCTACATTTGACAATTAATTAAATTCCCAGAAAGAAAATCTGAATGGTTTTATTTTTCCACCAATTTTAGAATTTCCGTAATATTCATAACACCAAGTACTGACATATCTATTACAAATGACGTGTAAGGTTTAAATCGGGTCAAATTTAGTTTGGCCAGAAATCTTAAAATATTTTTAATAATTTAGAATTAACCATTGATGCTAAATTTTTCTAATTCAAATGAAAGAAATGTATATAATGGCACCAATATTCATCAATCAAGATGATAAAAAAACAAGTACAGTATATAAATTCAAAATTACTACTTGGTTCAATGTTATCTCATGACCGGCCAATCATCACGCACTCAATGAATATTTATAATGTTGTTGTTGGTATTATTAATAGTATATTGAC
This sequence comes from Penstemon barbatus, assembly GCA_003313485.2. Taxonomy (NCBI): domain Eukaryota; kingdom Viridiplantae; phylum Streptophyta; class Magnoliopsida; order Lamiales; family Plantaginaceae; genus Penstemon; species Penstemon barbatus. The sequence continues at coordinate 64,296,864 of CM064880.1, read as the reverse complement.
AACATCGTAAATATTATATATGAACGCGAATTGACTAACCACATTAGAAAATAAAAGGCAAAACAAGAATAGTAATTAAAACTAGAATAAGTAAAAAAGCCAATCGAGAATAATAACAAAACACAAATCGAGAATATAAAATACAATAAAAAATTTCTTTCCTTCTAATGTGGATATTGGTTTTCTTCCTTTTAACTTTTATTAACTGAACAGTAAGAGAAGTATATATATAAAAAAAAAAAATGTAGAAGTATTATTTATATTTTTCCTATGTCAGTGGAATATAACATGATATAAATAAGAGGGCACGAGGGACGCCAAAAGTGATATCATGCGCATGTACACATAACTCCATAATGCTTGTACACGTAACTCTTATAATAATAATGCAGTACAACTTCCTTATATATATATATTGGTATAGTAAAAATTTAACTAGCAAAATCAGTATTAGGTTACATATTTGTTTGTTTCGAACCCAATTTTTTTAATTTTGAGGATCTTAGCTTTGCCATCAGACTAAAATTGCTCCACACTTAACATATATATATATTCATTTTACACTATGATTTTATATATAATAATTAAATAAAATAGTATATGTATATGTTGAGCAAGTGTGTGTGCATGGTAGGGCAGATAGGAGAGGGAGAGAAATGTTAAGCGGCGGAGAAGGCTTTATGTTTATGGTTGCAGGACCATCTCTTTTCCCTTTAATTTCACTGGACAAAAGATAAACTAAAGTTGTATGCATGTAGTATTAATTTATCAACTTCTAAATTAACCGGTCCAGGCACGTGCCTTGCATGCGCTCGTGCAACGGCACAAGAGTGTATATGTTTTGTTTTGCAAGTCCATTATTTAAATAAATTTTTGAACTCATTCATCAAATCTCTTGTTCAGAGCCAACCAAATTCCTTTTGTGATCTAATTATTGAACCTTTTATATTTTACACGGTTTGAACTTTGAACACGTTAACGACTTCTAAGTCTTCTAATTAGGACTAAGAAGTAAGAACACACACACAAAAAAAGAAACTACTAGAATTCAGTTTGAGGCTATTTTTCATAAAAGTTCGATTAAACTCGACTAATTATACATATAAGACCAACCTTCAAAAATATTTGTTCATTTCATAGTTTTTTCAAAGCGTGGTTCCTTGACTTTGATTCATTTGAACTAATTATCTAACTTTATCTCAATTAAAGCTTCCTTGAGTTTGATTCATTTGAAAAATTATTCAATTTCAAATATAACTTCAAGCTCAATAAAAAAAATCAAATTCAAATAGTATGTTATTGATCAGTTAGACTCAATTTGTTACATAATAGTATTGAATATATTTCGGTTGAGACTCATAAATTATTTACTTTTCAATTTCTGCAATCGATCCAATCTAAGTTGATTAACCTAATTACTAAACTGATAAGCTTAAATTTGAAAATTCTCTCATATGTAATATCTTCAATTTTTACATGAGTTTGAATATTCAATATGGTATCACAATCATCTAAAAAATGTATATAAACTTATCCAGAAAGGATTTTCGAAAACGGTTTGATTTTACTTTATGCCATTCAATTCTAAATTATATTTTCTCAATTGCATAATTTTTTATCTCTATTACAGTTGATCAGTCAACTTGATCAAAATGTTAAAAATTATAATATATAATCTAATTAGTTTATTTTAACAATAATTTAATAATACTATATAACACTATATATTTATCATTCGCAAGCTTTAAAACTCAAAAAAAATTCAAAAAAAAATTAATTTGATACATCACTTAAAAGATTAAAAGGTTTGACTTCACGCTATAGCTAATAGAATAAAAAATTTAAGACGAAATGAGTACATATTAGTATTGAATATTAGTATTGAGTACAAAGTATACAATCCAAACAAGAGGAGTATGACAAGTCATAATATTAAATAAATATATTTTCTTTATACAACATAAAATTGGATTTCCCTTGTACCTTTTATATAAACTTTAATATGACCTATTTAAATTCACCCGAAATATAATGCTACATTAATGATTTAGATACAAGATATTTTTTTGGACTAGTTTGCATATATAACATATAAACAACATGTGAGCTTGTTTTTGGCACCATACAAACACAATTAAGAAAAAAGAGAAAAGATGGTAGCTGCTGGTCCCATTAGAAAAAAGAAAAGAGAAAAAATTGGTGGAGGGCTTTAATAGGGTGGTTTTAATTAGAATTAGTTGGAAATCATGGACCACCTCATCTCATCTCATCACCTCCACATCCTCTAATTCTTCTTCAAAAAACACACAAAATTCAATTGGCATCTAATTCCACCAAATTTTCTTTTCTTTTCCTCTCTCTTTCTTTCTTTCTTTTCCCAAGTTATAATTAATTAATTACTTCACGTACTACTGTTGTATTGAATTTTTTGATCAGACTGAAAAAGCCTGCAACAAACTAGAGTTTAGCTTCAGTTCTGGGGATTCCAACCCTGCCTTTCTTACAGGGACATATAAGAAAACATAGTAATTTCATACATACATACATACATACATATATTTGTATGTATGTATGTATGTATATATGATCTTTAATTTGTACTCCTATATATACCATGAGAAAATCAACCTGATGATGGTATAATAAAAATGGGTTTTTTGTGAAGTACATGCAAGTTAAATGGGTTTTGTTTTTCTCTATCAACTGTTAAGGTAAACAAGTACACAAGAAACATATCATGTGTCGGCTTGTAGCATGTGTACTAGGCAAAGGACCATAATCTTTAATCTATCTTCTTTATTCTTACCCACAATACTATTGTCCATTAATTACAATCATACATTCTAAGAATTTTTTTTTTAAAAAAAAAAGGAAAAAAAAAAGAGTCTTGGATGGTTCTAAATTCTAATTAATATTTATATTGGTGTACATGGGGAGGTGGGGTATATATCTATGAAGTCTTTTTTGTATGTATATGTATTAATTAATAATATTTTTTTATTGTGCATTGACCCACGTACTATTGAATTGCTTTTAGAGAGAGAAAGAAAGAAAGAAAGAAAGGTCATGACTCATGAGTAAACCATCCATCCATCCATCTTTTTGTATTGTGTTGTGTATCTCCTTTTTTCTTTCCTAGGTTTGGGTTCATTTCATTTCATGGCATGCTCTTTCTTGTTGGGTTATTAAGAGTATACTTCTCAGAAAGAAGAACAAAAGTGCTGCTATTTTATTTATTTATTTTTATATAAATATATATATATATATCTTCTCCTTTTCTTTTCTTTTTTTACAGTTTTCTTTAACACCACCTACCCTAAACATCAAAACATATATAGTTCTCACTTTCTCTGCACATGAAAGATGCAATCTTTTGAGCACACTACATAGTAATTAAAAGGGCACACACTTTTTATATTTACTTTTTTATATATAATATATCTGAATTTGTTGGGATGAATATTTCTTGATATATATATGTTTTCAGTGTTTGAACAAGCTAGCTAGATCTGTATATATGTCTTGTATGGGTGGTAATAATTCTGAGGAGAAACCAAGGGTTAATAATGTAATATCATCATCATCTACTACTACTGGAATTGGATATCAAAGTATGAACAACAACAACAACAACCATTTTGGAAGCAGCTTTGATGATCCAATTAACAACGTTCCGATGTACAACTTGAGTGCAAATATGGAGATGATGGTAGGGTTTCCATCAAAGAATCATCAGCTCCACCAACAATATGGTGCTTCTTCTTCCTCTTCCAAAGAAGCCCACCACCAGCTCAGTGAAGACTATAATTACCAAAATGGGACTATGATGGTTTCAACAACAGATCATCATCATCATCATTCTTGGATGAACAATATTAATATTAATATTAATCATGATCATCAGTCATCTGTACATGTTTTCCCATGTGAAGGAAATGAAAGACCAAGTCAAGGTCTTTCCCTCTCTTTAAACTCATCTAATCCTTCAACTATTGGTCTACACTCTTTTGAGCTCAGACAACAAAACCACGTCGACGACGATTTCAGATTCGGACCATCAACTTCCAGGTCTGTCAACATTAATCAACAACAAGGAGTAGGAGGAGGAGGAGGTTTACCTTTACTACATGATGTTCAGTTTCATGTTGTAAGGAATTCAAAGTATTTGGGTCCTGTTCAAGAGCTTTTGAAGGAGTTTTGTGATCTTGGCACAAAACAAAATGATGAAAACTACTTGAAGATGAAGAAATCCAGTGATCAATGGGGGCAGGATGAAATTAATGGCTTAAAGAAACAAACACTTTACTCTTCCTTTGACCTTCTTGAATTGCAGAAAAGAAAATCCAAGTTGCTTCATATGCTAGAAGAGGTATTATTAATGTTATTTTTCTTAATTAGTTATTCTATCTGTACCATATTTCATTTCATTTCTTTCTCTTCAATTCTGAGTCTCTTTATATCTTGCAATCCGTGGATTAATTTTTCTTTATCAGTTCGTTTGAAAATATTGAATATTTCTGTTTTTCAATAAATGGACACGGAAATAAGTTCTGAATCTCTTTATTTGACATAAGACTCTTAATTTTTTTCATAAATTTCCCTTGTGTTTCCGAAAAAATTCATATTTTTTAGAACCCTCTATATTACCGGCCATTTAATTTGTAGTTTACCCTTTTCTTTGTTGTATTTATTCATGTTACTGAATTTATTTTTGATATTTTTGATATTTTAATTTGTAGGTGGATAGAAGGTACAAGCACTATTGTGATCAAATGAAATCAGTGGTATCATCATTTGAAGCAGTGGCTGGAAATGGAGCTGCAAAAGTGTATTCTGCCTTAGCTTCAAGGGCCATGTCAAGACACTTTAGATGCTTAAGAGATGGAATTGTGAGTGAAATTAAGGCCACAAAAAAGGCAATGGGGGAAAAAGATAGTACTAGTAATGCTGCACTAGGTACAAGTAAAGGAGAGACTCCAAGATTAAGACTTCTTGATCAAACACTAAGACAACAAAAAGCATTCCAACAAATGACCATGATTGAAAGCCATCCATGGAGACCACAACGAGGCCTACCCGAAAGATCCGTATCCGTTCTTCGAGCTTGGCTTTTCGAACACTTTCTACACCCGTAATATATTTACTTCACTTAATTCAATTCCCATAATTTAATTTCCTCATATGTGTGTGCAGTACAAACTAGAATATTAACTGAAAGGCATCGGTATATATTTTCACCAAATTTAAATAAAACAAGAAACTTTGAGCTTTAGTACTCTGGGTTGGTTTCTGTTTGATTGTCTCAATCATTAATTAGTTTGCAAACAAAATCTCAATGTTTTGTTAGTTTCTGCTTAAAATCATTGAGATTCCATTGTGCTTGTACCATATGTTTCTAATTTTGTTTTCTATTTTTTTTTGTTTTGTAATTTTCTGTTATATTTTGTGTGGATTTGATTCTTTTTCAACCTCCATAGGACCCCATCTCTCCCCCACCCAAATTATGCCTCTATCTTTTTTTTCATGTTCAAGTAATACAAAGTAAAACCTTAAGTTTTTGACATTCAATTCAATGTATGTGTTTTTTGAATTTCTCCGCCATCCATTTTTCGAAATAGTTAACTATTTAAATTATAATTTGCAGGTATCCAAGTGATGTAGACAAACACATTTTAGCCCGCCAAACAGGTCTCTCAAGAAGCCAGGCAAGTCATTTTCTTCCTTGAATAATTTATTTATTAAATTAAATTAATGATGAATGCATATCTTCTTTACCAAATTATTGCACGAAGGTTATTATTTTATGGCTTTTTTTATTTATTTTCTTGTCTCGTGCGAATACGATCGATCAACCAATCCCTATCACATTCTTGTTTAGGTCTCCAATTGGTTCATCAATGCGAGAGTTAGGCTATGGAAACCCATGGTTGAAGAAATGTACTTAGAAGAGCTAAAAGAACATGATCAAGAAAACGCGGAAAATCAGATACAGAATCAAATTAATCCCTCGAGAATCAATTACGAAGACGACCAAAAGCCGAGCCATGAGCAATTAACTCGAAACATGGATTCCGAATGCCTCTCGTCCATTATCAACCACAATTCCGACAAAAATAAGAATCGATCGAAAAGTAATGAAGATGAACATTTTGGTAGGGTCCTGGATTTTTCATCGTACAACCACGGCTCGGCTGCCGTGTCTTACAACTACGGCGTTGGCGGTGGTGGTGGTGGTGGTGGAGGTGGAAATGGTGGGGTATCATTGACACTGGGGTTGCACCAACATGGAGGAAACGGTGGGGTGAGTTTAGCATTTTCTCCAGCATCACAGGGTTCACTTTTTTACCCTAGAGAAAATAATAATAATAATAATAAGAATGATACTGAAATGGAAGATTGCCAAACGGTTCATGAGTACTCACTATTGGAAAGTGATCAGAATCAGAATTTGCCGTACAGGAATCTGATGGGTGCACAGTTGCTTCGTGATTTCGCTGGATAATTAATTAATAATTTCATTTTTCTTTTAGGGAAAATTGAAATTTGTGGTGAAATTTTAATTTACGTTTTTTTTTGTCGGTGAAGTTAGTTTGGGGGAAATGGTGGTACAAAACAAAACCTATATATATGTTACATGTGATATAGGGCATTGCATTTAATTAAGTATTGGGATAGGAACATTTATCTGCAATTATATTTGGTGTTAGGTACTACATCTATCTATATACAATGAAGTGATTAGTGATCGATTTGCTTATATGGGTCGCACCTACATAGTACTTTTTAGGTTTCCATTTTAATTTATTACCGTAGATGATGATCAATATGATGTATTCTTGAGTTAAATGGGTAATGAAAAAGATTTTACTCAAATCGAAATTATGTTTCAATTCACTAATTATTTGTTTTAATATTCTTATTGATTTAAATCCATTATGAGATTGGTTCAGATCGATATTTACAATTAGATCCCATTTATATGCTCGTCAGATTTCATGTTTTTAATACCTTTTTTAGAGAAAACTTTTTTTTAGAGAATACATTCGTGACAGTCATTTCGACAGTAATTACTTCAATAATTGTTCAAGTACGAGAAATTGTAACTAATAAATCACTATCAGATATTAGTATTTAATTAGAAGTAAACTCACATTAGTAGAAGTTGAACACATAACCTCTTGGTCCTGGAATCTCGAATTTGCATGATTTCACTAGACTACAATCTCACTGGCGAAAAATCAGAAGTAAAAAAAGTCAAATCACATGTGTAATTAATTAACTACTTAAAAATACATATTTCGGTAATATATCAATAGGCGACACATATTTTTTCAAAATTTCTATATTTATTTCTAAGAGGGAAAGGAAATGTGTCTTAGGGGATTAAATCATTTTTATATTAAATGATAGTACCAAATATATAAAATAGATAAAAATTTAATATGAAAACTATAATTCCGTCTTATTTCTAATTCAAACCTATTTTTAATATTTTCTATAAACATGCACCAATATATTTCAAGTGTGCATATGTTTGAAGTATTCAATGGTGAAATCCATTTGACGCTTCTGAAAATGACCTGATTTGATATACGCCTTGACTCAATTAAACAAATTTCTTCAATAGTTTTAGTTGATTACAAAAGTTAAATGAAGAAATTGAACTTAAATTAACTAAAGCCAATAAGTATCATTTCAAAAATATTCCTATAATACGATCTTAAATTATCCAATATATCATGGTTACAAAAACAAGGACATTTGAATTTCTTTTCTTGGTTCCATTTACACTATCCAACAATTTGTACTTTTGCCATTTAATAATAGGAGGTTAACAGTCCATCATTTTCTTCCTTTCAAATCCTTAATTTAACACCATAAGCTAATCGATAGGTGCATTTGTGGCTCTAATGAGAATAAATGTACCAATTTTGTTGGGCACATAAAGATTTTTCTTGTTTTCTTGTTAATATGATTAAATTAAGTTGAAAATTCTGTTAGAATATCAGTTTTTTAGGATTAGGATAGGACTGTCCATCCAAAAATTACAAAATATCATGATCATCATTTTCTGAACTGTGGTCCATTTGCTACAAAGAGATTACCTTTTCTTTACTCCCAAAAGAAATTGCTTGCTTTCCTCCAAAAAGGTGTTATCTTCATTATCCTTTCAAAATTTATGTTGCACAAAAAGTAGACGGAAGCATTTCTACGACTATATATGTTAAGTAATCAACATGTACAAGTGCTATATTTGAGTAAATGTATAGCATCTACACTTGAGGACAAGTGTAAAATACTAAAATATTAAGAGCATTTAATATGCTATATGTGCGGAGTTTCATATACAATCATTGTTTTTTTTTTTTTTTAATCCAGGTATTCAAGCTTATACTAGACTAATCATGAACCCTCAGAATCCTACAATCATTGTTAGTATCGTTTAATGACTTTAATATAAAAGAAGATTAAAATAAAACGCATGTCATTTCAAATTAATCATAATAGTTTCTAAGTCTAAGGTGATTGAATTAAAGTTCATTGTAAATTTAAAATAATCCAGGGAATCAATGCTACATATAGAAACAATATATAATTTAAAAAAAAAAATATGCACGAAATAAAATCTTGTCACTAGTTACAGGTTACAAGTTACAACCCTTTGCAATTTTAAAATATTTTTTTAATACAATCTAAAAATAATCGTTCGTTTGGTAACAAAATGGACTATATATCAATATCCTTTTTATGCTTAATAATAGAATCGAAAATGGGTCTTCGTCAATTAATTTGTTATTATGCTAACAAAGAAGCTATAAAGTGGCAATTGAGTTTAAGCTCTTTGTATAGAATATATAAAAGTGATAGTGAAAGAAAGGATTTGATAATATTTCAAATGAATTGGATATACTAAAACTTACTTAACGGTTAGACCAATTTATATGTGTTTGTCTATTTAGATCCAAATTTGCATAGAAAATTTGGCATTTTGTGTGAGGTAAGATCTAGGTTGAATTATATATATATATATATATATATATATAATATAATTCAAGCTCTTACCTATATGCGTCACGCTTTAATTATTATTTCCGTGTTTCAGAATTGGAAAATGATTGACTCACTTTCTAGCTAATTTGCACACTTCACATGTCGCAGATAGCTTCCTTTTTCTTCATCTTTATCTGTCCTATTTCTGTTTAGGTTTATAGACAAAAAAAATTATATATTTTTTTTAAGGAAAAATAAAAAAATCCCATCATGAAGACTGTATTTTAAGCTATATGTATACTTATCTTGCGTGTATCACAAAAAAAAAAAAAAAAAAAAAAAAAAAAAAAAAAAAAATATATATATATATATATATATATACTTATTTTGTGTGTATAACTAACACCTAGCGTAATTTCATGGAACTATTACGTGTTTTTCGACAGCATTGGATTATGTTTGTTACTGATTAAATAACAGACAAAAGCTTTTACTAATTAAAATCATATAGGAAGACTTATACAATAAAAATAATAACGGATAGTAGTTAAAGAAGACGACGGTGATTGTAATATTTATTTGAGACTAAAGTTAATAGAGCAATTTCCCATTCACAATATTTTGTATCATCTACATCACAAGTATATTAAGTTGATGACAATTTAATTACAACTTTTAATTAATGTTTATATGTTCAATTTACCTCGTGTTGGGTTTGTGTTAGAGTACGGCATGACATGTGTTGAATAGATTTTGCTTATTGTGTTTGAGTCCATTATGTGACCTCCACGTGGCCGGACTAGATCATAGTTCAGAATATCATGAGTTCGAATTTAAATCTAATCTAATGAAAACATTACATTCCAATACCAAACAAGATATGGTTATTTTTAAATTGGGTTTGATTGAACTCACATAGCATTGAAATTGGATAATAGACGACTAATAGTACTTAACCAATTACAAAATAAATATACTTATAAGTATGTGATCGATAGACTCGGTCAAACCTATTCTGAATTAGAATTTAACTAGTATACGTCCCGTGCTATGCACGGAAATTTAAAAAATATATATGTTAAGTACCTTGTTTAACATATTAGAAATATTTATTGTATAACATGGTTAAAATATATAAAATGAAATAACAATATTTATATACAAAGAAAAATAAATTGTTAAATATTAACAAAAAAGGATAGAGGATGGAGTTATATTCTTTAAAAATTTATCACTCTAGAGTCTAGACATCTAAGTTACATAGGAATATTTACACACCATCGATGTTAAACTATTACCTGCATAATGAGCAAAAGTTATGCTAATAATAGTTTAATATAACCGCTTTATGCATGTAATAATTTACTTATTCTCAATATAAGCATTTTTTGGATATTATGTAAGAAAATGAATTATGACTTACTTTTTTTAGCCTAAAATAGGTCGTCTCTTTGGAAGATGCAAGCATTCTTCAGACCAGTCAACAGTCAAAAAAAAATTTCACCGCACAGATATGTGGCCTTACAAACTTTAGTGGCACTGGGATGATAAAAGTAAATGCACGATGTAGTAATGAAAAGACTCTCTCCCTTAATATTTTGATGCCATTTTGCTGAGTAGTACATGTATTTAAGTCAGAGTAGCATTATGATTAATGTTAAATCTAAAACTAATATCAAAATTATATTTATAACTGGTCTTGTAGTTTTTTAAGATATACAGCTTCATTGCGAAATATATATTTTGCTTGGTCATCGTCTAACTTCAAGTTCATAGTTCCACTGCCATCTGCTACTGTGAGACGAACGCGAAATCTAAAAGAAATACATTTGTGTTAATGTAAGAATAAATAGTTAAAAAAAGATGTATCTACTGAATCAATACCTGAAATTTTGTACAAACCTTCTTCTAATTGGATTTAAAAAATTAGTTTAAGAAAAGAAAAAATTCACTACATGAAATTAGCATTGACTACATCTTCACATGTAAGACAAACCACTTTGCGCTCCATTAAGTTTTGATTGTCAACCTAATCAGGTAAACATATATATACCAAAAATAAGCAGCATATATATACCAAAAATAAGCAGCATATAAAAAAGGGGACTAACTCATGTATTAAGAGTAAACGGCATAAGCATAAAACAGTACATGGACCAAAAGTGCTAGGATAAGAAACTGAAAAAGAGAGTTTAAGAATTGAAAACTAACCTTTAAGTATTGATTTTGTGCTCCAAACAAACTCGTATCTGCACTGAATTTATAACTGAAGTTCTAGCGACACAAAAATAAATGACAGTGGCGAACAGATTAATGGGATAAATGATATAAATTCGAGACAATCAGCATTCATTGAGTCATCATGGTAGCAAAAAACTTATTAGAGACCACCGTTCTTATCTCATTCACTTGGTTTTTTGTTGGGTTCTCGGTCTTGTATCACATACTCCTGCAAAACAGAAAGCAGAGAACTTTGAAAATGTATCTAACTTGTATATATTAACCGTGAACATAAAGATCACAAGTTCTGACAACTAAAACATAGATTATTGAAGCTTGATACTGCCTTAACAAACATTGAGCGTAATTTACCTCTTTATACAAATTTTAGTAGCATATTTCATTGGCAATTATTGAAGAGCTTCATACTGCCTTAACAAACATTGAGCATATGGAAGAAAAAAGAGTGAAATATTTTGAGAAGAAGATGGGGAAAATTGAATTGTAACTGGGTTTAGGATTGTACGTGTTTTCTGAGGCGGTTATATATTTGGAGGTAGTTATATTATTAAGTAAAATAAAATAAGGAGAAAAACATGGGTTAGGAACTATGTAGTGGGTTTGAAGGTGGTTATAGATAATTATTAAGTAAAATTAAATAAATCAAAATAAGGAGAAAATAGTATTTTGATCAAAAGAAATGAATTGAAGTCAAACACTGCTGTGAAATATATTATTAGTAGATTTCCCACAACATACATATTCATAGTTTCGGCTTTGAAGTTTAAAATAAATATGAAATGAAATTCCTATATATATCAACATGCATGGCAATTAATATAATAAAGTTTAATTTTGCATAATGCAAACAGCTAGATTAATAATTTTTGTAATTTGTCTTGTGGTGGACTGGTAGTGGTAGGTGGTTTAACGTACGTTGCTAATTACACAATGAAATAAGTCCTTGCTGGGCCTCAGTGACTCATCTTATGCAAGCCGGGCCACAAATCAAATTATAAGATACTCAATTTTTTTTCTTTTCTTTTTCTTTTGTATAGGGCTGTCGACGTATATTTCATTAGATTTTGGCCCGATTTATTAAAAAAAAGTATTTGATTCAATATATGATAGATATGGTCTGAATAAAAAAATGAGTAATTCAAAATAGTTTCATTAATTTTCACTTTTTCCTTCGGTTTTGGGTCTATATATCATTACCTCCAAAAATATATCAAATTAATCTAATTTTTTTATAAGCTAATTAATCTAATGCTTCAATCCTACTTATTTGTATAGAAATCTAAACATCCTTAAAATTAGACTCTACAAATGAAAGAAGTACGTACGAATAACAACGCCACAAAACAAACATTAATGACTTTGTTTTTACGGTGCTATCTCATCACCAAATATTGATTATTACACGCCTGCGAGTAATTCGATACACATAAACAAGAACAAATTCAGATAATGTAACCAAAATGACAAACATTAAACAACTTACAAGATCAAATTCATTTACCCCGAAGTGAATGAGCTAACATCTATTAAATATTTTTCAACTACTCAAGTTTTAGTAGATCAAGATCATTGGACCTATTTGCACGGACATCCCAAATTGTATCTAACAACCTCCATCTAGCTAGACTAGCTAGGGGATAAAGTTAACTCTATAGTTTGGGTAAGAGATCCTCCGGCTTTCATCAATTATGCACTTTCTACGTTCTACCTTTTCTTTCTTATACTTTTGGTTTCTTTTTCTTTTTCTATGTATAAATATATTCTCATGTTCCAATTTTTGACGGAAATGTTAACAATATTTTTCAATGAAAACGAACGGTTACTCAGTATTTATCATAATTAAGGCTTTATTTCAAAAATCATATTTTGTATTCACTAAGATTGAGCTTTTATTCATTTTGTAACTATAGTCTATACACATATTAACTTTATTAAGTGATAATCAATCAATGAGATTTCTAAATTAGAATATGTGTATTTCTTGGTAGTTGGTACTCCCCGATAGAATAATTTTTTTTTTTAATAATGATGCCAAATTATTACACGAATGGTAACAGAAGATTCGTTCTTATTATTATTAATTATAGCCTATACTCACTTTATGTCTCCTAGGTCACATGAAATTTCTACATTTGTACGTTGGGTGCACTTTTGAAGCTTAACATATCCTTTGAAAAGAAATATATAATATTTTGCATGAATATTTGGATAAAAATCTTATTAAGTATTCAAAAATCATGAACTTCTTAGAAACTTTTCAAGTGTTTTCACCGGATGACAATGAGAAAAAGTTTAATGGAACGGACAAAACCTATCTTTTCTTGAGTAAATATTAAATCAAACATTATAATAAATGGAAATTTAATTTATACATTAGTGATTAGCTTTGGAACTTAGTAGTTTTAGTGTTATGGGGGAATTAATGCTCTCAATCATGATATATAGTAGCGAGTAAAACGAACTATTGTCTGACTCTTGTATTCCTTTCCACATTTAATTTTGTGTTAGCGTTTCATTTGTGGTTTTATTTTTTAGAGTTGAATAAATTCTTCAAAAGTTAAAAGATAAGATTACTGTACAAAACAACGAATAGATCTATCAACAGGTGATTGGTCTAGTGGAAATTACTAGTCACTACAAAGTAGCGGACTCAGGTTCAAATCCCTGTTTGGAGAGGTATGTCCAACCCGCCTCGAAAGAGATTAAAACCCTTGGAAAAAAAAAAAAACAACGAATAAATTGAATTGGACGAATATTACTTTTTTTTATTTATATATTTTTCATAAGGTCTAAAATTAAGTATAGTGATATTGACTATTTTTATTAACTTTTTATATTTTTATCATTTTTAACTTATTAAATCGAAGTAAAGTCAAATTTGATACTTCCCTCTATCTGCTTCCACAAAGTCACAAACCCTTGGTCCTCTACTAGCCGTATGGGCCCTCTCATGCGGCTCTCTCGGTTTCATATATACAGTAACAAAACCTTCAAGTTCTGAATGTCTATTAATAATTTAGTAATAGATATATTATCCAATATATATTGGGTTTGTATATCTCGCTTTTCAAAAAATTATTTTGTATATGAAAAATCGATCTTCCTTTCTGAAATAAATTTATAATTTTTCAATTTTTTTAAACTATATATACTTTAAATTTCAGATTACTTTCTCAATACTCAAACAAACAATACTATGCATATTGTTGTCATTTTGTCATAATTAAACAACACCCGGGTACAATGTAGAATAGAAATCAATAAATCCTTCCTTCTATTTTGATTTTTGAGGTCAATTTTGTATATACTATTCACACAAATCAAAGTTTCAATTCCAATGTATGATACGATTAGTTGAATATAAGTTTTTTTTTTTTTTTCGAAAATAATTCGAAAAACTAGGAAAAAATATACTAAGTTAAGAAAAATAGAAAGTTTCAAGATAAATATAAATTTATAAAAAAAACTCCCTATTTTAGTTTCAATTGATTCAAAAATAAAAACAAAAAACATTTTCTCGACGAAAAGATTAAAGTTGTACAAATTTGATGGAAGTAAAATGAAAGTCCAAATTAAGGATAAGGCTCAAAAGATATATGTTGCCATGCTACTTGTTCAAGTCCCTTGAACTAGCTCTATTACCACCACACATGTTCCTCAAAATTAATGATGCTGATGATTACAATGAGGAGATTGATAAGAGAAATGATCAGAAATTTGTTACTTGGGTTAGCGCCGCTTAACAACACAATTCAAATGTGGTAAAATTTAAAGTAAGACGGGTGTTTTTTTTTGGGGAATAATCATCACTTTAGCTGCACTATACTGTGACATGTTATTGTTTTTTGGCAATAAAAAAAATAACATTGGGATTTCGAATCTTGCTAAGAAAAATAATAATGGGAAGTTCTTGATAAGAGGCTAATCCAGTAACCAGTGACGGAGCTAGACCGATTTAATTGGGGGGGGAGGGGGGGGGGCGAAAATTTTTCGAGGGATGCATTAAATATAGTAAATAATTAGGAAAATATATATTCTTTTATTATTATTAACAAAGATTTTTTTCGAAATGTACAATACACTAAATAAAGAATATTATATCAAGAAAATTGCACTAAATAAATATAAGTACAAGGAGAAGACCTTATATACTATAAAGAAAATAAAAATCATATTTTTTTTACAATTATTAAGATTTTTTTTTAGTAATAATGCACTAAATAAAGAAAATTATAACAAAATGCTTGTATTGTAATAACAACAAAATATCATATACCTTATATAATCATTAAGAAGAAAGAAAAATTAAAAGAAATGCTTAACATTGAGAAAAAAAGAATTTTTTAAAAAAAATGAGTTAGGAATTGAAGAGAAAGAAAGAAATTTTTTAATAAATGGCTTAAGAATTGAAATAAGAGTCAATTGCCCCAACTAGAAGTCGAACCCATATCTCCAGGCTCCAGCCTAATCCCACAACCATCAGGCCAACACAGTCACTACTAAAAATTTTACTACTACTAATATTTAATCCCAATATTTTTGGGGGGCGACCGCCCCCCCCCCCCCCAGTCTACAGGTAGTTCCGCCAGTGCCAGTAACACAATCTTTAAAAATGTATTAATCTTTGCTATTAACAATCAGATTTCTACGAAGCAGTGAGTCTTCATGTTCGTGGAAGGAAAAGAAGTACGCAAGAAAATAATAATTTCACTATACCAACTAATATAGATTTCAAAAATTCAACAACATTAACATTAATTGTTGCCTCCAAAATAAGATCCTCAGTTACAAAATCATAATATTGAATACTAAGAGCAAAAACAACTACCTGAAAACTGATGCTTCAAAATAAAGCCGCGAAACTGTTAGAAACAGCTTAGCGCAAAACAGAAAACACCTTAATATAAATTCTAGGAAAGGATCGCTGAAGCCTATTATAAAATCGCAATGTAAAACCCTCTAAGTGAATTCCACAGGTTTGCGATTGCTTTGGAAACTTACGAAGCCTATCGATGATATTTGTATCCTTGCAAGACCAACTATAATGAATTCTTACATTTTGCAGCTCTCTCCCATTCTTCAAAAAGTACTCAATCAACTTCATTTCATCTTCTTCCCCTTCAAATTCTAAAAACTCAATAGTCGTCAAGCATTGTTTCAGACAAACTGGTATGGTTGGCAATAGAGACTCGAATCTCGCATAACCCCCAGACTTTTTACTTCGCTACAAATAAACAAAAATTTAAAATACAATCAGAGATACGATTGCAACTTTAAAGAGAAATAATAATAACAAATAAGGAAGCAAAAGGGCTTTCAGTTTTGTACTTAAAACTATGTCAACTTACAAGTCGATCAAATGTAATTGTCCGAACAAAAGGCGCACTTTTAAGGAAACATGCTAATAATTCAAATCCATCGCTGTCCATACCACTAAGCCCCAACCAAGTTATTTTCCGAAATGCCGAAAGTTGAACAGATTTAGTGTGCAAAGCCTATAATTAAACAAGTTAAGAAACATTATTACAGCAATTAAATATATCGCAAATGTTGAAAATTTACCATGATATGTCCATAACAAATGCAGCAAGTAAGATGGTAATAATGTATTTAGAACTAAGGTGGTGGAAAGGCATAAAGTGTGGAAAGTAAAAGAAGAGATAAACGAGCTCACCGTAATTGAATCTCTGACTAAACAGAGACGAGTAGCACTTGAGAATGCTTTCAGATCCTTGGCCAATTGAGAAGGACTAAAACATCTATAAGATTCAGAATCCACTTCAACTGCAAGGTCAGCAGAATCAAGAGATTTGAAATTGTCCCCGACCCAATCCGGAATGTCACCCGCACGTTGGATGTATGCAAGAACTTCAATATTTGGAGCATAAATCTCTACACCACCCTCAAATGAACAATGACGTACAACCAACAACTTGAGCAATGAAGAATTGAGGACTAGACCATCTAAAAACTTACAATGATTAAAATACAACTCATTAAGCATAGGACAACCACCAAGCAATCCATTAATAGATGCTTTAGAGAAAAATAACTCATTAAGAGACAAATATTTGAGATTGGGTATGATAAATTCTCTAGGAAGAAACACGGAAAATGCTTCTCCGAGTTCAAGCTCCACAAGTGTTGTGCAACCATTCAGGCTATGGAGCAAAGCCGTAGAACCAATCATGTATGGTAAGTTAAGGTTAAGACATACCACATTAAGCCTTAAAACAGCTCTAACCCAAGAAACAATCTTCCCACCATCTCTCTCATCAATATGACCATACCCATATTCATTATATTTCCCATGCCATCGGAGAAATACACTTTCCACAGACTTTCTATCACGTAGTGTTTCGTATAACAATTTGTCTACAAAATTAATAAAGCAACGAGAACTATGTTGATTGGAGGGGTATAAAAATTTTGAGGTATCATCAAGTTCAAGTTTTATAGGAGGCACCTCAAAAGGGGAAAGGTTTTTCCACCTAGTTGAAAGAATTTTGGTACCCAGTGCATATTTTGTAGGCATATGAGAGAAAATTTTGCACAAAATTGCATCGGGCATATTGCTAATTCGATCAATACCCTCATCTGAGTCCATTCTTCTTAACAGAGAAAAAGTTTTGAATTCTACTTTGTTTCTCATCCGTAGTTTGAAATACAGTATTTGAGGAGAAGAATTTGATTTGATTAGGGCTTAGAGGAAATGGAAATTGAGAGGACTATTTTATAGTGGCAAAAAGCTGTAGAGGTAATTAGGGTGTGTGGATGGGTTTTGGCCCGGTCTAGCGGGTCTCGGGCCAAAAACCTTTTAAATGAGTTTTCGTAAAACACATAAAATCATTAAAAACCTATTCAGAAACTCACATTCAAACTCTTCAAACCTATAAAACATTGATTTGACACCTACCACCTACTTTTTCTCCCAATTCTTACTAAAAAGACATTGATTTGAAACCTAGCACCTTCTTTTTCCCCTAAACCCCAACATCCAAACTCAATCCAAGTGAGGTTTCAACTTATTCAAACCACAAAACCCAAGAATCAAAACCCATCCAAATGAAGTCTCAAAGATTTCATCGAAACCACCCAATCCAATTTTTTTAAACCGAGACCCACGAAATCGAGTCAAAACCCATCCAAATAGAACCTAATACTCCCGTCGGTCTAACCTTTCAAATTCTCAAGAACGCTGTTTCCAAAATTGTTTTACATAACCTTTCAAATTCTCAGAACGCTGTTTCAAAAATTATTAATTCCAAAGCGCACTGTTTTTAAAGAAATACAGTATCCGAGAGAGAGAGAGGGGCATATAGCTAGCTAGTTCAAGAGACCAGCCCAGTATCATGCCAACCTATTTCTTTTGAGCCTTGAACTTGAGGCTTCCGGTTCCAAATGAATTAGGAGATAATTATTTTTGGTACTATATTTTAGGTCAATTTTTAGTTTTGAATTACTATTTTTTTGTGTTCAACACACTTGGCATATCGTTTTAATAAATTATGATATATTTGTTATCGTCGTTAAAATCACTGTTTAGTGACGACATGTCAGTTAAGTTTGATGTCATTACTTATATTGACTGACATTTTTACCTCATAACATTTCAAGCTACTAAAATAGCCCCACATCTCCAAATTTAATGATAATTTTAATCCACATGATTACCAAATTTTAAAATTTACTCGAATATGACCACGTCCAGATCATTTTGGAAACTGTACTTATTATATTTAAATAATTAATTTGATTTACAAATAATATTTTAACATAAATATCAAAATAAATTAAGAAAACATATTCTTTTCAAATTTAAGATGCATATAATAGTATTAAATTATTGATAAATCACAGGACGCGGGGGGCTTGGGAATGGGGAGGAGGGTGGATTTTTAGTTTATTTTTATATTATAATTATTTCTTTATTATAATTAAAAAAACTGTAGAGGTAATTACCGTCTAACCTTTCAAATTCTCAAGAACGCTGTTTCCAAAATTATTACATAACCTTCATGGATCAAAATTTCGGAGGAAAAATCCGAAACTTTTCGGTTTTTCAAGGAACCGAAACGATTCCTCAATGTATTTTCGAAACTACAAGGTTTCTTTCGAAACCCACAATGTTTCCGAGTTTTTCACCGAAACAATGGAAACTTGCAAGGTTTCCTTCAAATTTCGAAAATAGCCGTTGCCTTCTTCGAAAAAAACGTTCCAAAATTTTTTTAAATCCAGAAAATGGTGGGGAGTTTACCAACTTGAGTCAATGTAAAGCTAGCCAACAAGGAATTTATTTCTCTTAAGAACAATACTTTGATTATGCTACTCAAGATGACGATCATGGTAGCCGCCGATCAAAATTTTAGTCTATGCGGAAAGGAAAGTGGAAGTGGAAATTAATTTGCTTATGTTACGTATAAACAATTGGATCTTTTAATTTAATTTATTTTTGAACTAATAGTACTTTAATATCATGAACTTTAATTAAGCTATGTTTTAATTTTGTATTAACTTTTGTTAGTTTTTGAGGTACGATTATTTTGATTGTAGTTTATAGATTTCATCTAGGATATTCCGCTGTCTTTTCATTGTTTAGTTGTGATGCAATTCTTTTTTTTAATTATTAACAAGCAATTATTCTTGTTTGGTGATACTGGTTTGCAATATTTGAAAAGGGCATTATTAATAATTGTTTGCATTCATTTTGCACTTATATTTTAAGTTAAATTATGCTTTAGAAATAAGAACATGATTTTTATGAATTTTTTATGACTATTTGTTTGTTTCCAGGTTTTTGTAAATTTTAGTAGCGTTTCCGCAACGTTTCCGAAATGTTTCAAATTTTTGGATACCCGAAACTCACCTACGAAACGAAACTTTGATCCATGATAACCTTTCAAATTCTCAAGAACGTTGTTTCCAAAATTATTATATAACTTTTCAAATTCTCAATAACGCTTTTTCAAAAATTATTAAAGGATTGTTTGTTTTGTTTCTCCAAAGTGCGCTGGTTTCAAAGAATTATCTGAAAGGATTCGTATCTGCAATGGCCCACCAAATTACATTCAGATACGAATCCTTTCAGATATTTTTGGTAGGCTCATACGTAGATCATATTCCCTTTCAGGTCTCTACATAGGTCGTTGGACATCATAGTCTCCAGCTCAGCCTGAAAAGGGTCAAAGTGAAACAAATAACTCTTAATAGGGACTAACGTGAGATAAAAAAACTTATTTGTAAAAAATTAATAATGAGGATCACTAGTGGTGTTTACCTTGAAAAGTATATTGGATAAGCTGAGTATATATAACATAGGATGATATCTGGATTTCATCAAGGACAATGAATTCAATTCTACAAGCCAGTACTTATCAAAAAAAAAAAAAAATTCTACAAGCCAGTAACACGGTCTTTAATAAAGCACTAAATTTTACTATTAATGATCAGATTTCTGTAATGAGCTCCTATATCGAGTATCATCAGCGTTCGAAGAATTTTATGAAGCCCCGAGTCTTCATGTTCGTGGACTGATAGTAGGCGAATTTATCAAAGCATCGTACAAAAACTAGTATATGTTTCAAACATCCAACAGCGTTAACATTAATCAATGCCTCCTAAATAAGGCCAAATACAAGATTCATAGTTACAATATCATAAGATAGGATACTAAGAGGCCATATTACAAAAACAACAATTTTGATGACTAATGTTTCAACATAAAACCATGAACTGTTAATAACAGTTATAGCCCAAAAACAGAAGATACCATATTAGAGAAACTAGAGCAGGATAAGTATCTCCTAAGTAGACTTCTACCAAGACGTGGAGTTTTATACTCCTTTACGAGAACTTGACACGTTTTCGAGTGCTTTGGGAACATAAGTAGCCTATTGAAGATATTCGTATACTTGCAACGAGTATGAAGTGTTACTTCTTGCAGAACTCTCCCATTCTTCAAAAAATATTCTACCAACTTCATTTCATCTTCTTTCCCTTTAAAATCCAAAAACTCAATTTTTTTCAAGCATAGTTTTAGACAAACTGGTATGGTTGGCAGAAGAGACTCAAATCTCACATAATCCTCTGACTCTGTAGACTATCAATAAAAGAAAATGTAAACTACAATCGGTTATGTTTGTAATTTAAAGAGAAACAATATTAACAATTTCATAATACTACGTCAACTTACTAGTCGAGCAAATGTAAGTGTTTGAACAATAGGCGCACTCTTAAGGAAACATGCTAATAATTCAAATCCATCGCTGTCCATACCGTCAAGCCCCAACCAAGTTATTTTCCGAAATGCGGAAAGTTGAACAGAATTGGTGTGCAAAGCCTGTAATTAACCAAGTTGGCAAACATTATTTTGGTGAAGGCAACATTAGACAGTCAGAAATGTGAATCTTGGAGAGATTTTGATAAGATGATAGTGATTATTTAAAATTCAGTTTAGCCACAATACTGTTAATAAATATATGAATTATATGCACAAACACCCCTGTTAGCTTTCAAAGTAAGCAATGAACTAATTTTTTAGGTGAAAGGGGTGCTTTTGCATTTTTTTGTGAGGTATAATTGTCATTTTTTCCTGCAAAATATGTATTCCGGCATGGGAGGGGTTTTTTGACAATAAAAAAATACCACAAGGGTCTTTTTTATGCTACACTGTGATATCTCCTCAAAATAACAAAATGCAAAAAGCAACAACAAGGTAACAGTATATTTAGGACTAGGGTACTGGCATGGCATAATGTGCAGAAAATATAAGTAGAGATAAACAAGCTCACCGCAATTGAATCTCCAGATAAACAGAGACGAGTGGCACTTGAGCATGCTTTCACAATCTCGCCCAGACTTGGAAGATTATCATTAATTGCAAAGTATGCAGAATGAAGAAACTTGAAATCAGCCCCAACCCAATCTGGAATGTCATTACAACATTCGTATACAAGAGCTTCAATATTTGGAGCATCAAACACTACCTCAGCCCCAAAAATACTATTATGTATAACAAACAACTTGAGCAACGGAGATTTGATGTAAACATTTTCGGAAAACTCACATTCACTAAATGACAACTCATTAAGCACTGGACAACCACCAATCAATGCATCAACTGAATCATCACGGAAAAATAACGAATAAAGAAACAAACTTTTGAGATTATGTAAGATAAACTCTCCACGAATACGCAAGTCAAGGTTTTCCCCTTTCCCAAGTTCAAGTGTCACCAGTGTTGTGCAACCATTCAGGGAATGGAATAAAACATTTGTGTCGAACATTGTTGGTATCCTGATGCTAAGGTGTACCACATTAAGCCTTAACACAGCACTAACCCAAGCAACAATCTTCTTATCATTTTCCTTATCAATATTCTCATCATAATCCCCATATCTATTGTTTTTGTCCCGCCATCGGAGAAATACACTTTCCACAGACGGTCCATCAAGTAGTGTTTCAAATAACAATTTGTCTACAAAATTCACAAAGCTACGAAAATCATGTTCTACTTTGTAGCTGTATAACAGTTCTTTTTCATCAAGATCAAGTTTAATAGGAGGCACCTCAAAAGGGGAAAGGTTTTTCCACCTAGGAGACAGAATTTTAGTACCCAGTGCATATTTTGTGGGCATATGAGACAAAATTTTGCACAGAATTGGGTCAGGCATGTTGCTTATTAGATCAATACCCTCATTTTTTAAACATTTCTCATCTGAATCCATTCTTCAGCTAAGAGAAAAAATTCTAACTAATAAAAATGATTCTTAGTGTTTTAATCACTTAATTTCGTTTCAGGTCTAAAAGGAGAAATATTGAAGAGATGGACAACAATTTTCAAATCACAGTAGAATAAAGAACGAAAAAAAGTGAGTACTTCAAATCGGATGGAGAAAAGAACACGCAGAGTCACCGTAGAAAAATGGAGTAGATTGACGGTGGCGATTTTGGACACAGAACTGGTAGAGGAGAACACCAAGAGACTGCGTGGAAGAGTCGGCGGTGGAGCGGCGAAGGGAAGCGGGGGATACGGGTGTAATTGTTGAAATGACCTATGTTAAAATTCTCAAAATGACATTTTCCTTATTTTTTAATTTTTTTTAATTTTATTATAAACTATACCCATTCATTTCTCCTAAACATTCTCAATAACTCTCTATCTCAAATTTAAATTCTTCCAACTCTCTTTCTATTCTTTCAATTTTCTCAACTCTTCTTCTTCATTTTCAAACTCTCTCACACAAATGATGGTGATGAACATAAATATGTGATTGTGTTGAATCTGCAACCACCGCGCCCAAATATTTTTTCTTTTTTGATTTGCGCCTGAAAATGTTCTTGGATGACTGAACCAGTTGCCCAAGAGCCCGAGAATATTTTCAAATGTTCTTGGGCGACTATCATGGTCGTTTGGGCGACTGGATCAGTAACCAAAGAGCCCAACCAGTCGCCCAAGAACAACCCAAGCGACTGGCCAGTCGCCCAAGCTCCCAAAAACATCTTCAATATTCTTCGGCGATTTTGAATTTGATTTTTTTATTTTATTTATTTTGATTGTTTGTTTAAAAATTAGTTAAAGTTTAATTAGTTAATAGGTTAATTAATTAATCTATTAACTAATTAATTAAATAAAGACCATTTTTAAAAATTAAACTTCTCAAGAGGCCATTTTTAAAATCCTCTCATGTTGTATTTTTAAAATGACATTTCCTTATTTTTTTAATTTTTTTTAATTTAATTATCAATTAAACACACTTAATTTTCTCGTAAATGTTCTTAATAACTCTCTTACTTTCCTTATTTTTCCAAGTTCAAATTCAAATTCTCCCAACTCTCTTTCTCTTCTCTCAACTCTTCTTCTTCTTTATTTTCAAACTCTCCCATAACTTTCACATCTCTCACACAAATAATGGTGATGAACCTAAATACATGACTATGGATATGCAACAATCGTATCCGAATATTTTTCCTTTTTTTTTTTTCCTGATTTGCGCCTGAAAAGTTCCCAGGCGACTGGCCTGTCGCCCGTCTTGTTCTTGGGGCAACTAATTCAGTCGCCCGGGAATATTTTCAAGCGCCGAAATTGTTAAAAGTTCCAGTTTCAAAATTTGGAATTAAAATTTTAATGATAATTAATTATAGTTTAATTAAAATTGATTAACTACATTTCAAACTAATTAATTATTCTATTAACTAATTAATTAAAATGAAGGTCATTTCTAACATTTTATACATTTGGAGGTCATTTTTAAAAATTATACTTCCTAAAGGGTCTATTTTAAAATTCACTCATATGGAAGGTATAAAAAATCACTTCTTCTTTTTTTTTAAGAAAATCGCACTTTGCCCCCATCCTTAAGACATTTTCACACTTTCCCATGAGTCAAGTACGATCGAACAATACACTGTTCAAGCTTGCTTTGAATTTTATCAGACTTAAAATTTTGTCTTTGAGCTTGGTTTGATTTCCTAACTAATCAAGCTCAAACAAGCTTTTATCGAACGAGCGCGTCACGAGTTCGAGCAACTTGATATTTTTACATGTAATTTATCAATTTTTATCTTATCGAGTCGAGCTCGAACGAGCTTCAAAAGTTATCAAATAAAAAATGATGTTCTAACTTGTTTGATTTGTATGACGAACTGAACTCAAACGAACTTTTATCGAACACGAGTCGAGTGTCGAATAATTTGAATTGATTTTCTGCTCTACTCTTGTATTCCTTTCCAGATTTAATTTTGTGTTAATGTTTCCTTTGTGGATATGCATTTTTAGAGTTGAATAAATCTTCAAAAGTTAAAAGATAAGAGTACTGTATATAAGGCCATCTCCAGCCGAAGCAGGCAATAGCCCCTTCCTGCCTGCCTGTCTGCCTGCCTGCCTGCTTGCCTGCCTGCCTGCTTGCCTGCCTGCCTTGCCAAGTTAGTCATCTCCAACCGAACCAACAATTCAAAATATTTATTTCAATCTCAAACTTTCCCCACTCTCACTTAACTATAACAACAACAACAACAACAACAACAACAACAACAACAATAATAATAATAATAATGGAATAATAATAATAATAATAATAATAATAATAATAATAATAATTATTATTATTATTATTATTATTATTATTATTATTATTATTATTATTAGTAATCGCATCTGTTAAGTTGTTTATGGGCTATTTTAGAATTACGTGTTTCTTAGTAATCGCATATGTTAAGTTGTTTAATTGATCTTTAAATTGTAATTTTAAATTTAGATCTTATTCACTTTTGTTAAAGTAAACTTAATTATATAACTTTTAAAAAATTAAAATAAAATTTTAATATAATCTAATGAAGTAAGAATTTGATAACGTTAAATATCACAATAAATGTTCAACTTAAAATAAATTAATAATAGTGAATTAAATTTGTCAAAGGAGACCTATAGTGAATTAACTTGTATTTTTTTTATACATTTAAATTACATTCTTGCAGGACTTATAACTTATAAATTTGTCCTACAATTAACTTATAACTTGTAGGGAGAAAAAAAAAAAAAAAGCCGGAAGGAAAGGCAGGGCAGCAGGAAACAACAACCAAAAAAAAAAGAGAAAACGGAAGGCACGACAATAAGTTAATTCTCTATTATTAATATACACTAAAATAAAGAAAGAAAGAAAGAAAAGAAAGAAAGAAGGCAATTGACAAAAAAATAAAAATAAAAAGGGCGTGAGCCTCTTGGCTGCCTGCCAGCAGGCAAGCATCTCCCCCATGCTTGCCTGCCAGCTCCAGGGGGAGCTCTTCTCCAGCCGAAGGGGGGGCTGTTGCTTGCCTCCCCCCTTCGGCTGGAGATGGCCTAATAACAAGTAGAGTTCAACAAATATTATTTGACTTATTTAGTTTTCATAAGGTCTAAAATTGTGTATAATGAAATTGATTATTTTAGTAATAAAACCGAGTTTAAAGGTTTAATTGAGTCGAGTTTGAATAAAATGATTGTTTTATTTTTTATCATTCAGCTTATCAAATCGAATTGAAGTCTAATTTAAAAAGTTATCAAACCAAAAAAAATATTGTGCTTGGACTTTAATTTATCATCGAAAACAAAAGTCTAAATGATCTGTTATCATATATGAGTTACATAAGGTCTAAAAGTGCGTATAATAAATTATTTTTTATAGTATTAATTTTATTAGATTTAACTTATTAAATTGAGCTTGAGTCAAATTTAAAAGTTATAGTCATAAAAAAGAAAAAGTAAAGTACACTCGGATTTAATTTATCATTGAAAAAAGTCCAAACGAAATACAAGGTGTACCTTTTTCTTTTTAGCTTTGGATATTGAGTTTTTTTTCTATATAACTTTATATAAAAAAAAAAATATTTTTCAATATGACTCAAACTGGAAGTATTTTCCTAAATGTACCTTTTAGGTAAAATCGATATTGGCAATATTGATTCTACTGAAAAATCGCAAGTTCCAACATCGATTTATCAATTATATTCGATAATTAAAAAATTTTAAATTTAATAAAAATCGAGATTAGTAACATCGATTCTTATTGATTATAATAATTAGCGTCTAATTAATTAAGGGAAAGAATCGATGTTGGCAATATCGATTCTTCAGATCTTCTAAATATTTTTTTTCCAGAAAATGAGGGTATGCTGCTGAAATTCCCAAGTTTTCGTTGAAGTGCGATTTATACCTTTTTTTTATAATCTTGTGAAATGTGAAGGAGCAGAAGCTCGATTTTTTGCCACTTGCATTTGTTATTGTAAAAAATGAGTCATTTAAAACTTGAGACTGATTCTTGAACCTTGTGCAAGAATATGTTACTAATTAATCCCAAGTTTTAAAGAAAATATTCAGGAACATGTTTATAATATTTGGGAAAGTTTAGATCATAGAAAATAATCATAAACATTACAAATTCCAAGTTTTAAACACACTGGCACCGTTTAAGGTAATAAATACAAGATTAGTATTTAGTAGTAATGTCCTGACAAAAAAAGAATAGAAGCCGCACATTGACATGTTTCTCAGCTCAGGTGACCTATATATTTTGACAGAAAAAGTGTTCGGGAAAGAGTTTTAGTAGGAAAGTGTAACATTAATTAAGATAAGTTCGGGATTATAATATCTCCTGAGTTCTGGTCAAATTATTAGAAAACTCATCGGGTAGAGGTAGTAGGATATACAAAAACACCTCCCCAAAGAAACCAAACTTTAATTTGACGGAGATATTTGACATGCAATTTAAAGAATAATAAACTAATTACAGTAGCACCAGGTGAGGTGAGGTTTGATTAAATCACCAAAAAATCCCTCAAATTTAAAGTATTACAAAAACACTCCTTCATCTTTATCTAAACTTCCAAATGACCAAATATGTTCTTAATTAGCACTTTATCATGATCTATGATGTAATACTTAGTCTTAATTTGTGTACTGCGGGTTGTTTCATGCCATAAATAAACAATATTTTTTCATGTTCTTGTTCAAGGTTCAAGAACCAATCCCAAGTTTTAAAGGACTCGTTTTTTACAATAGCCAAGGCAAGTGGCAAAAAATTGAGCTTCTGCTCCTTCACATTTCACAAGATTTAAAAAAAATGTATAAATCGCAGTTCAACAACAACTTGGGAATATCCAGCAGGATGCCCTCATTTTTCAGAAAAAAAAATATTTAAAAGAATCATTATTGCTAATAGTTTTGAAGAATCGATATTGCCAATATTGATTCTTTCCTTATAATTAATAAGAATCGATGTTACTAATCTCGATTTTTATTAAATTTAATTTTTTAGTTATCGAATATAATTGATAAATCGATGTTAGAACTTGCAATTTTTCAGTAGAATCGATATTGCCAACATCGATTTTACCTAAAAGATACATTTAGGGAAATATTTTTCAGCTTGAGTTATATTGGGGAAATACTTTTGTGTAAAAGGTTATATAAGGAAAAAATTCTTGAATATTCCACTACTTTATTTTGCTTCCTCTTTTTCTAGGACAGATCTATTTCATTAACATATCGTTCTATATTTGATTGATTTGGGCCCAACTTTTTTTCTTTTTCTGGAATGAATTTTTATGAATTAATAGTCTTGGGTGAGCGTACAAAGATCAATCACATTAATGAAAATAATTATTAAAGGGATATTTTTGATATTTTATTATAGAAAATGGATTAATTGTTGAGTTTTTAATCTGTTTAAAAAGACCATTTGCGTCAATTAATTTAAAACGAATAGTGTATTTTTCATGGCTAAATCATAAATTTTATATTTGAATTTGTGATTTTACTTCCCTCTATTATTCTTGTGACAAGTGTTAATTAGTTTCTCTTCCCTAAATTTATTTATTCTTTTATTTCCTCTTGATGCAGAATATGACATGTGTACTTATTTTAATTTTCAATTCTCCCCTCTTTCTTTTCATTTACCCTTGGTTAACCATGATACAATTTTTCATTTCTTCAAAGAACTGATAAATTCAGGTGGGATAATTTCAAAAAAATTCAACTTTCAAATTTTTGAATTTTGAATTTTGGAAATTAGATAAAATTTATTGGGGTTTTCATCTGTCCTCGTAATTTGTATCTCACCAAGCCTTCCCAAAACAGAAACTAGTTCTACCAGCAAAAATTGTCCATCAAATTCCAATGACAAGAAACAATCACCAAGGGTTAATAAGGAATGAAAGTAGTCAAGAGATCTCAATCACTTGAAACAATATTCATTTTTAGATAGGAGTAGGAACACGGGGTCCAGATTTGGGGCTCCCGGCTTCATACATCGCTTATTAATATGTTTCAAAATGGGCCATATACTCGCGGTGAAACTGGGCAGTCCTGAAGGTCAACAAGACCTAAAGTTCTCAAGTTAAGAATGTCTATTAATAATTTAGTAATAATATCTATATATTGTTGAAATATATTGGGTCTTTTTATCTCGGACAATTCAAAATTATTTTGTATTTGGGAAAAACGACACACACATATTTAATATTTTTAAAATTTTTTAAAATAAATTTATTATCTTTTAATTTTTTAAACTACTATTTCAATACACAAACAAAAAATAATTTTCTTATCTCTAAATAAACTTATACAAACTCTATTTTGATTATAAAGTAACATATCTTTTACATAAAAAATATGATCTAAAATAAAGTCTTTGATACCATATACCTACAACATAAACTCTTCTAAATAGTATACACCTATATCTTATTTCTCAAACCCTTTTTTAAAATTCAAACAAATGACATTACAATCGAAATAATTTCACAAACATGTACTCCTCTCTCATATACCAAACAATCATGCCAATTAATTTTGTGTGGATTACAAACTCATTTACTATTTCTTATTATTATATTATCCAAAATGACTGATTTAATATCTAATACTCTAGATTCATTTGAATTTACTTTTCCAAATTATTCCTCAAATTCAAATTCTCAATGAAAGCTAATTTAAGCTTGTTCGGAAAAGAAACCCTTTTGATTTTTTTTTTCTTTGCCGTGGAACGCAAGTTGTCCTTTTTCATTATATATTTTCTGATAAAAAGAAAAATCTCCATAGTTTAGCAAATTAATTACCTGCTAATCTTTATATGATTATCAGACAGTTTCTTACAAATAGAGTTAGCTGGAATTTTTATACTTGACTGCAGATTTGATGCTACAATTTAATCAAGCTAATGGCAGGCAAACTCGGATGAAAGTTGCAGTGTGTTCGCAACTAAACGCGTTTAAGTCTTGTTTTGTTGTGATTTAGAACTAATTCCACCCAAAAAAAAAAAAAAAATAGTGAAATATGAATCAAACAAAAACTAAAATATGGGTATGTATAAAATTCATATAAAAAAAGTATGATAACCAAAAATTGATGCATGAGATTTAGAAATAAATAAATATTTGAAGCTTTCAATGATATGAAGAAAAAAAAGTAAGACTTATCATACAATTCAACAAAATGGTAAAAGAAAACACCACTAAGAAAATTCAAGATAAAATAAAAAAATTGTGAATTAACTATGAGAGAAGATTTAGAGACGAAAAATGATGCATCCAATCTATATATATATATATATATATATATATATATATATATATATATATATACATATATAGATATACCAAGTTCGAATTCTTAAGAATAAATTTAAGGGATAATTAAGTTGATTAAATTGACATCTTTCTATGAATGTAGCATGTTTTAAGGATAAGTTTAAGGAATAATTAAGCTCCCTAATTTTGTGCATATTATATATCGGAGTTATTACATTCATTGAACAATAGAAAAATTTACTAAAAAAATTTAAAATTCTAGAAAATTAGAATTTTGGTCAAAACATTTAATTGGGGTCAAAAGACACCCTTCAAATGGATTTTTTGCAAGTTAAC
Source organism: Penstemon barbatus (assembly GCA_003313485.2). Lineage (NCBI taxonomy): Eukaryota > Viridiplantae > Streptophyta > Magnoliopsida > Lamiales > Plantaginaceae > Penstemon > Penstemon barbatus. The sequence goes on along the minus strand of CM064880.1, from coordinate 64,266,234 downwards.
TCCCTGTAATATGTTTAATGGACAACTTACCTCCCTGTGAAATAAAAATAGACAATTTAACTCCCTGTAAAATGAAATAATGAGCAATTTACCTCCTTTTTATATAAAAATGGGCAATTTCCCTGTGAAATGAGATAATGAGCAATTTAACTTCCTATGAAATGAACTAATAAGCAATTTAGAGGGAGGCGATGTGCTTCTTTTATAAAAACACAGGGAGGTATTTTGCCCTTTTATTTATCACATGGAGTTAAATTACCTATTTAAAATAACACAATCAGTTAATTTGCTATTCACTCCCAGTCAAATATATATATATATATATATATATATATATATATATATATATATATATATATATATAAATATATATATATATAAATCTGATTTATTAAAAACTTCTAACACTAGTTCTAGTTCTTTAAATACTAATGATGAAAGAATGAATGAAAGTGTTGAGGAACCTAGAAGAAGTAAAAGAGCTAGGAAAGTAAAATCATTTGGAGATGACTTTTATACATGTACATATCTTATTGAAGATGATCCTGTCACTTATAATGATGCTTTATCTTCAATTGACTCTATGTTTTGGAAAGAAGCTATTAATAGTGAAATGGAATCTTTACTTAGTAATAAAACTTGGGTTCTAACTGATTTACCAAAAGGTTGTAAACCTATAGGGTGTAAATGGATATTCAAGAAAAAACTAAGAGCCGATGATTCCATAGACAAATATAATGCTAGATTAGTTGCCAAGGGGTTTACACAAAAGGAAGGATTTGATTATTTTGATACTTATTCTCCAGTAACTAAAATTAGTACCATCAGACTTCTTTTGTCCTTGGCTTCTATACATAATCTTATTATTCACCAAATGGATGTGAAAACGGCATTCTTAAATGGTGAGTTAGAAGAAGAAATATATATGGTTCAGCCAGAGGGTTTTATAGCACCTAAACAAGAACATAAAGTATGTAAACTTGTAAAATCTTTATATGGTTTGAAACAAGTGCCAAAACAATGGCATGAAAAATTTGACCAAGTTATTCTTTCTAATGGTTTCGTGATTAATGAATTTGATAAATGTGTTTATAGTAAAGTACACGAATCAAATTGTGTGATCTTATGCCTTTATGTAGATGACATCAAAGAAACTAAGTATTTCTTGTGTAATAATTTTGATATGAAGGATTTAGGAGAGGCTGATGTGATTCTTGGTATAAAAGTAATTAGATCCCAAGAAGGAATCACAATAACACAATCACATTATATAGAAAAAATTCTAAAGAAATTTGATAAATTCTATTGTAAGTCTGTGAGTGTTCCCTATGACCCTTCTATCAAACTTAAGAAAAATAGTGGTGATCCGGTTGCTCAATTAAAATATTCTCAAATTATTGGAACTCTAATGTATCTTACTAATTCTACTAGACCGGATATTGCACAAGCTGTTGGGAGACTTAGTAGATACACTAGTAACCCCGATACTAGTCATTGGAGTGCTTTAGAAAGGGTGTTAAGATATTTAAAAGGCACTGTAAATTACGGAATACATTATTCTGGTTATCCCACTGTACTAGAAGGATACAATGATGCAAATTGGGTTTGTGATTCTGATGAATCTAAATCTACCACAGGGTATGTGTTTGCACTTGGTGGTGCGGTTGTGTCTTGGAAATCTTCCAAGCAAACATATATATCTCGGTCATCCATGGAATCCGAGATGATAGCACTCGATGCAACTGGCCAGCATGCAGAGTGGCTTAAAGGATTGTTATCAGACATTCCTTTAGGAGAAAAGCCTATACCGGCTATATATATTCATTGTGACAGTCAAGCAGCTATATCGAAGTCTAAGCAAAAGAATTCTAATGAGCAAAAGAGACACTTGCGTTTAAGACAAAAAATGATAAAATATCTCTAAAATAAAGGAATAATTGCTTTAGACTATATTCGGTCCGAAAAGAATATTGCTGATCCTTTAACTAAAGGACTTCCAAAATTGCAAGTTAGAGAATTTGCAAAGGGGATGGGATTGAAGTCCATAAATTGAATTCACTGATAGTGGCAACCCAACCTTATTAATTGGAGATCCCAATTGAAAGGTTCAATGGGTAATAAACAAACTGTTTGGGTGATTGGACAACACTAAAACTTAAAATTATAGAATCCATCTCGTGAAATAACTAGTGTTGTACTGCAACAAAAGAGGACGAGTTTACATATACTCCTAATGAGTTCATAATTTATTAATAGGGTATTGAGTTACAGACTACCCTTGAAGAACTCACCTATACAAGTGTGGTTGTGAGGCCGCAACCTATGAGACTAGGACTTATCTCTAGAGCACTTTTTAAACTAAGATACTAGCGCACGGCCGTAACTGTGCTACCCCGTTAGAACTTGATATCACTCACACTATGTGTATGACTTGTTGAAGTTTGTAACAAAGAATCCTAGTTCAAGACTTATGTTCACTATGGCTTCTACAAATGAATACTTGTTAATACAAAGTGAAAGTTCAAATCCGCAAGACACTTTCATCCATTACATAGTAAAAATCGCCTTAGTCCTTTTGTTTTGTTAATTATTATTTATTTGAATCATGTGGGGGATTGTTAAATAATTTGTGATTCAAATAAAATAAAATTACTCATTTAATTTTTATTATAAAATTGGTGGAACTATAATTATTTGATAGGCCATATCACACCATATAAAAGCCTATATTTGAATTGGGTTTCAGACTTACACGTTTTCTCCCATCTTCTCATTCAAAAGTGAAAAGTTATCTTTGAAGATGTGTCTCTTCAAATTAGAACGTTAATGGCTTTTTGAGTTTGGGATTTCCTCTATAAATACCAATCTCTCTCCCCAATTCAAAAGACAGAAAAAAATATTCTTTATCTTTCTTTCAAAAGATTCAAATACTACTTATTTATCTTCCTAAAGAAAATCATAGCAAATAGTTTTGAATATTATCTCAAGAAAGTTTTGGGTTATAGTTTATTAAATAAGGCGATTGTGGGATCATTCGAGTTCGTGGGATTCTCTTGTTCGAGTGCACGTCAAGAAGTCCTGAAGGTTCGTTGTATCTTGGGAATAGACGTCGATTGAGTTTGCACCAGGGCAGCGGCGAATTCTATTCTAAAGGGAGTGCTTTGCACGTCTCGAACCGAGTTTTTCCATATATATATATATATATATATATATATATATATATATATATACGTGTGTGTGTGTATGTATATGTATTATATTAGATTAGATATGGTGTCATATGATATTATCAACTAATTAGTGAAATATATTAATAAATTATTTATTATAATTTTTATAAATTTAGTCAATTTAACTGGTCAACTGTACCAATGAATAAAGGAAAAAGAAAAATGGAACGGAAAAAGTATAATAATCTTCAATTATCTCATTTTTGAACTCACTAGGGAATTGATTTTCCCCACAAGACAACTTCTTATAAATCCTGTTAAGCTTAGTAAGAATGTGCTTCTTCTTATAGAAGATATTCCCAAACGAGTATCTATTCCAATCTCTAAGAAAATACTGATCAATCGTTGTTAGAAAAGTTACACCAAATTTGAGGTTGAAATTGCACCTCAAATTGCTACTATTCTGGTCCAAAAAATTCAGCAATAACAAAAATTGAATTCCTACAATTTACAAGTCGCGCAGATTATACGCTCTCCTCAACACAATATTCATCCCGATCAATGTATAAACGAGTTCTACAACGAATTTGTCTCAGGATATGATGGAGCACAGTTATAAACTGTTGTGCAAATTATACTTTCGAAACTAATTCGAATACTCAATTACAAATAACCTAATTTAATTTTTGGTGATGGAAAATCAGAACAAAAATTTAAACGAAATTCATAAATTTTGTCAAAGATATGGAAAAAAAAATTCTAGTACTTCCAAGCCGCATACCTTGTTATTTAAATAACAAAAATTGCAACCCTTCATATTAGTCATGAATCTTCAAAAGGAAACGTCTTTTTATTTTGAAAGAAACTAACTGATTAATTAAGAGTCACAAGGTTTGAAAATAGATTAAATAATAACCACTAGGCCAGTGGTCCAAATCTAATGGTCTTGATTTAATTCAAAGTAAATCTTCCACCATTTTCAAAATTAGGTCATCTCCAGCCAAAGAAGGAGGCAAGCAACAACCCCCCGTCGGCTGGAGAAGAGCTTCCACCGGATGGACAAGCAGGCATCCGGGGGGAGTTGCTCAAGCAGTGGCTCATGGACGGGCGCGTGCGTCCAAGCCTTTTTTATTATTATTATTATTGTTGTTGTTGTTGTTGTTGTTGTTGTTATTAAGTGAGAATGGGGAAAGTTTGAGATTGAAATAAATGTTTTGGATTGTTGGTTCGGTTGGAGATGACTGACTTGACAAGGCAGGCGGACATGAGGGAGCTATTGCCTGCTTCGGTTGGATATGGCCTTAAAAGTTTAGGCTCGGAAAAATGAGTTTCAATAATGATGTCTCACGACTTGAACCATTATCTAGTGAAAGCATTTCAAAGTTAACCAAGAAGAATGATAGACTTGTCTTTGAACCAAATGCGTGAAAAAATTTAAATATATAAATTAAGATTATATATAATGTGTGTGTATTCATTCCCATTTATCACTTGGAAATAATTACAAGAAGGGGCCGAGTGTGTTTCGCATATCAAGACATAATTGAAATAAAATTGGGTGAGCCACGCCTTCACTCATCCCATGCTTCTTGGTTGGGGTTGGCCGTGTTCATCAGTCACACCTTGATATACCAGTACAATTAACGAACCATGGTTGGTTCGCCGACAATCATGTATATTACATCCAGAATATAATAATCCATTCAATTACTGAATTTTAACAAACCTATATTACTCATTTTCAATTGGTCCATGAGGATATTATTGCAAGCGTTTGGTCTAAATCGATGGTCATTAATGATAACATTAATGTGCGGGTGCACCAATATAATTAACGAACTAATAACATTTGTGATGAGTGTATTTTTAGTAAGTTAGTATTCATTAGGTCAATGTCTTTAGGTATAGGTCAAACACGACTCGTCAATGTGAGGATTAGTAGATTAGTCAAACTTTACCTCAAACTTGTAATATGGATCCTAACCTGAAATCAAAGATGGCTACGTCAGGCTAAATGCCGGTGGTGACCCGGCAATAACCCTCCGATGCTTAAGTAAGTATCGAGATTAGAAGAGAGATCGGACATTATTTATTGCTTAGGTTATGCGTACCTTTTATCTCATTTATGAGGGCTATTTATAGTTTTCTTAATGGATTACCGGGTCGAACCATGATTAGACATCTTGGTTCGGATATGGATCCCAAAGCAAAGCGGGTCATATTTGATGAACGAGTATCGATGACAAACGATGAGTGACAACTGATATAAACGAATCGACGATCGATACCCTTGATGTGTGTAGGTAATTGATGAGATTTCGAGAGTTTAATGCTCTCGAAGTATGATTGCATATAATCGATTTTGCTAATTCATGGTCAACGATTGTAGTGACGAAGACTTGGTATATCAATTTGATGACTAGGCAATTCAACTATATGAATATTAACTATAAGTCAAATGACTTACTGGAGTAATCAAAATTTTTCTTTTAATGATCCTTTATGACTGTGTAACTGCATGTGTTGCTCGACTTATCTCTTGATTTCCTCCACAAAATCGGATTTATCGACCTTAATCTTATTATTAATTGAAATTCCATGTGTTGCTCTCACGAGGTTTCAATCAAATCTTCAACTGATATCAAGTTATGAAATTTTTTTGGGAAACGCCAAACAAACAGACCCAAATAGATTTGGGGTTCCCGGTTTCATATACACATATAGTAAAAGTACTCGCTTCCAAAATGGCCCATGAAACTGGGTCGTCCTGAAGGACAACAAACGTTCTAGTTCTGAATGTCTATTAATAATCAGTAATAGATATGTTATCGAACATATATTGGATTTGTTTATTTTGCATTTCTCAAAATATTTTGGAAAAAATGACGTAAACATATTTTTTAGTTTCTGAAATAAATTTACAATCTCTCAATTTTTTCAAACTATACCTACTTTATTTTTAAAACCACTTTTCTCAAAACTCCAATAAACAACACTACGCAATGAGATTATTTCACAAACATTCATTACTCTCTCAAATAAACACCAAACAAATAGCCCCAAAAAATCTGACCAATTAATTATGCGTGGATTACAAACTCATGTACTATTTCTTATTATTATATTATTATCCAAAATGACTGATTTAATATATCCACCCAATATTAGAATCATCTGAATTTACTTTTCCAAATTAATTCTCAATGAAAGATTATTTAATTTAAGCTGGTTCGGAAAAGAAAGCCTTTTGAAATTATTTTTATCTTTGCCGCGGAATGAAAGTTGTCCTTCCCAAAAAGAAAAATCTCCATAGTTTAGCAAATTAGTTTAGGTTGAAATTATTATATACCACGTCGGGTCTGGACGAAAATAAGTAACTACATAGCAAATGTACTACACTTGCTTTGAGATTGGATGTAACTCTTAGAAGAGTGGTCAATCACAAAACAAATACAATATATTTGTCTAATAATTGGATGAGTTTGACCAAATTAGAATTAAACAGTAATTTTTTCTCTAATTTAATACTAATTTTATCATTAATTATTACTTTTATTAATTGAATATCTTTTATATTTTACTAATAATTAAATAGATTTGCGGATATAAATTATATTCATCGTTTCGCTCATAATGTCATAAACTCATAATGAAAACAAAACAATGCAGAAAAATAAATAGATTTGGGGTCCCCGGTTTCATATATGCATACAGTAACAGTACTCGCTTCCAAAATGGCCCATGAAACTGGGTCGTCCTGAAGGACAACAAACCTTCAAGTTCTGAATGTCTATTAATAATTAGTAATATATATGTTATCGAATATATATTGGGTTTGTTTACTTTGCATTTCTCAAATATTTTGGAAAAAACAACGCAAATATGTTTTTTAATTTCTGAAATAAATTTGTAATTTCTCAATTTTTTCAAACTATACCTACTTTATTTTTAAAACCACTTTTCTCAAAACTCCAATAAATAACACTACGCAATGAGATTATTTCACAAACATTCATTACTCTCTCAACTACTTTCTCAAACGCAAAACAAATAACCCCAAACAATCTGGCCAATTAATTATGTGTGGATTACAAACTCATGTACTATTTCTTATTATTATATTATTATCCAAAATGACTGATTTAATATATCCACACAATATTAGAATCATCTGAATTTACTTTTCCAAATTAATTCTCAATGAAAGATTATTTAAGCTCGTTCGGAAAAGAAAGCCTTTTGGAAATATTTTTATCTTTGCCGCGGAATGAAAGTTGTCCTTCCTAAAAAGCAAAATCTCCATAGTTTAGCAAATTAATTACCTGCTAATCTTTATATGATTAGCAGACAGTCTCTTACAAGTAGAGTTGGCTGCAAGCTAATGGCAGGCAAACTCTGATGAAAGTTGCAGTGTGTTTGCAATTAAACGCGTTTAAGTCTTGTTTTGTTGTGATTTAAAAGGTACTAAATTTTATAAGAACTAAGAAGTCATGTGTTGTGGCATCGAAATATGAACTAAGAAGTCTTAATTAATTATATTATATAATAAAGGGTAAATACTACTTTTGGTCCCTCTTATCATTAACTTTTTACAGAGTGGTCCCTTTTATGTTTTTTTTCCCACTCTAGTCCCTACTATGAATTATTTGTTTCACTTTAGTCCCTACTATGAATTATGTGTTACACTCTAGTCCTTATCAGGTGGTTCCGATAACATGTGACATGCATATGAATATTTTTTAGGGCATTTTCGTCCGTTCACTATTGAGACTCTTTGAGATATTGTTTAATTGGTGAGCAATTTTGGCGTTTGAAAAAGATTTTAGGAAAAAACTTTAGTTTGGAACGAAATGTACGATTAAGTTCGACTGGAATGAAAGCCTAGTTTGGAAATTTAGTTTTTTTTTTTTAAATAATTAGAAAGACGAAAATATCCATTTAGTTTACTTGAAATGACAAAATTGCCCTCATGAGCATATCACATGTTATCGGAATCGCCTTGGACCACTTGAAAAGGACTAAAGTAAAACAAATAATTCATAGTAGGGACTAAAGTGGAAAAAAAAAGATAAGAGGGACCAAAAGTGGTGTTTACCCTATAATAAAATAAATGTTGGATTAAGATGGTTATTGTTGATTGATCCTATTAACACTTACCTTGCAAAGACAAGTGAATTGATGGGGCTATTTCGAAATACATTCAGATCTAATTCATCAATCTGATCTATATAGAGTTGGAATACTTCAATTCCGATCTGCCTTTTAGACCCATCGACCTAGGCTCGCAGGTGCACAACTCGAAGCACTTCATGACCATCTGTCTGGCCGATCTACGCTATTGGACAGATCATGGGCCGTACAAAGACTCATATGGACCCTAGAGTTCTATTAGGGCGACATGTGTTAGTCTATAAATACTATATGAACTCTAGGACTACATTTTCAAGTGTAATTTTCAAGTGTAATTTGTAAACTATACCTTAACAGATTATTGTTAGTCTATAAATTTTCAAGTGTAATTTGTGCCAAACTCTAGGAAGTTTTCAACTACATGAACTCTTGCTAGACAAGCCCTTCTTTCTTGTACTTTTGCTTTATTTTTTCCTTTTCTATTCTATGTATAAATATATTCTCATGTTTTATCCAATTTTTGATGAAAATGTTAACAATATCTTTCAATGAAGGTAAAATTGTAAAAATCATCCCAAACTAATTACTGATTTTGAATTTTCGTCTTAAATTATATCAATTTGAGGAATTTCGTCATGTAATTTATGATTTTTGAAATATCGTCCCACCGTTAATTATGAGATGAAAATTGTGCATTTATTCGTTAAATTACCACATGACTGCTTACATGTCATGACGTGGTAAATTCTAACATGAATAATTGGTCACCACTCGCTAATAAAAAAAATTAAAAAGTAGTCATCATTATAAAGGGTATTTGAGATATTTTATCGTAAAAAGTATATAATGACGAAGTTTCTTAATTTGTATGAAAACAAAAAAATAGTGTCAATTAATATGAAACGAAAGGAGTATTATTCTAGCCTATACTTAAAGCTCGCATGAAATTTCTACATTTGTATGTTAAGTTCCCTTTTAATTTGGAAATTTCGTGGCTACCCTCTGAGGTAGCCACCATCCGCCCTGTAAGGAGATTTTAGGGACACTTTTTATGTAAAAATGTCCCTAAAAGTGACCTAACATGACAGATGGTGGCTACCCAAATGATAGCCACGAATTCACCAATTTGATTTGACGTTTTAACATATTACCTTTGAAAAGAATAATAATACTTTGCACGAATATCTATATCTATATCTATATTTATATCTATTCTATATATAGATATAGATATAAAAGTAAGAGTTCATAAAAAAAATTCTTGAACTTTTCGGAAGACTAATATACACTTACTGAATAGATAATTAAAATAAGAAAAGAAAAATATAATAGAAAAAAAAAAGTCTACTTCAATATAAATTGAATTAAAATAAGAAAATCAAATAAAGAGGTATAATTAAACGAGGAGTCTTACTATAAATTATCTCTTATATCAACTTTTATAATTTAATTCTTTTTCTCTTATAACACATAAAAATGAACCATAAAAAGTATAAAAAAAAAATCTATATATTAAATAGATCCTAAAATATATGTAAATTTATTATAATTTAGCAACAATATGTTAAGAAAAAAATATTGTTTGTATCATTAGAAGATATATAAGTCATAAAAGTCATCTAAGAATAAAAAAATTAAAATTAAATTCTCTTAAACATCATTATGTTACACAAATTAAGAAAAAATGTTTATGACTTAGTTAAGTACGTAATTTTTCTTTGGCAAGAGAAGCAAAATATAAACAAAATCCACGAATATCAAGACATGCAAACCTCAAATAGTCAAGACACGAATAACCTCGAATATAAATATTAGTAAACTTGGCGAAAAACGTGTGAAATCGGTATAATAAAAAATGTGAAATTCGTGAAAAACTGATGATATCGATGATACTCGAATTTTGATGGAGTTCTTTTCATGAAAATGGGCGAAATCAATTAATGAAAATTGATAAAATCGATAAAAGTCAGTCAAAACATGTGAAAATAGTAAAAATTTGGTTGAAATTGGTGAACACTGATAAAGTTGGTGAAAAACGAGTAAAACCTGTAAAAATACGTCTATAAAATCGATAAATAAATATGAAATTGAATACCTTTGGATGAAATTTGTGAAAAAGGGATTAGATCATTGACATTAGTAAAAACATATGACATCGTTAAAAATGAATGAAGTCAGTGAATCGGGGAACAAATGTGAAGTTGGTGAATACATGCGAAATCAATTAAATATAAGGTGAAATGGGTGAATAAACATGTAAATCATTGAAAAACTGAGTGAAACTGTAAAAAGAAAAAAATAGTTTAACCAACAAAAAAATGGTGAAACCGGTAGAAAATGGTTTAAATCGAAAAAAATAAAAAAATCGACGAAAACAGAGAAAAATAATGAAAGTAGGTTAAATCGATAAAAGAACGGGTAAATCGGAGAAAAATATATTAAATCAATGCAAAATGAATGAAATTGATAAAAAGACGGGATAAACCCATGAAAAAATGAATTAAACTAATGATTTGAATAGGTGAAAAACATCTTAGCTAGGTATGTAAACAAATAGTTTTAAATGAAAACTACTATAATTGATTGACCTAAATAATTTTGTTATGATCTTATTTTAGAAAAAAAGAGGGAAAAATACTGTTGATACCAAACTTCAGTCCAAAAAACACGTTTGGTACAAAACTTTTCGAAAAAATACATTTCATACCATGATTCATACCCTATTGACACATTTAGTTTTTTCGTCAATTTTTGGACATAATTCGGCTCACGTGCCAGTTAAGTTGACAATGGGAGGGAAAACAAGCATGGATTTTAAAGACCCTTTATTGTTAACTCAACATGCATGTGAGTTGCACGTGTTGAATTTCGTCCGAATTTTGATATCAAAAATGTGTCAAGAGGGTGTGAATCATGGTATAAAATGTGTTTTTTCAAAAAGTTTGGTATAAAATGTATTTTTTGGACTAAAGTTTGATATCGAAAGTGTTTTTTCCTCTATGTTAAACCATGGAATTGCATAATATGAGAAAGAAATTCAGAGAATTGAAAAGAGAAAAACAGAAAATTATAATTGATCTTTGAATGATTTTCCGGATTACAAAATGAATGAATTCTCTGTGTGTTACAAGTAAACAAAATGGACCTATATTTATAGATACATATAACCGACTATAAATAGCAGGGCCGGCCCTAGACATTCAGGGGCCCTAGGCGAATTACAAATTTGGGGCCCTTTGTTATAAAAAAAAATATAATCAATTTATTTTTTTAAAGGCAAAATATTAATTAAATATTGACATATTATAATCTCTAACATATTATTTTTTAGATAGAAATTAAATCTAACATATTAATTTTTACATAGATAATTAAATAACAAACTTATTTAACTTTTGAAAGATTCAACTGAAATTTTTTTGTATAATTTTTAATATTAAAAATATTATTTTAGCCGAAGCAAATTTTGCAAGTATATGCATATCCTTAACTCTATTTCATTCTTTTTACAAATATCATAATTGATTGCTTGACTTTATTTCATTTCGTGACATCATTAACTATATTAATTATATATTATTGTTGGTCCCAAGTGGTCAGAAGAGGTTTAGATGGGGGGGGGGGGGGGGGTGAATAAACCTCTTTAAAATTTTCTTCAAATTTAACTTTAAAACTTTTACTCTAACTGAACAGACTAAGCTGATCAGAGTAGTTAGTTACAATTCTGTTCGCGAACAAGTCTTTGAACAGCCTTGTTGACCACTCGTCTGATTGTTACTTAGCTGATTTTGCTAAAATCAGTTTTAATACTTAGAGTACTTGCAGCGGATTTTCAAAGTGTTTTTCACAAGTAAACTTAGCAGTTTGAAAAATGTTTCCCCAGATTTGTAAAATCTCTTTCTAGATCTTTTTTCAAACAGTTAACTAAATGTGTTTTATGCAACTCAAAATATGCAAGTAAAATGCAAATAAAAACACAAACAATTTTTATAGTGGTTATATGGATTTGAATATCCTTTAGTCCACTCTTCCAAGTCACACAGATCTTGGGTTATACTAAAAACACACAGTAATCAGTATACTCTGCTTACGCCTTACAACAAATGAACAGGCCGTAAGTTCGCAGTAAGAAATCACAAAGAGATCCTACTTCTCTGAAGTAATATCACTCACTAAGACGGATATCTACTTCTCACAACACTCAATGTTTACAAATTCACTCAGAAGATGTATTTGGCTTGATTCTTCAACTCTGCTTTCGTCAACAAATGACTCAGCCGATGAGTGAGATGTTCTTGAGACTTAAAGAATTCTGCTTCGAAAATTTCTCAGAGATTGTGTTGTTTTTTTTTTTTCTTCGTCTCTTTCAGCTATTTATACTTGAGGATTGAAAAGTGTCCGTTGAAGAGAGACAAGATTCAAATTCCTCGAGTACTGGTCCTTAAAATCCGCGAACGGCTCTTTTGCAGTCTGTCCGTACTGTGAACAGTACTATTCTGCAGGCAGCATTAAATGCACCCAGCTGATGCGAAGCATTTCTTCAATCATTTGTCTTTAATAACCTTGTACTTCAGCATTTATTACTCCAAGGGGCATTTATTACCGTTGGGAACACTTAATGATCTTCTTCACTTGACTGATAAAAGTACGCGTCTGATGGCGAACAAAGCTGATCTCAAACTTGAACAAATCTGATTTGAGTCGGCTGATCTTCACCAGTCTGATAACTTTTCTTCAGCAGATCAGAAGTCTTGGACCTTGAAATTTTGACTCTTCTGATGTCTTCTTTGCTTAGTCAAAATTCCTTGATAAGTTTATCAGCTAAGTTACTTCATACTTAGCCAAATATGAAGTTTTGGAATGCATCAAAACCTCCCTTATCAAACTTATTTTAGTGCCTTCATCTTCATCCTTATCCAACAATTATCAAGTAAAGGAAAAGTTATACATCATTTATAAAAAGATACACATACAGATGAAAATATGGACGGGGCTATACCAATTTTATTGTGGGTGAAATTCTTTTTATAATGTACTAAGTGAGAAAGTAATAAGCAGAAAAATCATATTACAAAGAAAAAACTGTCTTCTTTTTATAATAATTAAGAAAGATTTTTTTTTAAAGAACTTATTAAGGAATAAATTGACAAGAAATCATTAAATAAGAAAAAATGATTAAAAGAATAATTACGACGAATGGGAAATAAAAAAACGAACATTATTAGAAAAAAAAAAGTTAAATAACATAAAACAATCAAAATATAAGAAAAAAATTCAATATTGGGGATTTGAACCCTAGACCTTGCACTCATCAAAAGAAAGTCTTATCAAGTTAGCCAATATACATGTTATGTATATACAATTAATAAAATTAAACATATTTAACTTTTTAATTTTCTTAAGGACTATATATAAATTTTTGGGGCCCTTCGAACCAGGGGCCTTGGGCGCCGGCCCAAGTTGCCTAGCACTTGGGCCGGCACTGATAAACAGCCAAAACAACAAACTAACTAATACAGCTAAAAGCGTGATTAGGAAAATATATACAATTATATACATATTTTTATTTACAACGGTCATCTATAAATCTCTTGACCTAATTGTAAAATTGATTTGGGGGAAATTTGATTCAGGTCCAGAGACTTCTCTTCTTCAATCTTCATTTCAATTACGAAGGCTTCATTTCACATCTTCATCTCCTGACTTTAATTCTTCAGCTGCAAACGAATGAGTGAATAGAAGATTAACTCCCCGTGTTATTTAAAATAGGCAATTTAACTCATTGTGATAAATAAAATGGCAAAATACCTCCCTGTGATATCCTAAATAGGCAATTTAACTCCATGTGTTTAGAAAAATGGCAAAATAATTCCTTGTGTTTTTATAAAAGAAGCATATGCCTCCCTCTAAATTGCTTATTAATTCATATCACAGGGAGTTAAATTGCTCATTATTTCATTTCACATGGAGGTATATTGCCTATTTTTATTTCACATGGAGGTAAATTACCCATTAGACATATCACATGGAATTAACTTGCAAAAAACCCCAAACGAATTGTTCACATGTAATTCTTCTTTCTCGATTTTGCTTGAATGATCTATTTCTGATACTCTAGAAAAAAATCTACAAGATCTTATGAACAAATCAATCATCAATTTATATTAGATTACAATAATTTAAAATCGTCATTTTCTATTAAATTAAATATTAATTATTTATATGTGTTATTTTGTGACATGATAGAGTTCATTTTGCTATAAATTATAAAATTAACTAAACACGTACGCGTGCACTTTTTTAGTTTGGATAAAAATATAAGTATTGGGAATCATGCACAAACAAGTTCTTAGAAACTTTTCAAGCGTTTTTCGCCGGATGACAATGAGAAAAAGTTTAATGGAACCGACAAAACCTATCTTTTCTTGAGTAATTATTATATCAAACATCATCTCAACTTAATAAAAGGAAATTTGGATATTAGTGATTAGCTTTGGAACTTAGTATTTTTAGTGTCATTTATGGGAGAATTTATGCTCAATCATGTTGTAGCAGCGAGTAATACAAACTGCTGTATGAGTCTTGAAAGGGGTGTAAATGGGTCGAGTAGTATCGAACCATACACTGTTCAATCTTAGTTAGATTTCTTAACGAATCGAGCTCAAAATAGCTTTTATCGAACAAGCTCGTCCCGAGTTTGAGCAACTTGATATTTTTACATGTATTTTGTCAAATTTTATCTTATCGAGTCGAGCTTGAGCAAGCTTCAAAAGTTATCAAACGAAAAATGATGTTCAAAAGTTATATAACGAATTCGAATCGAGTATCGAATAGTTTGAATTGGTTTTCAGCTCTAGTACCACTCTATAAATAACCCTTTTTTTTTTTTTTTTTATAACCCAGGTGTACAAGCTTACACTAGACTAATCCTGGATCCTCAGAATCCTTGCCCTAAACCCTGAAGGATGTAAATCGCAGGATGTGCCTTCACCAAGCCTCGGGATCCCACCATACTGCTGTACACTTTGTGCACAAAGGGGTCTTCACCACAAATGATCCTTATATAGATCCATAGAAATGCTTACATCCAAGTTCCAAATGGGATTCGAACCCCCACCCTTACCGCTGAAGCAAGCCTTATGAATTGTTGATCAATCATTTTCTAAGAAGCCAGTGACTATTCGTTGCTATTACCTTAATACCAAAGAAGATTCTGATTAGTTAAAAAATGTCCCAATTGCGATGTTACTTAAAAGTTGACAATATTGGTTTATATATATATATGGGGATATTGTTGTCATTTTGCCGGAATACAATAATTAAACCACACCCGGGTACAATGTAGAATAGAAATCAATAAATCCCTTCCTCAAAAAAAAAATCAATAAATCCTTCCTTCTATTTGATTTTTATGATTAGCTGAATATAAGAATTCTTTTAAAAGTTTCTGAAAATGATTCGAAAAACTAGGAAAAAATATATTAAGTTAAGAAAAATATAAAATTTCAAGGTAAATACTCTCTCTGTCCCAATTTATCTGTCGTTTTAGTGAAATTTTTTTGTCCCAAATTATTTGTCCTTATTTCAATGCACTATTAAATACATGTTTTCCTATTTGCCCTTATTTAATGCATTTAAAACTCTCTCTTTAATAATACTGCTTTTTCTTTCTCTCTCTTGACTGTACGTATTCTATCCCCAAACATATTCCAGAGATGCTTTTTCTTTCTCTCTCTTGACTGTATGTATTTTATCCCCAAACATATTCCAGAGATGAAACTCATCAGATTCTTCGATTCTCCCAAGAAAAGTAACTTTCTTCTCCAAAAATTTATTAGTGGAATGGAGATACCTCAATTTATTTTCATCAAATGGAAGATGAAAATAAGGACAAGAACATGAAATTTGAAGATCTAATGGGTTTTGATGAGAGAGGTGAATATGTTGAAGACTCCGTGGATTTTCAAGATTCCATTGATTTTGGAGGGATAGTTGATCTTTTTTTTTGGAGCCAAATTATCTCTAAATAGCATGCTAGAGCCTACCATCTAATTCATATTACTTAAATAATTAAGGGATATGAAGAGTCTTTTGATTTGTGATCCGAGAAAGATAAATTGTAAGGAAAGATAGAGAGTGTGTAAGGATATTATAGGAATATCATTATTTTTTTCCCTAAAATTGAGGATATTTAGTAGGTGCCTTAATATGTGTGAAAACATCTAAAACGACAGATAAATTGGGACAGATGGAGTATAAATTTAAAAAAAAAAACTCCTTATTTTTGTTTCGAGTGATTAAAAAAAAAAAATCATTTTCTCGACGGAAAGATGAAAGTTGTGCAAATTTGATGGAAGTAAACTGAAAGTCCAAATTAAGGATATAAGGCTCAAAAGATATATGTTGGCATGCTACTTGTCCAAGTCCCTTGAACTAGCTCTATACCACCACACATGTTCCTCAAAATTAATGATGCTGATGATTACAATGAGGAGATAATCATCACTTTAGCTGCACTATACTGCGACATGGGATTGTTTTTTGGCAATAAAAAAAATAACATTGGGATTTCAAATCTTGGTAAGAAAAATAATAATGGGAAGTTCTTGCTAAGAGGCTAATCCAGTAACACAATCTTTAAAAATGTATTAATCTTTGCTATTAACAATCAGATTTCTACGAAGCAGTGAGTCTTCATGTTCGTGGAAGGAAAAGAAGTACGCAAGAAAATAATAATTTCACTATACCAACTAATATAGATTTCAAAAATTCAACAACATTAACATTAATTGTTGCCTCCAAAATAAGATCCTCAGTTACAAAATCATAATATTGAATACTAAGAGTAAAAACAACTACCTGAAAACTGATGCTTCAAAATAAAACCGCGAAACTGTTAGAAACAGCTTAGCGCAAAACAGAAAACACCTTAATATAAATTCTAGGAAAGGATCGCTGAAGCCTATTATAAAATCGCAATGTAAAACCCTCTAAGTGAATTCCACAGGTTTGCGATTGCTTTGGAAACTTACGAATGCTATCGATGATATTTGTATCCTTGCAAGACCAACTATAATGAATTCTTACATTTTGCAGCTCTCTCCCATTCTTCAAAAAGTACTCAATCAACTTCATTTCATCTTCTTCCCCTTCAAATTCTAAAAACTCAATAGTCGTCAAGCATTGTTTCAGACAAACTGGTATGGTTGGCAATAGAGACTCGAATCTCGCATAACCCCCAGACTTTTTACTTCGCTACAAATAAACAAAAATTTAAAATACAATCAGAGATACGATTGCAACTTTAAAGAGAAATAATAATAACAAATAAGGAAGCAAAAGGGCTTCCAGTTTTGTACTTAAAACTATGTCAACTTACAAGTCGATCAAATGTAATTGTCCGAACAAAAGGCGCACTTTTAAGGAAACATGCTAATAATTCAAATCCATCGCTGTCCATACCACTAAGCCCCAACCAAGTTATTTTCCGAAATGGCGAAAGTTGAACAGATTTAGTGTGCAAAGCCTATAATTAAACAAGTCAAGAAATATTATTACAGCAATAAAATATATCGCATATGTTGAAAATTTACCATGATATGTCCATAACAAATGCAGCAAGTAAGAAGATAATAATGTATTTAGAACTAAGGTGGTGGAAAGGCATAAAGTGTTGAAAGTAAAAGAAGAGATAAACGAGCTCACCGTAATTGAATCTCTGACTAAACAGAGACGAGTGGCACTTGAGAATGCTTTCAGATCCTTGGCCAATTGAGAAGGACTACAACATCTATAAGATTCAGAATCCACTTCAACTGCAAGGTCAGCAGAATCAAAAGATTTGAAATTGTCCCCGACCCAATCCGGAATGTCACCCGGACGTTGGATGTATGCAAGAACTTCAATATTTGGAGCATAAATCTCTACACCACCCTCAAACGAACAATGACGTACAACCAACAACTTGAGCAATGAAGAATTGAGGACTAGATCATCTAAAAACATACATTGATTAAACAACAACTCATTAAGCATAGGACAACCACCAAGCAATGCATTAATAGATGCTTTAGAGAAAATTAACCAATTAAGAGACAAATATTTGAGATTGGGTATGATAAATTCTCCAGGAAGACGCACGAAAAATGCTTCTCCGAGTTCAAGTTCCACAAGTGTTGTGCAACCATTCAGGCTATGAAGCAAAGCCGTAGAATTAATCATGTTTGGTAAGTTAAGGATAAGACATACCACATTAAGCCTTAAAACAGCTCTAACCCAAGAAACAATCTTCTCACCATCTCTCTTATCAATATGACCAAACCCACATTCATTATTTTCCCCATGCCATCGGAGAAATACACTTTCCACAGACTGTCTATCACGTAGTGTTTCGTATAACAATGTGTCTACAAAATTAATAAAGCAACGAGAACTATGTTGATTGGAGGGGTATAAAAATTTTGAGGTATCATCAAGTTCAAGTTTTATAGGAGGCACCTTAAAAGGGGAAAGGTTTTTCCACCTAGTTGAAAGAATTTTGGTACCCAGTGCATATTTTGTAGGCATATGAGACCAAATCTTGCACAAAATTGCATCGGGCATATTGCTAATTCGATCAATACCCTCATCTGAGTCCATTCTTCTTAACAGAGAAAAAGTTTTGAATTCTACTTTGTTTCTCATCCGTAGTTTGAAATACAGTATTTGAGGAGAAGAATTTGATTTGATTAGGGCTCAGAGGAAATGGAAATTGAGAGGACAATTTTATAGTGGCAAAAAGCTGTAGAGGTAATTAGGGTGTGTGTGGATGGGTTTTGGCCCGGTCTCGCGGGTCTCGAGCGAGACCGGGCCAAAACCCTTTCAAATGAGTTTTCGTCAAACCCATAAAATCATCAAAAACCCATTCAGAAACTCACATTCAAACTCTTCAAACCTATAAAACATTGATTTGACACCTACCACCTACTTTTTCTCCCAATTCTTACTAAAAAAGACATTGATTTGACAACTAGTACATTTTTTTTCCCTAAACCCCAACATCCAAACCCAATCCATGTGGGTTTCAACTTATTCAAACCACAAAACTCAAGAATCAAAACCCATCCAAATGAAGTCTCAAAGATTTCATCGAAATCACCCAATCCAATTTTTTAAAAGCGAGACCCGCAAAATCGAGCCAAAACCCATCCAAATAGACCCTAAGTCCATCTCCTATGTATCCCTCAGCCCAAGTCCAGCTTCCCCTCACTCAGTCCAGCTTCCCCTCAGAATCTAAGTCCAGCTTCCCCTTTCATTTTCATAAGTCATCTAAAATGTATCAATCTATCAATTCCATTTAATTAAAATTCTCAATTCCCCCACTCTCACTTAATAATAATAATAATAATAGCAATACTAATAATAATAAAAATTAACTCGTATGTGAAATAAATAAATAATTAATAACAATAAGATATAATTTAAGATTGACAATAATAATAACAATAACAACCAATATTTTTTTTTTAAAAAAAAACACAACAATACAATAATTAAATAGTTGACAACCAATAATTTTTTTAAATTACATAATAATACAACAATTAGATACTTGATTGACATGATTTGAAAATTATAAAAATAATTTAATATTGACATTAAATTTTCCAACATAATAGTTACATTAAATTTGATTTTATTAAATAAAAGTTACATTTTTATACTAAAATTAACCTTTTAAAAATAGTACACAAATTAAATAAAATTAATGTTAAATAAGAATTACATTTTATTTAATAAGGTATTTTAAAGAATTTTTTTTAAAATTAAAAGGATTTTTATTTAAAAAAAATAAAATAAAAAATAAATTGGACTGGGTGCACTCGCCAGCCCAGCGCATGAATGACTCAAGCGGTGAGCCAATCCAAGGTGTGGTAAGGCAATTATCCCTTTTTTCCCCTCTATACATTTTTCTTCACTTTTTTCCCCTCTAAATCCAAAAACCCCCAAATCCACCTTCCCCTCTTTACATAGGAGATGCCCTAATACTCCCGTCGGTCTAACCTTTCAAATTCTCAAGAACGCTGTTTCCAAAATTGTTTTACATAACCTTTCAAATTCTCAAGAACGCTGTTTCAAAAATTATTAATTCCAAAGCGCACTGTTTTTAAAGAAATACAGTATCCTAGAGAGAGATGGGCATATAGCTAGCTACTTCAAGAGACCAGCCCAGTATCATTACTTATATTGACTGACATTTTTACACCATAACATTTCAAGCTACTAAAATAGTCCCACATCTCCAAATTTAATGATAATTTTAATCCATATAGTTGCCAAATTTCAAAATTTACTCGAATATGACCACGTCCAGATCATTTTGGAGACTGTACTTATTATATTTAAATAATTAATTTGATTTACAAATAATATTTTAACATAAATATCAAAATAAATTAAGAAAACATATTGTTTCAAATTTAAGATGTATATAATAGTATTAAATTATTGATAAATCACAGGACGCGGGGGGGCTTGGGAATGGGGAGGAGGGTGGATTTTTAGTTTATTTTTAAATTATAATTATTTTTTTATTATAATTAAAAAACTGTAAAGGTAATTACCGTCTAACCTTTCAAATTCTCAAGAACCCTGTTTCCAAAATTATTATATAACCTTTCAAATTCTCAAGAACGCTGTTTCCAAAATTATTATATAACTTTTCAAATTCTCAATAACGCTTTTTCAAAAATTATTAAAGGATTGTTTGTTTTGTTTCTCCAAAGCGCGCTGGTTTCAAATAATTATCTGAAAGGATTCGTATCTGCAATGGCCTACCAAATTACTTTCAGATACGAATCCTTTCAGATATTTTTGGCAGGCTCATACGTCGATCATATTCCCTTTCAGGTCTCTACATAGGTCGTTGGACATCAGAGCCTCCAGCTCAGCCTGAAAAGGGTCAAAGTGAAACAAATAACTCTTAATAAGGACTAACGTGAGATAAAAAAACTTATTTGTAAAAAATTAATAATAAGGAGGATCATTAGTGGTGTTTACCTTGAAAAGTATATTGGTTAAGCTGAGTATATATAACATAGGCTGATAACAGGATTTCATCAAGGACAATGAATTCAATTCTCCAAGCCAGTAACACGGACTTTAATAAATCACTAAACTTTACTATTAATGATCAGATTTCTGTAATGAGCTCCTATTACGAGTATCATCAGCGTTCGAAGAATTTTATGAAGCCCCGAGTCTTCATGTTCGTGGACTGATAGTAGGCGAATTTATCAAAGCATCATACAAAAACTAGTATATGTTTCAAACACACAACAGCATGAGCTCCTATATCAAGTATCATCAGCGTTCGAAGAATTTTATGAAGCCCCGAGTCTTCATGTTCGTGGACTGATAGTAGGCGAATTTATCAAAGCATCATACAAAAACTAGTATATGTTTCAAACACCCAACAGCGTTAACATTAATCAATGCCTCCTAAATAAGGCCAAATATAAGATTCATAGTTACAATATCATAAGATAGGATACTAAGAGGCCATATTACAAAAACAACAATTTTGATGACTAATGTTTCAACATAAAACCATGAACTGTTAATAACAGTTATAGCCTCAAAACAGAAGATACCATATTAGAGAAACTAGAGCAGGATAAGTATCGCCTAAGTAGACTTCTACCAAGACATGGAATTTTATACTCCTTTACGAGAACTTGACACGTTTTCGAGTGCTTTGGGAACATAAGTAGCCTATTGAAGATGTTCATATCCTTGCAACGAGTATGAAGTGTTACTTCTTGCAGAACTCTCCCATTCTTCAAAAAATACTCTACCAACTTCATTTCATCTTCTTTCCCTTCAAAATCCAAAAACTCAATTTTTTTCAAGCATAGTTTTAGACAAACTGGTATGGTTGGCAGAAGAGACTCAAATCTCACATAATCCTCTGACTTTGTAGACTATCAATAAAAGAAAATGTAAACTACAATCGGTTATGTTTGTAATTTAAAGAGAAACAATATTAACAATTTCATAATACTACGTCAACTTACTAGTTGATCAAATGTAAGTGTTTGAACAATAGGCGCACTCTTGAGGAAACATGCTAATAATTCAAATCCATCGCTGTCCATACCGTCAAGCCCCAACCAAGTTATTTTCCGAAATGCGGAAAGTTGAACAGAATTGGTGTGCAAAGCCTGTAATTAACCAAGTTGGCAAACATTATTTTCGTGAAGGCAACAATAGACAGTCAGAAATGTGAATCTTGGAGAGATTTTGATAAGATGATAGTGATTAATTAATATTCAGTTTAGCCACAATAGTGTTAATAAATCTATGAACTAAATGCACAAACACCCCTGTTAGCTTTCGAAGTAAGCAATAAACTAATTTTTTAGGTTAAAGGGGTGCTTTTGCATTTTTTTGTGAGGTATAATTGTCATTTTTCCTGCAAAATATGTATTCCGGCATGGGAGGGGTTTTTCAACAATAAAAAAATAACAAGAGGGTTTTTTTATGCTACACTGTGATATCTCCTTAACATAACAAAATGCAAAAAGCAACAACAAGGTAACAGTATATTTAGGACTAGGGTACTGGCATGGCATAATGTGCGGAAAATATAAGTAGAGATAAACAAGCTCACCATAATTGAATCTCCAGATAAACAGAGACGAGTGGCACTTGAGCATGCTTTCACAATCTCGCCCTGACTTGAAAGATTATCATTAATTGCAAAGTATGCAGAATGAAGAAACTTGAAATCAGCCCCAACCCAATCTGGAATGTCATTACAACATTCGTATACAAGAGCTTCAATATTTGGAGCATCAAACACTACCTCAGCCCCAAAAATACTATTATGTATAACAAACAACTTGAGCAACGGAGATTTGATGTAAACATTTTCGGAAAACTCACATTCACTAAATGACAACTCATTAAGCACTGGACAACCACCAATCAATGCATCAACTGAATCATCACGGAAAAATAACGAATAAAGAAACAAACTTTTGAGATTATGTAAGATAAACTCTCCACGAATACGCAAGTCAAGGTTTTCCCCTTTCCCAAGTTCAAGTGTCACCAGTGTTGTGCAACCATTCAGGGAATGGAATAAAACATTTGTGTCGAACATTGTTGGTATCCTGATGCTAAGGTGTACCACATTAAGCCTTAACACAGCACTAACCCAAGCAACAATCTTCTTATCATTTTCCTTATCAATATTCTCATCATAATCCCCATATCTATTGTTTTTGTCCCGCCATCGGAGAAATACACTTTCCACAGACGGTCCATCAAGTAGTGTTTCAAATAACAATTTGTCTACAAAATTCACAAAGCTACGAAAATCATGTTCTACTTTGTAGCTGTATAACAGTTCTTTTTCATCAAGATCAAGTTTAATAGGAGGCACCTCAAAAGGGGAAAGGTTTTTCCACCTAGGAGACAGAATTTTAGTACCCAGTGCATATTTTGTGGGCATATGAGACAAAATTTTGCACAGAATTGGGTCAGGCATATTGCTTATTAGATCAATACCCTCATTTTTTAAACATTTCTCATCTGAATCCATTCTTCAGCTAAGAGAAAAAATTCTAACTAATACAAATGATTCTTAGTGTTTTAATCACTTAATTTCGTTTCAGGTCTAAAAGGAGAAATATTGAAGAGATGGACAACAATTTTCAAATCACAGTAGAATAAAGAATGAAAAATAGTGAGTACTTCAAATCGGATGGAGAAAAGAACACGCAGAGTCGCCGTAGAAAAATAGAGTAGATTGACGGTGGCGATTTTGGACAGAGAACTGGAAGAGGAGAACACCAAGAGACTGCGTGGAAGAGTCGGCGGTGGAGCGGCGAAGGGAAGCGGGGGATACGGGAGTAATTGTTGAAATGCCTATGTTAAAAATTCTCAAAATGGCATTTTCCTTATTTTTTAAATTTTTTTTTAGTTTTGTTATAAACTAAACCCACTTATTTTTCCTAAACATTCTCAATAACTCTCTTATTTTCTCATTTTTCTCAAATTCAAATTCTTCCAACTCTCTTTCTATTCTTTCAATTTTCTCAACTCTTCTTCTTCATTTTCAAACTCTCTATCTCTCACACAAATGATGGTGATGAACATAAATATGTGATTGTGTTGTATCTGCAACCACCGCGCCCAAATATCTTTTCTTTTTTGATTTGCGCCTGAAAATGTTCTTGGACGGCTGAACCAGTTGCCCAAGAGCCCGAGAATATTTTCAAATGTTCTTGGGCGACTGGTTCAGTAACCAAAGAGCCCAACCAGTCGCCCAAGAACAGTCCAAGCGACTGGCCAGTCGCCCAAGCTCCCAAAGCATCTTCAATATTCTTCGGCGATTTTGAATTTGATTTTTTTATTTTATTTATTTTGATTATTTGTTTAAAAATTAGTTAAAGTTTAATTAGTTAATAGGTTAATTAATTAATCTATTAACTAATTAATTAAATAAAGACCATTTTTAAAAATTAAACTTCTCAAGAGGCCATTTTTAAAATCCTCTCATGTTGTATTTTTAAAATGACATTTCCTTATTTTTTAATTTTTTTAATTTAATTATCAATTAAACACACTTAATTTTCTTGTAAATGTTCTTAATAACTCTCTTACTTTCCTTATTTTTCCAAGTTCAAATTCAAATTCTCCCAACTTTCTTTCTCTTCTCTCAACTCTTCTTCTTCTTCATTTTCAAACTCTCCCATAACTTTCACATCTCTCACACAAATAATGGCGATGAACCTAAATACATGACTATATGAATATGCAACAACCGTATCCGAATATTTTTCCTCTTTTTTTTCCTGATTTGCGCCTGAAAAGTTCCTAGGCGACTGGCCTGTCACCCGTCTTGTTCTTGGGGCAACTAGTTCAGTCGCCCGGGAATATTTTCAAGCGCCGAAATTGTTAAAAGTTCCAGTTTCAAAATTTGGAATTAAAATTTTAATGATAATTAATTATAGTTTAATTAAAATTGATTAATTACATTTCAAACTAATTAATTATTCTATTAACTAATTAATTAAAATGAAGGTCATTTCTAACATTTTATACATTTGGAGGTCATTTTTAAAAATTATACTTCCTAAAGGGTCTATTTTAAAATTCACTCATATGGAAGGTATAAAAAGTCACTTCTTTTTTTTTTTTAAGAAAATCGCACTTTGCCCCCCATCCTTAAGACATTTTCACACTTTCCCATGAGTCGAGTACGATCGAACAATACACTGTTCAAGCTTGCTTTGAGTTTTATCAGACTTAAAATTTTGTCTTTGAGCTTGGTTTGATTTCCTAATTAATCAAGCTCAAACAAGCTTTTATCGAACGAGCGCGTCACGAGTTCGAGCAACTTGATATTTTTACATATAATTTATCAATTTTTATCTTATCGAGTTGAGCTCAAGCGAGCTTCAAAAGTTATCAAACAAAAAATGATGTTCAAGCTTGTTTGATTTGTATGACGAACTGAACTCAAACGAACTTTTATCGAACACGAGTCGAGTGTCAAATAATTTGAACTGATTTTCTGCTCTACTCTTGTATTCCTTTCCACATTTAATTTTGTGTTAATGTTTCCTTTGTGGATATGCATTTTTAGAGTTGAATAAATCTTCAAAAGTTAAAAGATAAGAGTACTGTATATAATAACAAGTAGAGTTGAACAAATATTATTTGACTTATTTAGTTTTCATAAGGTCTAAAATTGTGTATAATGAAATTGATTATTTTAGTAATAAAACCGAGTTCAAAGGTTTAATTGAGTCGAGTTTGAATAAAATGATTTTTTTATTTTTTATCATTCAGCTTATCAAATCGAATTGAAGTCTAATTTAAAAAGTTATCAAACCAAAAAAAATATTGTGCTTGGACTTTAATTTATCATCGAAAACAAAAGTCTAAATGATCTGTTATCATATATGAGTTACATAAGGTCTAAAAGTGCGTATAATAAACTTGAATATTTTGGTAAAACATGTTAAGGGCTTGTTTGTTTGGCATTTCCCAAAAAAATTTCGTGTTTGGGAAATGCCAAACAAACATGTTTTCTATTTTCTGAAATAAATTTTACATCTCTCAATTTTCTCAAACTACTCTCTCAAAACCCAAACAAACAACAATTTTCTTATTTCTAAACAAAATCTATATAAACCCTACTATGATTTGATATAAAGTAATCAATCTCTTACACAATTTATTTCACAACAAACATGATTTGACATAAAGTCTTACTCATCTTACACCTATAACCTAACTCTTCCAACAAAAACCTATATCCACTTTATTTCTCAAATCACTCTCCAAAAACCCAAACAAACAACATTACGCAAATCGAGATTATTTCACAAACCTCCAATACTCTCCCAAACTACTTTCCCAAACACCAAACAAACAGGCCCTAAAAGTTTTAGTCCAGTCGAGCTCGAATAAATTATTTTTTATAGTTTTAATTTTATTAGATTTAACTTATTAAATTGAGCTTGAGTCAAATTTAAAAGTTATAGTCATAAAAAAGAAAAAGTAAAATACACTCGGAGTTCAATTTATCATTGAAAAAAGTCCAAACGAAATACAAGGTGTACCTTTTTCTTTTTAGCTTTGGATATTGAGTTTTTTTTTCTATATAACTTTATATAAAAAAATATTTTTTTAATATGACTCAAACTGGAAAGTATTTCCCTAAATGTATCTTTAGGTAAAATCGATATTGGCAATATCGATTCTACTGAAAAATTGCAAGTTCCAACATCGATTTATCAATTATATTCGATAATTAAAAAATTTTAAATTTAATAAAAATCGAGATTAGTAACATCGATTCTTATTAATTATAATAATTAGCGTCTAATTAATTCAGGGAAAGAATCGATGTTGGCAATATCGATTCTTCAGAAGACTCGCTATTAGCAATATATTCTTCTAAATATTTTTTTTTCCAGAAAATGAGGGCATGCTGCTGAAAATTCCCAAGTTTTTGTTGAACTGCGATGTATACCTTTTTTTTATAATCTTGTGAAATGTGAAGGAGCATAAGCTCGATTTTTTGCCACTTGCATTTGTTATTGTAAAAAACGATTCATTTAAAACTTGAGATTGGTTCTTGAACCTTGTGCAAGAATATGTTACTAATTAATCCCAAGTTTTAAAGAAAATATTCAGGAACATGTTTATAATATTTGGGAAAGTTTAGATGGGTTTTTTGCACTTTGCACCCCCGAAATATAGGAAATAGGCACTTTGCACCCTCGAAAATTAAATTTGGCACTTAGCACCCTCGAAATATGAAAAATGTAGCACTTTGCACCCTCTTTCATTTTTAGCCAAAATTTCAAGGGGCAAAATAGGTAATTCAATTGTAAATTTTTGGCACTTTGCACCCCCAAAACATGAGAAATTAGCACTTTGCACCCCCGAAATAAAATTAGTACTTAACACCCTCGAATTAAGAATAAATCAACAACTTGCACCCCCAAAACATAATAAATGGACATTTTGCACCCCGAAACACAAATTTAACACTTAACACCCTCAAATTTAAAAAAAAAAACTCAAATCCCTCGTTTTTTCCTGCAAAGTTGACCATCGAGGGTGAAAAACATCTAAGGCAAAATAGGTAAGTCGTTTCTTTTCTTAAATTTTGCAAAATATAATTATAAATACTAGAATACTCATTTTTCACTCCATTTTTATTTTCATCAATATACATATCCATAAAAATGGATATAAATAAATAATTTTTATTTAATTATTTATGGATATGTATATTGATGAAAATAAAAATGGAGTGAGAAATAAGTATTCTAGTATTTATAATATATTTTGCAAAATTTAAGAAAAGAAACGACTTACCTATTTTGCCTTAGATGTTTTTCACCCTCGATGGTCAACTTTGCAGGAAAAAACGAGGGATTTGAGTTTTTTTTTTTAAATTTGAGGGTGTTAAGTGTTAAATTTGTGTTTCGGGGTGCAAAATGTCCATTTATTATGTTTTGGGGGTGCAAGTTGTTGATTTATTCTTAATTCGAGGGTGTTAAGTGCTAATTTTATTTCGGGGGTGCAAAGTGCTAATTTCTCATGTTTTGGGGGTGCAAAGTGCCAAAAATTTACAATTGAATTACCTATTTTGCCCCATGAAATTTTGGCTAAAAATGAAAGAGGGTGCAAAGTGCTACATTTTCCATATTTCGAGGGTGCAAAGTGCCAAATTTAATTTTCGAGGGTGCAAAGTGCCTATTTCCTATATTTCGGGGGTGCAAAGTGCAAAAAACCCAGTTTAGATCATAGAAAATAATCATAAACATTACAAATTCCAAGTTTTAAACACACTGGCACCGTTTAAGGTAATGTCCTGACAAAAAAAGAATAGAAGCCGCACATTGACATGTTTCTCAGCTCAGGTGACCTATATATTTTGACAGAAAAAGTGTTCGGGAAAGAGTTTTAGTAGGAAAGTGTAACATTAATTAAGATAAGTTCGGGATTATAATATCTCCTGAGTTCTGGTCAAATTATTAGAAAACTCATCGGGTAGAGGCAGTAGGATATACAGAAACACCTCCCCAAATAAACCAAACTTTAATTTGACGGAGATATTTGACATCCAATTTAAAGAATAATAAACTAATTACAGTAGCACCAGGTGAGGTGAGGTTTGATTAAATTACCAAAAAATCCCTCAAATTTAAAGTATTACAAAAACACTCCTTCATCTTTATCTAAACTTCCAAATGACCAAATATGTTCTTAATTAGCACTTTATCCTGATCTATGAAGTAATACTTAGTCTTAATTTTTGTACCGCGGGTTGTTTCATGCCATAAATAAACAATATTTTTTCATATTCTTGTTCAAGGTTCAAGAACCAATCCCAAGTTTTAAAGGACTCGTTTTTTACAATAGCCAAGGCAAGTGGCAAAAAATTGAGCTTCTGCTCCTTCACATTTCACAAGATTTAAAAAAAATGTATAAATCGCAGTTCAACAACAACTTGGGAATATCCAGCTGGATGCCCTCATTTTCGGAAAAAAAAAATATTTAAAAGAATCGTTATTGCTAATAGTTTTGAAGAATCAATATTGCCAATATTGATTCTTTCCCTATAATTAATAAGAATTGATGTTACTAATCTCGATTTTTATTAAATTTAATTTTTTAGTTATCGAATATAATTGTTAAATCGATGTTAGAACTTGCGATTTTTCAGTAGAATCGATATTGCCAACATCGATTTTACCTAATAGATACATTTAGGAAAATATTTTTCAGCTTGAGTTATATTGGAAAATACCTATGTGTAAAAGGTTATATAAGGAAAAAAATCTTGAATATTCCACTACTTTATTTTGCTTCCTCTTTTTCTAGGACAGATCTATTTCATTAACATATCGTTCTATATTTGATTGATTTGGGCCCAACTTTTTTTCTTTTTCTGGAATGAATTCTTATGAATTAATAGTCTTGGGTGAGCGTACAAAGATCAATAACATTAATGAAAATAATTATTAAAGGGATATTTTTGATATTTTATTATAGAAAATGGATTAATTGTTGAGTTTTTAATCTGTTTAAAAAGACCATTTGCGTCAATTAATTTAAAACGAATAGTGTATTTTTCATGGCTAAATCATAAATTTTATATTTGAATTTGTGATTTTACTTCCCTCTATTATTCTTGTGACAAGTGTTTATTAGTTTCTCTTTCCTAAATTTATTTATTCTTTTATTT
Organism: Penstemon barbatus; assembly: GCA_003313485.2. Taxonomy (NCBI): domain Eukaryota; kingdom Viridiplantae; phylum Streptophyta; class Magnoliopsida; order Lamiales; family Plantaginaceae; genus Penstemon; species Penstemon barbatus. The sequence continues at coordinate 64,236,174 of CM064880.1, read as the reverse complement.
CCTCTTGATGCAGAATATGACATGTGTACTTATTAATATTTTCAATTCTCCCCTCTTTCTTTTCATTTACCCTTGGTTAACCATGATACAATTTTTCATTTCTTCAAAGAACTGATAAATTCAGGTGGGATAATTTCAAAAAAGTTCAACTTTCAACTTTCAAAATTTGAATATTGGAAATTAGATAAAATTTATTGGGGTTTTCATCTGTCCTCTTATTTTTCATACTCCACTGGAACCCTAATTTGTATCTCACCAAGCCTTCCTCAAAACAGAAACCATTTCTGGGTTTTTTGCACTTTGCACCCCCGAAATATAGGAAATAGGCACTTTGCACCCTCGAAAATTAAATTTGGCACTTTGCACCCTCGAAATATGGAAAATGTAGCACTTTGCACCCTCTTTCATTTTTAGCCAAAATTTCAAGGGGCAAAATAGGTAATTCAATTGTAAATTTTTGGCACTTTGCACCCCCAAAACATGAGAAATTAGCACTTTGCACCCCCGAAATAAAATTAGCACCCTCGAATTAAGAATAAATCAACAACTTGCACCCCCAAAACATAATAAATGGACATTTTGCACCCCGAAACACAAATTTAACACTTAACACCCTCAAATTTAAAAAAAAAAACTCAAATCCCTCGTTTTTTCCTGCAAAGTTGACCATCGAGGGTGAAAAACATCTAAGGCAAAATAGGTAAGTCGTTTCTTTTCTTAAATTTTGCAAAATATATTATAAATACTAGAATACTTATTTCTCACTCCATTTTTATTTTCATCAATATACATATCCATAAATAATTAAATAAAAATTATTTATTTATATCCATTTTTATGGATATGTATATTGATGAAAATAAAAATGGAGTGAAAAATGAGTATTCTAGTATTTATAATTATATTTTGCAAAATTTAAGAAAAGAAACGACTTACCTATTTTGCCTTAGATGTTTTTCACCCTCGATGGTCAACTTTGCAGGAAAAAACGAGGGATTTGAGTTTTTTTTTTTAAATTTGAGGGTGTTAAGTGTTAAATTTGTGTTTCGGGGTGCAAAATGTCCATTTATTATGTTTTGGGGGTGCAAGTTGTTGATTTATTCTTAATTCGAGGGTGTTAAGTGCTAATTTTATTTCGGGGGTGCAAAGTGCTAATTTCTCATGTTTTGGGGGTGCAAAGTGCCAAAAATTTACAATTGAATTACCTATTTTGCCCCTTGAAATTTTGGCTAAAAATGAAAGAGGGTGCAAAGTGCTACATTTTCCATATTTCGAGGGTGCAAAGTGCCAAATTCAATTTTCGAGGGTGCAAAGTGCCTATTTCCTATATTTCGGGGGTGCAAAGTGCAAAAAACCCACCATTTCTACCAGCAAAAATTGTCCATCAAATTCCAATGACAAGAAACAATCACCAAGGATTAATATGGAATGAAAGTAGCCAATTGATCTCAAATCACTTGAAACAATATTCATTTTTAGATAGGAGTAGGAACACGGGTTCCAGATTTGGGGCTCCCGGTTTCATATATCGCTTATTAATATGTTTCAAAATGGGCCATATACTCGTGAAACTGGGCTGTCCTGAAGGTCAACAAGACCTAAGGGTGTGTGTGGATGGGTTTTGGCCCGGTCTCGCGGGTCTCGCGTGACCGAGTCAAAACTCTTTCAAGTGAGTTTTTGCCAAATCCATAAAACCATAAAAAACCTATTCAAAAACTCACACTCAAACTCTTCAAACCTATAAAACATTGATTTGACACCTACCAATCTATTTTTTCCCCCAAATCTCACTAATAAAGACATTGATTTGACACCTATCACCTATTTTTTCCCCTTAACCCCAACATCCAAACTCAATCCAAGTGGGGTTTCAACTTATTCAAACCACAAAATACAAGAGTCAAAACCCATCCAAATGAAGTCTCAAATGTTTCATCGAAACCACCCCTCTGGGGGTCATAACGGATTGAAGGTGTGAAGGAAGAAGAGGCGCAAAGCGTAGAATTTTTTTAAACCGAGACTCGCGAAACCGAGCCAAATGCCATCCAAATAGACCCTAAAGTTCTCAAGTTAAGAATGTCTATTAATAATTTAGTAATCTTATCTTATATCTATATATATAGGAGAATGGTCTTTGACCCATTTTGACTGAAATTCTTTTTTCTGGTGTTTTTGAATTTTTTTTATTATCTTCAAAATTGTGAACGGTTGGTATAATATTGCCAACTCGATTTTTTTTTATTATAATGTAGCTAGAATCATGCCTTAATATTAGGTATGCGTTAATGGAGGTAACAATTTCCACCTTTAAAATGTACATACAAGAATGGAAGTTTTCAAATTTGAATCTTCTTTTTATTTTAAGAGTCTTACCTAATTTAATGACAATAAATCAATGTAAATATTATCTCCCTTTCTAATCAGGAAAATAACAATTAAAATATGAATGTATCTCCATCATAATCTAATTGTTTCTTTCATTTTACATATTTATCTCCACCATAATATAAACCATATTCCATCTTTCTCTACACCTCCATTGTAATTTTTGTCGATTATTTCAGTTTTTCTAACAATTTTCTCTTCCAATAATATAAACCATATTCCATCTTTAAGCCCAATTGTATACTTTTTATATTGGTATCCATTATTTTTAATGAATTCTCATTTAGTTTTGTGTTGTTAGCGGTTCAATTGAGGTCCTTGATGATGGATATATACATATAGATATATAAGGATGCATGTATTATTTCATTTTGATCTTAACTTATATTCTTTTTGTTGATAGTACATATACTACTCCTAAAAATAAAAGTTTTCAGTCCTATTAATGTATGCAGGTGATCTCCTTCTAAGTTATGCAAGTATGGGTTAAGTTTTGTTATATAGTTTAAGGCGGCTAAGGTAATTCATTTTTCCTAACAATTTTTTTTTTCATGTTTAATTTTTTTCTTAATCTCTTTTGTTGGCGACATTACTAAGCCTAATTGTATGCTTTTTATAATATATGTAATTATGTTTTAATGTGTTATCCATTATATTTTATGAATTCTTATTTAGTTTTGCGTTGTTAGTTGCTCGAGTAAGGAAAATCTTGATGATGAATATATAAATATTGGTAAGGATGCATGTATTGTTTCTCTTGCATCCTAACTTAGTTCTTTTCATTAATAGTGCATATAAAATTCTAAGAAAATAATAATTTCCTATAAAGCTTGCAGGTGATCATGTAGCTATGAGTTAAGCTTTGTTTTATCGTTCTAGGCACTAAGGTAATTACATTAATTTTTTTATCGGCTCTTTCATTTTTCCTAACATTTTCTCTCCCAGGTTTAATTTAAGCCTCACTATATGCTTTTTATATGTTCTCATTCTCTATATATACATTTAAACTGGAAATGTGTTTTATGTTGATTTAATTATTTATTAGAATAACTAGGTCGAGCAAATCGTAAATGACCTTAGAAAATTAATGTCTTTCTTATGAATAATTATATTCATATGGGGTTTCAATCATGATTAAAGTTTGGTGATAAGTTTAGATCAGTTTAATAGTATAAGATTTTTGATAGTTTTATCAAATAATTCTTCGATTGACCTAATATTTGAACACTTATTTTATATTGAATTGTAATGCATTAGAAGAGATCTCTATAAACATTTTTTTTTTTAATATTGTATCCTCTTACAATGCTTATTTTTCTTTTTCTTTTTCTTTTTTGTAGAAAAAATTACAAAATAAGAGAAGTCTAAATTTTTTTTGAGCATTTTTTAATAATTATTTTTAGTTAAATTTGTTAACTATATTGGTTTTCTACAAATTTAGTTTTTTCATAAAGATATTTTTTATTTGTTTGATTTTATTTTATTTTCATTAATTGAAGATAAAACAAAAGATTCAATATCTTCAAATACAATGAAATGTGCGTGTTAACCCAATGAAAAGAACTTCAACGATACCAAAACAGTAGAAGAGAACAAAGAAGAAGAAGAAAAGGAGAAGAAGTGGAAGGTGGATTAATCAACAAGTTGCCCATAAATATTGTTAACAAATGTTTGATTCCAATATGTATATTCTAAATTTTCATTTAGTTAGAATTGTCTATTTTGTATCTGTTGAGATATGATGAATTATTCATTCATCTTAAGCTATTTGGTTGAGGTCATCATACCAACTTTTATCATAGTTGATATTAGATGAAACTCAATGATATACTTAAATGGTATAACTCACTTTTACCATATCAGAACACGATAGGGGTATAGACTTGAAATAATTTTTTTTTTTTAATTTAGGATATAAATATAATTTCATACGTATGTTATAGCACATTATTTGTGGAGAAAATGCACAAAATAATTTCCTTAATGTAACCAATACACAAGAAAAAATATGATACAAACATGTGTTTTTGGGTAACTTGGAGATACCAATTCACGAGAAAAAATATGGCTCCTATATATTAATTGCACTTTCTTTTTTACTGTTGAAGCTAATGATATAATATACTAAATAATTTTCATATAAAATATGAAAAATATCATCTAAAATCTATATATCACTTATCCTACTTGATATTTATTAAAATAAATAAATTTGACATATTATTAGTAGAATTTTATAGCGTTGTTTTATTAATAAAATTATTATAGTTTAAAATATTTAAAAAAAAAAGAAAAAGAAAAAAATACTTGGTAATTTGGGAGAAATTATCTCCATCTTTGGGGGGGGGGGGGGGGGGGTTGGTTGGTTACCGTGATGGATGGGTAGGGGTGGGAAAGAGTGCGGGAAGAAGATATATTTTTTTTTTGGAAGTTAGAGTGTTTTAGTAATTTGTTATTTTAAATTAAAAAAATTAAATTTTAGTTTCACTAAACGTGAGTGAGAATCACTCTCATATGCTTTGGATGAAATTAGATAATATATTCAACATTTCTAAAACACAAGGGGATTCGGGCAAGTTTCGTATAACATAAGTGGGTTACCGTGATGGATGGGTAGGGGTGGAAGTGCGAGAAGAAGATACTTTTTTTGAAAGTTAGATTGTTTTAGTAATTTGTTAATTTAAATTAAAAAAAAATTAAATTTACTAAATGTGAGTGAGAATCACTCTCATATGCTTTGGACGAAATTAGATTATATTCAACATTTCTAAAACACAAAGGGATTGGGGCAAGTTTCCTATAACATAAATGGGTAACGTGTTTTATCTCCCCACTTAAAGTAACTAATTAAATAAAAAAATAAAGCTTATGATTTTGTGCATAGCACGGGATTAAGCTAGTATATAGGAGAATGGTCTTTTGATCAATTTGGACCAAATTCTTTTTTCTCCTAATTTTGAAATATTTTTGTTGCGTTAAATAATTTATAATTAATATATACTTAATATACATTTACAAGGAATTACAAAAAAAATTTGTTACAACCTAAATGGCTAAATTTGTGGAAAAACGTATTTGGACATAATTGCACAAAATTAGGCATTTATCATCCACTAAAACAAAAGATTTGGACTTGAGAATCTAACTAATTGCACAAATTATCCACTTATTACAAAATAAAAAATAAATAAAAAAATTCAGTTACAAGCTAAACATGGTAAAATGTATTATATCTTGCAAAAAATTAGGCATTTATTCATCCACTAAAACATGTAACTGATTTTTTTATTTAGCGCAATTATTTAGTATTCTAATTTTATATTTAATAGGAAAGAGTTAAAAGAACTTCTCAAACCATACATATATATATATATAAGATATGGTTATTTCATTGTTTTAATCTTGCTTAAAAAATTCAATTTTAACTTCACCTTTGGAATTTGGACATCCATCTCTCAAAAGCAATTCTCTATTTTGTAAGCATCTAATCCAATTCATGGTTCTTTTCTTACTGTTAATTTTTGTAATTTATTTTGTAATTGTACATTTGAAATTTGGGTGCTTCTCATATTTTTTTGATTTAATTTATTGGTTGGACATATATACATGTTGTGGAGAACTAAGTTTTTGTGAACAGGTACATCAACTTTGATTATTAGTATATAGACTTTTCTCAGTACATTTGAACTCTCATGTTATATATTTTAAGTTCTTGATTATTGATTAAAGATTTTTTTTTTTTTTTTTTTTTAAAAATTTTCAGGAAAATTCTATAAGAAATAGTAGATGAGATTTAATATCTAAGGTAATTTATACATATTTTAAGTATTTGATTATTGATTCGGGATTTTTTTATTTATTTTTGATAATTTTTTGGGATATGTTATAAGTAAAAGTAGATGAGACTTAATATGAAAGATTTTGGCCTCTTTTATTTTGAAATTTTCTATTAATTATGATCTTCAGATATTAATAATTTATTATTTTTAATGTTATTAAGTTTTCCCCGTAAAGCTACAATTTTGATTGAATGAAATTTTTTGGTAGTTTTTTTAGTTGTGTAGAACTCTTATTGGTAGGAAAAGAAAATTTTTCAATTTTTTAATCATATTTTTTGTTATACTTTTCTTTTCAGTGACTGGTCTATTTACATATTATTTTGAAGAAAGAAAATTAAACAATCAATATAATAGTAGTAAATTTTTTCCAGTTGTGAACAGGTACATTAATTTTGATTATTAGTATATAGACTTTTCTCATGTTAAGGTACATTTGAACCTTCATGTTATATATTTTAAGTTCTTGATTATTGATTAAAAAAAATATTTTTTTTTGCGTAAATTTCATGAAAATTCAATAAGAAATTGTGGATGAGATTAATATCTAAGGTAATTTATATATATTTTAAGTGTTTGATTATTGATTCGGGATTTTTTTTTTTTTTAATTTTGATAATTTTTTGGGATATGTTATAAGAAAAAGTAGATGAGACTTAATATGTAAGGTTTTAGGCTCTTTTATTCTAAACTTGTGTATTAATTATGATCTTCAAATATTAATAATCTATTATTTGTAATGTTATTAATTTTCCCCCGTAAAGCCACAATTTTGATTGAATGAAATTTATTGATAGTTTTTTTAATTATGTAGAACTCATATTGGTAGGAAAAGAAAATTATTAAAAAAAAATTTATCATATCTTTTGTTATACTTTTCTTTTCACAACAATCACATTTTGTTAATGTGATAGTAATTTATTTCAGTGACTGGTCTATTTACATATCTTTTCAAGAAAGTAAATTAAACAATCAATATAATAGTAATTTTTTTTCCATTTTCTACTACTTTAAAAATAGTAAACTTTGACTTCAAATTTAAAAGAAATTAATATCTTAGCTACATGTCAAGAAAGTACATGCTTCTACATCCACATAATTTTGACACTACTAAACCTTATTACTTACCAAAATTCACAATAAAAAATATTTTAACTAATTTAAAGAAAATGGTTTAAACAACTAAAATATAAATATAAAAGAATTTTTTCTAATTTTTTATCATATCTTTTGTTATACTTTTTCTTTTCACAACAATCACATTTTGTTAATGTGATAGTAATTTATTTCGATGACAGGCCTATTTACATATTCTTTTGAAGAAAAAAATTAAACAATTAATATAATAGTAAAATATTTTCCATTTTCGATTACTTTAAAAATAGTAAAATTTGGCTTCCAATTTAAAATAAATTAATAGCTTAGCTACATGTTAAGAAAGTATATGCTTCTACATCCACATAGTTTTGACATTACCAAACCTTATTACATACCAAAATTCTCAATTAAAAATATTTTGTAAAGTAAGAAAATAAATTACTTTAAAAAATGGCCCAAATAACATTTATAAATTACTTTAGAAACATAACTTAAAGATCTTCAGCAAGCTCACGGCGACGAATCTCATGTTCCACTCGAGAGACTTCATTCTCTAATACAAATTCAGGGCAAACTAATCAAAATGAAAATGAAGTCAATGGTTTGTACTTACTTCAATATTAATTTACAAAAGAAATCTCACAAAATTTTAATTAAATATTAAATATTAAATATCTAAAAAAATAAATTACTTTAAAAAATAGCACAAATAATATCTGTAAAATATAAATGTAATTTATACTTCTATATTTAGAAAACAAAAATATGATTGATAAGAGTTTTCATCTTCTACTACTTTGGAATGTTAAAAATTTACTTCCAAAATAAATGTCTATTACTTAATAAAAAATAAAAAATATCACTCGAAAATTTTCCAATTTAAAGGACTAAACATTCCCTAAAATTGTGCAAATAAATAGCTATGGAATATTGTGCCAAATAAATAGCCAGAATATAACAAAATTTTCAATTAAACTATTAAATTAAATATCTTAAAGGGTGCCAAGCAAATAGCTAGAAGTTAAAGGGTAAATTTCTTTAAACATTTAATACAATATTTGATAAGATATCATAATTTAATATGAAAAAAATAGTCCAAATAATATTTATAAAATATATATGTAATTTATACTTCTATATTTAGAACTTTTTAAAACAAAATTTTGATTGGTAAGAGTTTTCATCTTCTACTACTTTAAAAATGATAAAAGTTATTATTTAATTAAAAAAAATTGACCCAAAAATTTTTCAATATGAAAGACTAATCATTCCCTAAAATTGTGCCAAATAAACAACTAAGATAATAGTGTGCCAAACAAATAGCCAGAATATAATAAAACTTTTCAATTAAAGAAATATTAAATTTTTTTTTTTTTGAGAACAAAGAAATATTAAATTAAATACCTTAAAGTGTGCCATGTAAATGGCTAAAAGTTAAGGTAAAGTACTTTAACAAATTAATACAATATTTTATAGGATATAATAGTTTAATGTTAAAAAATAGTTCTAATAATATTTATAAAATATGAATGTAATTATGCTTCTATATAGAGCTTTTTCAAACAAAGATCTCATTAGTAAGAGTTTCTTAAAATTGATGATTGTTTAGCAATTTAATTCATTTTCTTTAATTTTTAGACACTAAAGTTAAAGCACTATCATGAAATATATATATATATATATATATATATATATATATATATATATATATATATATGAATGATGTATTCAGAAGAGTATTATAGTAAAAACAAAAGTAGTAAGTTTAAGTACTACATTTTAAGGAAGCAAGATTTGAGGTGTAATGCGTAAATCAAGAATGTCAAATTGAAATGATTATAAAATTATACGAGATTATGACTATTAGCTATATTATATTTAGAGAAACTTAAATTTAACCTTTTATTTTCTCATTTACACTAATTTTTATTTTTAAGGTTGTAATGATATTTATAGTCAAATCCAATACCTTTTGGGTAGTTTGAGTAATTATTTTAAAGTTGGGAGTGTGGGCGTGTAATTAGGATAACTTTGAGGTGTAATAAGAAAAAAAAATATATATATATATATATATATATATATATAAGGATATTTCTCGAACAATTTTCTTTCTTTCTTATGACATCAATTTGTGCCGTCGAAAATTAATGTAATGAATCAAATACCTACGGAGTAGTTTGAGTTATTTACAAAACTTAAACAGTGGTAATTGTATTCACACTAAATATGACATTATGATATTGTTGAGTTAACTTATGCATTGTCAATCATCCATGGTACATATCTCATGAAAAAGAATATATATGAAACATTCATTTTAATTAAATTATATTTTTACAAATATTTCTATCACGATAAAAAAGTTTCAAATTGTAATTTTTACATGCATGAAAATTGCAGTGATCGCAACACATTATAATTTATTTAGATGTAAATTGAAATAAATTTTATGGGTTTGTGCGTAGCACGGGAATAGGCTAGTATATTTATATATAGGAGAATGGTCTTTTGACCAAAATCTTGCAATTTGGACTCAATACTAATTTCTGGTAATTTTGATTTATTTTTATTTTCTTAAAATTTTTTGATTGGGCATCACAATTTCAGTTATAAAATAAACTTATTAATTGTCTACATGCAACAAAAAGAAGTTTCCTTCATTTCAAAAAATCAATTAATTACAATTTTAAATTTAATTTGAATTTTGGTCCAAAGGTGTCATTAATTGTCACAAAATATGCTCATTGAATAGTAAAACTATTTCTCTTTTGTGAATATCAAAATTCCGATACTTATGTCAGGACACCTACAACTAATTAGGCCCAAACTTTAGCCATGATTAAGGCTAATCAATTAATTGCAATAACTATAGGCAGTAAGCTGTTATAAGAATATTTCATCAATATATACTTAAATATGGATTTAGCATAAACACATTGCTCCAAGGCTTTGATATCGTTTTTCCCACTCATTCTACAATCTTTCAGTATCAATTCGGTAATTTCTTCTTTACATGTTATTAATTTGATCACATGCATTCTTATTTTTATTTTCTGAATATAATTGGCTTTAACTTATTGATGATAAGGATGTTTTAAGCGAATTTTCAAGTGAATGTTTCATCTGATCTAAAACATCTACAGGTTTATGATTTATTTTATATTTTAATCATATTTGATTATATTATACTTTTATGTTTTTATGAAATTTGATTTCTATGATACTGATTATGATTTCTTAATTTTGTTTACAGTTACGGAAGAATTTGAAGTTTTTGCTGCGGTATCACATGCCATTTTTTTTTTCTGGATTTAATTGGCTTTAACTTTTTGATGATATAAATATTTTAAGCAAATTTTCAAGTGAAGGTTTCATATGATCTAACACAACAATAGGTTTAATTTGTGGTTGATTGTAAGTTTTATTTTTATCTTTTCGGATTTAACTGGCTTTAACTTCTTGATAATATGGATGTTTTAAGTGAATTTTCAAGTGAAAGTTTCCTCTAATCTATTACATCCATATGTTTATGATTTAATTTATATTTTATTCTTTTATTCATATTTGATTATATTATACTTTCATGTTTTCATGAAATTTGATTTCTATGATACTGAATATGATTTCTTAATTTTGTTTACAGTTATGGAAGAATTTGAAGTTTTTGCTGCGGTATCACATGCATTTTTTTTAATTTTTTCGGAATTAAGTGGCTTTAACCTTTTGATGATATAGATATTTTAAGTGAATTTTCAAGTAAAGGTTTAATTTGTGGTTGATTGTTAGTTTTTATTTTTTATTTTTTCGGATTTAACTGGCTTTAACTTCTTGATGATATGGATGTTTTAAGCGAATTTTCAAGGGAAGGTTTCCTCTTATCTAAGACATCCACATGTTTATGATTCATTTTATATTTTATTCTTTAATCATATTTGATTATATTATACTTTCATGTTTTAATGAAATTTCATATCTATGATACTGGTTATGATTTCTTAATTTTGTTTACAGTTATGAAAGAATTTGAAGTTTTTGCTGCGGTATCATATGCATTTTTTTTTTCAAATTTAATTGGCTTTAATTTTTTGATGATATAGATATTTTGAGAGAATTTCCAAGTGAAGGTTTCCTATGATCTAACACAATAAGTCTAATTTGTGGTTGATTGTAAGTTTTATTTTTATTTTATCGGATTTAACTGGCCTTAACTTCTTGATGATATAGATGTTTTAAGCGAATTTTCAAGTGAAGGTTTCATCTGATCTAAAACATCTACAGGTTTATGATTTATTTTATATTTTAATCATATTTGATTATATTATACTTTTATGTTTTTATGAAATTTGATTTCTATGATACTGATTATGATTTCTTAATTTTGTTTACAGTTATGGAAGAATTTGAAGTTTTTGCTGTGGTATCACATGCCATTTTTTTTTTCTGGATTTAATTGGCTTTAACTTTTTGATGATATAAATATTTTAAGCAAATTTTGAAGTGAAGGTTTCATATGATCTAACACAACAATAGGTTTAATTTGTGGTTGATTGTAAGTTTTATTTTTATTTTTTCGGATTTAACTGGCTTTAACTTCTTGATAATATGGATGTTTTAACTGAATTTTCAAGTGAAAGTTTCCTCTGATCTATTACATCCATATGTTTATGATTTAATTTATATTTTATTCTTTTATACATATTTGATTGTATTATACTTTCATGTCTTCATGAAATTTGATTTCTGTGATACTGATTATGATTTCTTAATTTTGTTTATAGTTATGGAAGAATTTGAAGTTTTTGTTGCGGTATCACATGCATTTTTTTTAATTTTTTCGAAATTAAGTGGCTTTAACCTTTTGATGATATAGATATTTTAAGCGAATTTTCAAGTGACGGTTTAATTTGTGGTTGATTGTAAGTTTTTATTTTTTATTTTTTCGGATTTAACTGGCTTTAACTTCTTGATGATATGGATGTTGTAAGCGAATTTTCAACGGAAGGTTTCCTCTTATCTAAGACATCCACATGTTTATGATTCATTTTATATTTTATTCTTTAAACATATTTGATTATATTATACTTTCATGTTTTAATGAAATTTGATATCTATGATACTGATTATGATTTCTTAATTTTGTTTACAGTTATGAAAGAATTTGAAGTTTTTGCTGCGGTATCATATGCATTTTTTTTCAAATTTAATTGGCTTTAATTTTTTGATGATATAGATATTTTGAGAGAATTTCCAAGTGAAGGTTTCCTATGATCTAGCACAATAAGTCTAATTTGTGGTTGATTGTAAGTTTTATTTTTATTTTATCGGATTTAACTGGCCTTAACTTCTTGATGATATAGATGTTTTAAGCGAATTTTCAAGTGAAGGTTTCCTCAGTTCTAAGGAATCCACATGTTTATGATTTATTTTATATTTTATTCTTTTAATCATATTTGATTATATTATATTTTCACGTTTTTATGATATTTGATTTCTATGATACTGATTATGATTTCTTATTTTATTTATAGCTATGGAAGAATTTAATATTTTGTTTTTATGAAATTTGATTTCTATGATACTAATTATGATTTCTTAATTTTATTTATAGCTATAGAAGAATTTGAAGGTTTTGCTGCAAGAAATTTTGTCTAGAATACTTACGAGTCTAAGAATTTATATTTTAAGAATTTGTTAAAGGTTTAATTGTGATTTACTTGACAAAATTGCAGAAAACATCACAATATAACTATCAATTTTAGATTTTCGTTCCAAAATATGTCACCTCACTGAATTTTGTCCCATATTTTTTTTTTGAGTATTGTCCCAACGTTAATTATGAGACCACATATACGTTAAATTGCCACATTTTAGCATGAACAATTACGGAAAAAAATTCGGTAAGGTGATATAGTTTGGGACGAAAATTCAAAATTTTTAGTTAGTTTGAGAAGTTTTCTGCAATTTTGATGATTTACTTATTAGTAATGAGCGGAAACATGGATTTTTGGAAATTTTCATCCGAAAATTGAATCAAGAGATAGAATTCAGTTGTCCCAGAGCTTGAACTAAGAGATGTGCGATTGCCATGAAAGATATTGGAGCTCCTGGCAATATATGTAGATATCGAGGGGTTTCATGTTTTAGAGGAATTACATAAGTAGAATTTACTTGCTCGAAGACACGTCTTATTTAGCATTTTTGACCCAACTAAACATGAAATAACTATGACGTTATTGTGTTCTTATACAGTGTGATGATTCGTATTCTTTGATAATATTATTTATGATAGTGAATTGACTTCAGAAGGCAGATTTTACAGTGATCAACTCAAAATAACATAAAGTGTTGCAAGTATTAAAAATATTTCTTCCTTCTTTTCCTTTATTTTTTAGGAAAAAAAAAAATTGGCCATTGAAAATGGATTTGTTAGGTTGTTATCTTATTCAAATTATTTTTTTATCTCATGAGGACTGAAAGTGCATTGTTGGTCCCAAGTGGTCAGAAGAGGTTTAGAGGGGGGGGGGGGGGTGAATAAACCTCTTTAAAAATTTTCTTCAAATTTAACTTTAAAACTTTTACTCTTAACTGAACAGACTAAGCTGATCAGATTAGTTATTAACAGTTCTGTTCGCGAACAAATCTTTGAACAGCCTTGTTGACCACTCGTCTGATTATTACTTAGCTGATTTTGCTAAAATCAGTTTTAATACTTAGAGTACTTGCAGCGGATTTTCAAAGTGTTTTTCACAAGTAATCTTAGTAGTTTGAAAAATGTTTCCCCAGTTTTATAAACTCCAAACAGTTAACTTAAATGTGTTTTTATGCAAACAGAAAATATGCAGATTTAAAAGCAATGTAAAAACACAAGTAATTTTTATAGTGGTTATATGGATTTGAATATCCTTTAGTCCACTCTTCCAAGTCACACAGATCTTGGGTTATACTATAATCACAAAGTTTACAGTATACTCTGCTTGTGTCGAACAACAAATGAAACGACCACAAGTTCGCAATAGGAAATCACACAGAAGACCTATTCTCTGAAGTTTGATCACTCACAAAGATGGATCACAACTCCGCACAACACTCTTGTTTACAAAATCACTCAGAAGATGTATTTTTCTTGATTCTTCAACTCTGCTTTCGTCAACAAATGACTCAGCTGATGAGTGAGCTGTTCTTGAGACTTAAAGAATTTTGCTTCGAAAATTTTTCTCAGAAAGTGTGTTGCTTGTTTCTTCTTCGTCTCTTTCAGCTATTTATACTTGAGGATAGAAAAATGTCCGTTGAAGAGAGACAAGATTCAAATTCCTCGAGTACTGGTCCTTAAAATCCGCGAACGGCTCTTTTGCAGTCTGTCCGTACTATGAACAGTACTATTCTGCAGGCAACATTAAATGCAGCATTAAATGCACCCAGCTGATGCGAAGCATTTCTTCAATCATTTGTCTTTAATAACCTTGTACTTCAGCATTTATTACTCCGAGGGGCATTTATTACCGTTGGGAGCACTTCATGATCTTCTTTACTTGGCTGACGAAAGTACACGTCTGATGGCGAACTCGGCTGATCTCAAACTTGAACAAATCTGATTTGAGTCGGCTGATCTTCATCAGTCTGATAACTTTACTTCAGCAGATCAGAAGTCTTGGACCTTGAAATTTTGACTCTTCTGATGTCTTCATTACTTAGTCAAAAATTCTTCTAAGGGATCATCAGCTAAGTTACTCCATACTTAGCCAATCTTGAAGTTTTGGAATCCTTCAAAACCTCCCTTAACAAATTGTCTTCAGTGCATTCATCTTCATCCTTATCCAACAATTTCCCCCTTTTTGATGATGACAAAACTTCAGCTAAGTACCTGTTAAATACCTAAGCTAAAGATTGTAATCCTCAAAATTTTCTGAGATAGAAAAAGTTTATTGGATTGAACTTGACTTTTCATTAATATTGAAAAAGAATTACAAGGTACAAGTTCATCAGATGAGATTTCTGAAGAATAGATAAAAGTGAACTGATTACAATGAATTTATAATTTCTAACTATCAGCTTCTTCATCTGATCCTTCAAGCACTTCTTCATACTCATAAGATGACTCTTCGTCATCTTCGTCTTCATCAGCTTCTTCTTCCAAGATTGCTTTGGCAGCTTCCATCTTCTCTTTGAGTTGCTGCTCTTTAATCAGCTCCATTGCTTTCTTGGCAGATTCAGTCTCCTTGTACTTGGTAGTTTCTTTTTCAATCTTTTCTTCTTCTTCTTCTACCTTTCCAAGATTTTCTTCAGTCTTGTCAGCAGTGTCTTCAGTTTCCTTGGTTTCAATAGTTGCTTCAGCAGCAGTTTCCTTAGCTGTTTCTTCAGCAGCAGTTTCCTTAGCTGTTTCTTCCCTTTTATCTTCCCCCTTTTTGTCATCATCAGCTTTGATGACATTAGAAGGTGCAACAGTAGGGTTGAGGGCAACTGTTGGAATCTTCACTCCAGCACATAAAGCCTTTAGATTCTGATTGACAACATCGTGACTAGCTGTTAGATGATGAATATCAGTGCTGATGATGTCAGTCTTGTCATTGAAGTAGTCAATATTCAGGTTTACAGTTGCAATTTCATCTTGGACGGCCTGTACCACAGCTGATACTTCATGCAACATCCCTAAATTGACTTCCTTCTTCTCTTCACTGACTTTGATGAAGGTTGCAGTTAAATCAGCAATCTTGTGTTCAGCTCTTGTAAGTGCAGCATGAAGATGATTAACATCACTCTTCACATCCTCCACATTTCTGTTCATTTCATTTAAGCTGTTCACTAACTGCAAGGAATGATCTTGAGGAATAGGAATACTTGTGATTTCAGTCTTGATGATCTTTTCTGTAGACTGTTGCACAGTTTCCAGCTGAAGTCTATTTGATTCTGTCAATTCTTCCTTAAGCTCTGTCTTCAGCTCCTCTTTAACCTTCATCAGCTGCTGTTGATGCTTCTCATCCAGTTCCTTTATAGAATTTTCCATCAACATCTGGAAAGCTTCCATCAGTGATGAGTGTTCATCACCTGATGAAGCAGAAGCAGCAGCTTCATCCCTTTCTTCATTTTCCTGGTGGACAGGAATATCTTCCATCTTTTCGTCTTGATGATCTTCAGAATCCTTAGCATTCCACTCAATAGCTAGGGGTTCATCAGCAGCCTTTTCAGCAGACTTGTCTTCAGTCTGATCAGCAGACTTATCAGCAGTTTGATCAGCAGGCTTGTCAGCAGTTTGATCAGCAGGCTTGTCTTCAATCTGATCAGCAGACTTGACTTCAGGCTTGTCCGCAGCTTTAGGTTCATCAGTAACATCATCATAGACCAAGTTGGTGATAGTGCCATCATCATTGAAGCAAGTGGTTTGTCTGATTTGCCTCACAATGATCCAGGGGTTAACAAAAGCATTATTCCCCTTTGGCACTTCATAGAACGGTTGCACTTCCTTGCCAAGAATGATTTGCTGGATACTTGGCAGCAGTGGCAAGTCACTTGAACAGCCTTGCTGATACTTTGACTTTTTAGCCCATCTCTTCAGGGCAGCCATAACAGCAAATTTAATTGCCCTTTCTTCAGCATCTTCAGACTTTTTCTTCTTATCAGGCAGGGTGCTTTTAATCTTCTTGGCCTCCTCCAATGCAAAGCCTTTTGCATAACTATGCATGACATCTCTTACATAGCTGGGATCTAGGGCCTTTTGAATGGAGTTTGTCTTCAGCCAAGTCAGAACCCAACGTTCTTCATCAGCCAACTCCTTCATGCTTTGAAGTTCTGTTATTGACTTATTCAACCTGTTGTCCCTCCAACTGATGTACCTTGGTTTCTCCTGGTTGAACAGAGTCCTCAACATTAGCTTTTGATCATAGTAAGCTAAGGACTTCTCAAATTTCTTGAAAAGCTCCTTATCAGCATACACTATCTCAAAGGCTTTTCTAACTTCAAATTTGTCCTTGGACTTGACTTTGGGGGCAGGCAGTAATATCCTTTTCTTGTCTTCTTCTTCATCCTTGCCTTCTCCAATCTTGATGCCACCTCCATGGACAGGTCCATAGGCATCTGTCTTGCTCTTTTCAATCACCATAGCCAGTTCAGCATCCTCAGCAGCTTTTCTCTCTGCTTCAGACATTCTTCTCCTGGCCTCATCCTTTGCAGCTTGAGCCTTACTTAGCTCTAGGGCCTTCTTTTCTTCCAATTCATCCTGCTTCCTCTGTTCAGCTTCCTCCCTTGCTTTCTTGTCAGCTTTGGAAACCTTCTTTTTCCTTAGCACTAATTTTCTTTTGCCTTTATCAGCAGGGGCTGGTCCAGCAGATGATATGGGAGCAGCAGCTATAGGATGTATGATTTGAACATCTGGATCTTCTTGAGGTTGAGCAGCCTCAGCAGTTGGTGCAGATTGAGTAATATGTTGCTCATCAGCTTTGTCAGCAGTAGAAGCTTCAACAGCTTCAACTGGTCTTTCAGCAGATTCTGGACTTGATCTCACCAAGTCCACTAACTCAGTATCTTTTTCTATGAAGGTCATCTGCTTCCTTGCAGATGTCTTGGTTCTTCCTTCACGGTAGTTAGAAGCAGCTGTATCTCTCTGTTGGCTCCTTGTTCTTTTAGAGATACCTTCAGCAGGCTTCTCTGCTGATGGAGTTCTTGATGGTGATGCAGGGGATCCAGTCCTTACACCAGCAATTATGTTCTCTACAATTTTAGTGGCTTCAGCAGCAGAAGTCACTTTCTCCACCTTCTTAGCTTCTTTCTTTTTAGGCTCATCAGCAGCCTTCTTCTTTTTAGTCTCAACAGCCAGGTTAGCTGTTTTGACTAATCTTCGTTGTCTTTTGGCAGGGACTTCCTTCTGTCCCTCATCATCAGCTTCCTCTGGCTCATCAGCCTTCCTCTTCAGAACTGGCAGATATTTGTTAATGGCCTTAGACTTGTGAATTTCCTTGCCATTCTTCATAGGACACCTCAGTTTGAACAGCAGATAACTTAGCGTAATCCTGTGATTTGTGTGAGGACCTTTTCCTTTCTTGTCATCCAGGAAATCAGCTAAGATGTACCATACTATGATGGACCAGTTGACTTCCATTCCATAGTAAATGGCAGCCATGATGCTGAATTTTTTCATCGTAACAGCATCCAGAGAAAAAGTGCAATTTTCAATCAGTTTTGACACCATATCAGCCATCCGCTGATATTCATCCTTCAGTTGCTTCTTCCTTATGTTTCCAGAAAACACTTCTCCCTCTTTGGCGCAGATCGCCCAGAACTGTTGGTGCTTATCATCCGTCAGTACAGTGACGTCGTGTCTTCCATGGTTAGGAAGCCCAAACGTCTCCTGAAGAACAGCTGGGGTAATGGTGATAGATTTGTCTCCCACTGTAGCCTTGATCTCCAGTGAGTTGTAGTCAGCTTTCGCTGTGTTGTAGTACTCCATCACTTGGTCAGTCCAGATAACTCCTTCGTGGTATTCCATGAAGTTCACCAGCGAAGCAGCTTTGAACTTTTCGAGCAGCTCTTTCATCAGATCCGTACCGGATTGGTAGTAAGAATTATACACGAGATACATGCCTTCAGCAGCCATTTCAGATCTGTAGAAATTAGGAAGAAAAACGAAGAAAGTTTTTGCAGAAAATTGCTCAAAAATTCTCACAAGTACTTTTGAAGATTTAGGGTGCGTAAAGAACGACTCGACTGATCAGATGAGAATTTATAGAGTTGGGGTATGTCGGTTTCCGTGATATCCGCCAACCGTTAGATCCGTTTTTCTGTCAGTGATGATCGTGCGGCTTCAGTTACGACCTTTCAAATTCAAAAGATATTTTAATGAAGAGCGGGAATATGTACCGCCCGACATTTACTTATAAAAGCGTGTTTTGAATAAAACGTTTTAAATAGCTCGCTTTTATTTAAGTAATCAGATGAGTATAATAAACACTTATCTGATGGACTACTGTCCTGATGACAAAGCTGATATCAGAGAATGCCAATAGCTGATAACCTTCCTCAGCTGTTTGTCAATCCAGCCAGATAAAATACTCTTGATCTTCGATAGTTGAGTCTTCTGTTGAAAACATAACTTCAACTAACTGTCATTAACAGATTTCATCTTTAATTCAGAAGTACCGCTAGTCTTACACGTTCCCCCTGAGTTTAAGAATTCATAAGTTAACTAGTCTGTTGAAAGTTAATCCTTGAAGATAAGAAAGATGAGTAAGCTGTTGAACTCTAGTCTTCTGATGAGTTCCCCCTCAGCTTATGCATCTAATTTTAATAATCCCAGTTCAGCTCTCAGAGTTGAAAACCTTGTCTCACTTAGAGGTTTTGTGAAGATGTCAGCAATCTGATTTTCAGTAAACACATATTCTATCATGACATTTCCTTTCTCCACATGATCTCTAATAAAATGATGTTTGATCTCAATATGTTTAGTCCTTGAATGAATTGTAGTATTCTGAGTGAGACTGATTGCACTTGTATTGTCACAGTAGATTGGTATTCCACTGATTTTGATATTGTAGTCTTCTAGTTGATGTTTCAACCATAAGATTTGTGCACAACAAGCTCCAGCAGCTATATACTCAGCTTCAGCAGTAGATATGGATACTGAAGTCTGTTTCTTACTCATCCATGAGATCAGACGACTACCTAAGAACTGACAGGCACCTGTTGTGCTTTTTCTGTCAATCTTGCAGCCTGCAAGGTCAGAATCTGAATATCCAATAAGCTCAAATACAGACTCTCTAGGGTACCATAATCCCAATTCTTGAGTGCCCTTAATATATTTCAATATTCTCTTGGCAGCTAAGAGATGAGATTCTTTGGGGTTTGATTGGAATCTTGCACAGACCCCAACAGAGTACATGATATCAGGTCTGCTGGCTGTTAGATATAACAGTGACCCTATAATGCCTCTGTATTTGGTTATGTCTACTGATTTGCCATCTTCATCTTTATCCAAACGAAGACTTGTAGACATTGGAATTGTAGCAGTAGAGCTGGTTTCCATACCAAATTTCTTGAACAGATCCTTTGTGTATTTTGCTTGGCTGATGAAAATTCCATCAGGCAACTGTCTAACTTGCAAACCAAGAAAATAGTTAAGTTCTCCCATCATGCTCATTTCAAACTTGTTCTGCATCAGCTTTGAGAACTTATCACACATCTGTTGATTAGTTGAACCAAAAATAATATCGTCCACATAAATTTGCACAAGCAAAATATGTTCTTCCCATTCAATAGTGAACAAGGTCTTGTCAACTTTACCTTTGCGAAATCCTTTAATTAAAAGAAAGTCAGATAAAGTATCATACCATGCTCTTGGAGCCTGTTTCAGTCCATAAAGAGCTTTCTTCAGACGATATACTTTGTCCTCTTCTTGATAAGCTTCAAATCCAGGAGGTTGTTCAACATAAACTTCTTCTTGCAATTCTCCATTGAGAAAAGCTGATTTCACATCCATCTGATAGACTGTGAAATTCTTGTGAGCAGCGTAGGCAAGAAAGAGTCTGATTTCCTCTAGTCTTGCTACTGGTGCAAAAGTTTCATCAAAGTCAATGCCTTCTTCTTGGCAGTAACCCTTGGCCACTAATCTTGCTTTGTTTCTGGTGACTTCACCATCTTCATTCATTTTATTCCTGAATACCCACTTAGTGCCAATGACTCTTTGATGACTTGGTCTAGGAACTAAGTACCAGACTTCATTCCTTTCAAATTGATTTAGCTCCTCCTGCATAGCTTCAATCCAGTTGGAGTCACTAAGAGCTTCTTCAATCTGTTTAGGCTCAATTTGAGATAGAAAACTAGCAAACATAGTATCTTGTGCAGCAGCTCTTCTTGTTTTCACTCTGTCTAAAGGATCACCAATCACTAACTCTGGTGGGTGATTTCTGAGCCATCTGAGATCAGGTCGCAAATCATAATGTTGTCCTTTGTCTTGATCTTGCAACACTACTGTTGGAGATACAGTAGTAGTCTGTTGAACATTTGCCGTCTGTTGAACAGTCTCTGGTCTATCAGCTGTTTGCAACTCGTCTGTTAGACAATCAGCTCTGTGATTTTGAACAGCACTTGAGTTATCAGCTGAGTTGAGATCAGGTAGTATGATGGGTATATATTCTTCATTCCTTCCGACATTCATCTTCTGTAAATCAGTAGACAGATCTTAATTTACATTATGATTCTTTTCAGAAGATTGACTTGGCTCATCAAATACTACATGAATGGATTCTTCTATTAGTAATGTTCGTTTATTGAAAACTCTATAAGCCTTACTAACAGATGAGTATCCTACAAAGACAGCTTCATCAGCCTTTTCTGCAAATGCAGTAAGGTGATTTTTACCATTATTTAAAACATAGCATTTACAACCAAATATCTTAAAGTAATGAATGTTTGGCTTCCTGTTGTTCCAAACTTCATATGGAGTCTTGTTTTGGTGCTTGTTGATCATGCATCTGTTTTGGGTAAAACATGCTGTATTTGTTGATTCTGCCCAAAATCTTTGAGGCAGCTTAGCTTCAGCTATCATGGTTCTGACAACTTCTTTCAGTGTTCTGTTTCTCCTTTCAGCAACACCATTCTGTTGAGGGGTTCTGGCAGCAGAGTACTCATGATGTATTCCTTTGATATTACAATACTCTTCAACAGTAGAGTTTGTGAACTCTGTCCCTCTATCCGATCTGATCTTCAATATTTTGATACTCTTCTCATTTTGGATCAGTTCCATCAGATTAGTAAGATGTTCCTTGGTTTCACTTTTCTTCTTCATGAAAATCACCCAAGTATATCTTGAATAATCATCCACAACAGCTAGGCAGTATTTCTTTCCACCGTTGCTGACTGGATCAATGGGTCCAAATAAGTCCATGTGTAGTAGCTCCAATATCCTTCCAGAAGATTGGTGCTTCTTGCTTTTGAACGATGACTTGATTTGTTTACCCTTCTGACAGGCGTCACAGAGCTTATCTTTGCTCATGACTGTTTTAGGAATCCCTTCTACCAAATCATTCTTGATTAATCTGTTGATGGTCTTGAAGTTTAAATGATTCATTCTCTTGTGCCATAGCCAGCTAACTTCACTTGGTGCAGATGCAACCAAACAAACGTTTGAATTCTTGTCAGCAGAATTCCAGTCGACTATGTAGATATTTCCTTGTCGTCTTCCAGATAAAATTACCTTCTTTGTACCAATCTGTTCAACAAAGCACTTATCTGTTGAGAAGATGACTGAATATCCCTTGTCACAAAATTGACTTATGCTCAGCAGATTATATTTGAGGCCTTTGACATATGAGACGTCAGATATCTCTATGTTTCCTCTGATTAACCTTCCTTTAGCTTTAATCTTGCCTTCTTTGCTGTCTCCAAATGTAACCTTTGGACCATCCACAGCAACTGCATCTGTCAGCTCATGTATGTTTCCACACATGTGTCTTGAACATCCACTGTCCAAGTACCAAATCTTCTCTACTTTACTCCTACTCCTAATCCTATCCTACAAAACAAAAATAAAATTGTTTTAGGTACCCTTATTGAGAGGGTCCTGAAGGATTATTTCCACCTTTGACAACCCAAGATGTTGAACTCTTAGGCTTCTTAGGTTTCTGAGTTTTGACAGGAGCATGAACAGTTTTATTTTCATCATAATTATCAGATAAGTCATGTTGATGATCAGTATGATAAGAATAGTGTTCATAAGCAGGGTAAGGTGCATGATAAGCAGGATATGCATGCATTGGATGAGCAGGATAAGGTGCATAGTAACCTGGAAATTGAGGTGCATGATACATAGGATGATATGCAGCAGGTTGCACATAATATGACTCATTTCCATACCAAGCATTTTGATTTCTCTTGTTCTTATGCTTCTTTGGTTTACTAACAGTTTGCTCATTAACAGATGACTTAGTTTTCTCACTAGTCTGATTAGTCTTAACCTTATCAGAAGACTTCCTAGGACTCTTCTGTTTGGGTTTACTAGTCTGTTTTCCTATACTAGGCTCTTTGCTCTTTTTAGCCTTAGGAGATTTCTTCTCCTTTACCACTTTCTCAGATGAGGTAGGTTTAGAAGTTTGAACATACAGAATGACCTTACTATTGTCAGCAGAAATGAATTTTTCAGTATGTTTCAATTCTAATTTATCCTTTTCTAAAGGTGTCTCCTGTTTACTAGATGTAGGCATGGATGCAACAGTTGACTTATCATGAGACTCGATAATTTTCTCAAGTTCCATGATTTTTCCTTTATAGACCTCACATTCAGCTTTCAGAGATTCATGCTCTTGCTCAAGCTGTTTATACTCAGCTGATTCTTTAGGCTTTTCAGCTTTAAGTTTCAGTGAGTTATTTTGCTCTTTTAGCAAGCTCATCTCTTCCTTAAGCTTAACAAATTCTCCAGCAATAGTAGTATTATTTAACATCATTTGCTCTAGAGAATCAAACAGTTCATTATTTGGAGGAGTTACCTCATCCTCGGAGTCATCAGATTCCTTAGCCATCAGGCAGAGGAGAGCAGGTTTCTCTTCATCAGAAGATTCTTCATCAGACGTGTCTGAATCTGAATCAGATGAGTAGACAGCAGCAAGCTTTTCTGCTTCAGCTACCATTGCTTTCCCTCTTTGATGCTTTCTTTCCTTTCTGATTCTCTTCTCTTCCTCAGTGTATTTTTCTGCTTTTGGATATGGACAGTCCCTGATGAAATGTCCTAATTTCCTGCAGTTGTAACACATTAGTTTTGCTTTATAATCATCTTTTTCTTGAGAAGAATAGTTAGGTTTAGAAGTAGAAGCAGCATGATTGTATTTGTTTTTCATCTTTCTCTTATAGAACTTCTTGAAATTGTTCATCAACAATGCTACATCTCCAGCAGTGTACTCCTTCTTGTTGAGTAGTGATGCTTCATCAGATGAGTCCACATCTTGACTTCTATGTGCTGGTCTCCTGGTGTTTTCAGCAGCAACTAAGGCAGCTGTGGGTCCTGAAGTTGAGGTTTCTTCAATACCCATCCTAGGCAGTTTATACTCGAATGCCTTGAGTACGGAGAACAGCTCTGTAAGAGAAATCTTCCCCAGATCTCTTGATTCTTCCATAGCTGTCACCTTCATATTGAACTTGGGGGGCAGGGCCTTTAGAACTCTGACGGTGATCTCCTTGTCAGTAAAGGTCTTTCCCAGCTTTAGAACTTCATTCAATGTTCTGGTAAACCTGGAATCCATCTGATCAATGGTCTCTCCAGATTTCATCTTGAAGTTGTCCAGCTTCTCCAAGGCAACACTGAGCTGATGCTCTTTGATGGCGTCGTTTCCTTCACTCATGTCACGAACCTTGTCCCACATCTCCTTTGCAGTTTTGCAATGTTTGACCTTGTCAAACCGATCATTATCCAGGGCTTTGGTCATGATGAAACGGCCAATTTTATCCAGATTGAACAGCTTTATTTCTTCGGCTGTCATCTCTGTCAGATCTTTTTCCACCACCATTTCAGCTTCATCTACTATGATGGTCTTGGTGAATTTGAATGGACCTTTAATGATACATGTGTACATGTTGTCATTGTAGGCTGCTAGAAAGATTTCCATTCTAATCTTCCAGTCCTCAAAGGACATACCAGCAATGTGGGGAACATGACTGATACAATCCATTTTTCAAAAAGTTTTGGTTTTTCAAAAATATGCTCTTTTGAAAAAGTTTGAAAACCTTTGAAAAACACTTGGATCAAGCTCGTTGATCAGGCAGCTGATTCAAATGAACCACCCGCTCTGATACCACTTGTTGGTCCCAAGTGGTCAGAAGAGGTTTAGAGAGAGGGGGGGGGGGGGTGAATAAACCTCTTTAAAAATTTTCTTCAAATTTAACTTTAAAACTTTTACTCTTAACTGAACAGACTAAGCTGATCAGATTAGTTATTAACAGTTCTGTTCGCGAACAAATCTTTGAACAGCCTTGTTGACCACTCGTCTGATTATTACTTAGCTGATTTTGCTAAAATCAGTTTTAATACTTAGAGTACTTGCAGCGGATTTTCAAAGTATTTTTCACAAGTAATCTTAGTAGTTTGAAAAATGTTTCCCCAGTTTTATAAACTCCTTTTTAACTCTTTTTCAAACAGTTAACTTAAATGTGTTTTTATGCAAACAGAAAATATGCAGATTTAAAAGCAATGTAAAAACACAAGTAATTTTTATAGTGGTTATATGGATTTGAATATCCTTTAGTCCACTCTTCCAAGTCACACAGATCTTGGGTTATACTATAATCACAAAGTTTACAGTATACTCTGCTTGTGTCGAACAACAAATGAAACGACCACAAGTTCGCAATAGGAAATCACACAGAAGACCTATTCTCTGAAGTTTGATCACTCACAAAGATGGATCACAACTCCGCACAACACTCTTGTTTACAAAATCACTCAGAAGATGTATTTTTCTTGATTCTTCAACTCTGCTTTCGTCAACAAATGACTCAGCTGATGAGTGAGCTGTTCTTGAGACTTAAAGAATTTTGCTTCGGAAATTTCTCTCAGAAAGTGTGTTGCTTGTTTCTTCTTCGTCTCTTTCAGCTATTTATACTTGAGGATAGAAAAATGTCCGTTGAAGAGAGACAAGTTCAAATTCCTCGAGTACTGGTCCTTAAAATCCGCGAACGGCTCTTTTGCAGTCTGTCCGTACTATGAACAGTACTATTCTGCAGGCAGCATTAAATGCACCCAGCTGATGCGAAGCATTTCTTCAATCATTTGTCTTTAATAACCTTGTACTTCAGCATTTATTACTCCAAGGGGCATTTATTACCGTT